>OZ002733.1:39985733-40375185 GCA_963924305.1 Polygonum maritimum
GGCATATTAGCACGTGTGTTTTGCAACAACCTGATATGATCTCATAGTATTTCTTATCTTCTTTTAAGTTGTTACTTAATTATCATTAGCAGGATAGCATAGTTATTATTCTGCTTCTTGACCTTCTGTAAACCTTGCTTCAGTTATTGTAGCTCTTTAGCTTCTGTAATATTGGCTATATAAGCCTCTCTATATCTCAATAACAAATACGCAACTCTTTCAATCTTTACAATACTCAGCTTCTGTCGAAGACCGAGCAATCGATTTTTGTTTGCGAGAGGACCAAGAGATGGGGGTCCGACCAAGGTAGAGAAGATACCCAGTAGTAGAGACATAATCATCACGGTCACCCGCCCAATCGGCATCAGAGAAGCCATGAAGATTCATTTGAGACATAGAAGATATGTGAATGCCGAGTTCAAGAGTACCGGCCAAATACCTCAGAAGACGTTTAAGGGCGGCCCAATGATCCGTCGTGGGAGCTTGCATGAACTGAGACAGCTTATTTACGGCAAAGGCAATGTCCAACCGAGTTATGCACAAGTATTGAAGGCTGCCTACAAGTGTTCTGTAATCAGTGGGTGATGGAATCGGGTCTCCACCGAACTTGGAAAGCTTTGTGGAGGCAGAGAGTGGTGTTGAAACAGGTTTGGTACTATCCATACCACCTTTGCTAAGGAGATCAAGGATGTACTTACGTTGGCTGAGGAAGACGCCATCAAGGGTAGGCAAGACCTCAACACCAAGAAAGTACGAGAGTGGGCCGAGATCTTTGAGCGAGAACCGACGTCCAAGGTCTGTGATGAGAGTACGAACCTGAGTGGCGTCACTTCCGGTGATGATAATATCGTCGACGTAAACCAACAAGTATACAACCTGCGAGTCTCGACGATAGATAAATAATGAAGCATCTGCCACTGAGTTGACGAACCCGAGCTTGAGGAGATGGTGTCGGAGTTCATTATACCAAGCCCGAGGGGCCTGTTTTAACCCGTATATGGCCTTCCGAAGTTTACAGACATGTTGAGAGAGGGATCGATGAGCAAAACCGGGAGGTTGGGCCATGTAGACGTTCTCATGAAGCGTGCCTTGAAGAAACGCATTATTCACGTCGAGTTGGTGAAGAACCCAACCTCGTGACACGGCTATATGGAGAGAACGACCCGAACTGTGACCGGCTTAACAACGGGGCTAAACGTTTCTTGATAATCATGGCCAGGTCTTTGATGAAACCCTTTGGCTACGAGACGGGCTTTGTAACGATCAATTGAGCCATCGGGTTTGTACTTGATTCGGAAGACCCACTTGCAACCAACCAAGTTTTGATCGGAAGAAGGTGGAACAAGGGACCAAGTTTGATTGGCACAAAACGCGTCGAACTCCTTTTGCATAGCAAGTCGCCACTCGGGATCTTTGAGAGCTTGTGTAATGGTTTGGGGTTCTTTAGGTGAGGCAACATGGGTGTGAAGATTAAGTCTGCGGATTGGTTTTGTGATGTTATTTTGGGAGCGGGTGACAACTCTATTGGGCTGAGGCGGTGGTGGTGGAGGGTTGGGTGGAGAGGATGACGGGTTGGGGGGTTGAGATGGTGGTGGTGAAGGATTAGGTTGGGTCAGCGGCTGTAGAAGGGTGGCAGGGAGCGGAAGATCGGATGGAATGGGATTAGGATTGATAGGCAGATTGGTATTTTGAGGGGGTTTGGGTCTACGGGAATAGACGGCGAATGCGGGTGCGTGACCAGGGGTTCGGGCTTGGGTTTCGGGGACGGTGTTGGTCTGTGGGGCAGCAATGGACTCATGTGAGGGATGGTTCGGTTGCGGCTGGGTCAAAGAAGAGGGGGTCAGGTTTGTGGCTGGTTCGGTTTGAGAAGCGAGCAAGGGAGATGAGGAGGAAGTGGTTGGGGAAGCTACAAAATCCGAGGCAATTGAACCCCATGCCTCATCAATTGAGCTGGTTGGGTTAGGTGGAGGATTAGGTGGACGCAACATCAAAGGAACGGAGATTGAACCCCACTCCGATCCAATAGACGTATCGTCGGTTGGTATTTTTGTGAGGGTCGGGAAAGGGAATTCATGCTCAACGAATTTCACATGACGAGATGTGTAAATCCGGTTTGTGGTGGGATCAAGGCATTGGTAGGCACTTTGGGTACTTGAGTAGCCAATAAATACACAAGGTATCGATCGGTTTTCAAGTTTGTGAGAGATATATGGGCGGAGCCAAGGAAAACACAAACACCCGAAGGGTCTCAATTTCATATAGTTTGGCTCTTGTTTAGTTAAAGTGAAATACGGACATGTGTGATTCAAAATTTTTGTGGGCATTCTGTTAATTAAGTAAGTTGACGTCAACAATGCATGTGGCCAAAAAATGAGAGGTAAATGGGCAAAGTTAAGTAAAGCTAGGCCAGTTTCCACTATGTGACGGTGTCGTCTTTCGGCGATACCATTGTGTTCGGGTGTGTGAGGTGGTGAACTAAGGTGTGTTATTCCATGGGTAGCCAAAAATGATCTTAAAGCAATAAACTCACCACCATTATCCGAATAAAGAACCTTAATTTTAGTTTTAAAGTAGTTTTCGGTTAAAGACTTGAATTTCACAAACATGTTGAAAGTGTCCGATTTGCGCTTAATAGGATACAACCATGTATATCTTGAAAAGTGATCAACAAAAATAACATAGTATTTGAATCCATCATAGGAGTAAACCGGAGAAGACCAAACGTCCGAATAAACTACTTCTAAAGGGTAGCTAGATGCAATTGTCGACTCCTTGAACGGGAGTTTGTGACTCTTGCTTATTTGACAAGGAGAACAATTATCAAACTGATTAGAGGTTCTTAAATTCAGTTTTTGAAATAGAGAAGACGACACTGAGGTAGATGGATGCCCAAAGGTGTGATGAAGAACGCGAGATCGATGAAGGCTAACGGTATAGGCGATCGGAACTTGTCGAGGCCACACGTAAACTCCATCAAAACAAGGTCCTTCAAGAATGGTTTTGCCCGTTGAAAGTTCCTTCACACAAAAACGGTCATGTAAGAAAAGAATGCCAAGGTGGTTTTGTGCACAAAATTGAGAGACGGAAAGAACATTTTTTGACATTTTAGGAACATGAAGAACGTTTGTGAGTTTGAACTTGTGATTTCAGCCAAACAATGAAAGAGACCCTGAGTGTTGAATTTTCAAACCTGATCCGTCACCGACATAGAGCTCATCGGGACCCGGGTAGGGGTAGTGGAGAGCAAGGTCATTGAGGTCGTTAGTGACGTGATGGGTGGCACCGCTGTCCATGATCCAAGGCTGGGAGGGACTGGTGGTGGTTAGATTGGCTTGAGGTGAGAAGCGAGTGGAGGATTGGAACCGGACATTGGGATAGTCACGCTTGAAGTCGGGACACTGAGAGACGACGTGCCCGACCACCCGACAGTTTTGACACCGCCCTTTGAAAGGCTTGGGCTGGTTGTTGTGTGAGGGTGCGGATGGATTGGAGGGAGGGCCATGTTGTGGATAGGAGGGAGGGTGTTGTGGACGGTACTGAGTTGGGTTGGGGGACCAGTTTTGTGGGGGTGGGGGAGGATATTGTGGCGACTGCCAACGAGGAGAAGTCGGCGCCTTGGTTTTCCTGTTCGCCTTAGTGTGCACGGTGAGTGCAGTGGCTGGCGAGTCCATGTGCAGGACTTCAGTTTTCAGGTTGGTCTCGTGAATAAGAAGCTTTTCGTGCAGCTCCTCGAACGAGATCGGCAAGTCCCTCATGTTGACACCATCAACTATGGGCTTGTAAGCATCATCCAGACCTTTGAGTATGTAGTCTGTCAAATCTTCTTGACCAACCGGGGCTTGGAGAGAGGCTAAGAGATCAGCCGAGGCCTTGACCGAGTGCATGTACTCGGCGATAGACATCGAGCCTTTCTTCAGAGAAGTGAGTTTCGCTTTCACCTGCTTCTTGTGGCCACGAGAGGCGGTGGCGTAGGTCTGTTTCAGAACGTCCCAAAGGGCTTTGGACGTTGTGGTTTGCGTAACCAGACATGCAACCTGTGTGGTAAGGGAGCCAAGGAGGGCACCATACAGGATGTTGTCTTGCCGTTCCCATGTCTGGAACGCAGGATTGGGCACCTGCAGGCCATTGGGACCAAGGTGCGTTTTTGACGGTGCTGCGTTGGAGCCATCAAGAAAGGGGTATAAGCCGAAGCCTTTGAGGGTGGCTTCGACTTGAGCACGCCAGGAGATGTAGTTGGTTGGCGTTAATTTGATTATGCCTCCAAACTGAACCACAACGAGGGGATGGTCAGCTTGAAAAGGGTTGGGGATGGTGAGCGAGAACTCAGCCATGGAGCCGCTGGTTTTGAGACTAGTTTTGTGGAAGAGAAGCCCAGGTTAGGCTGATACCATGTAAAGATTGAAAGAGTTGCGTATTTGTTATTGAGATATAGAGAGGCTTATATAGCCAATATTACAGAAGCTAAAGAGCTACAATAACTGAAGCAAGGTTTACAGAAGGTCAAGAAGCAGAATAATAACTATGCTATCCTGCTAATGATAATTAAGTAACAACTTAAAAGAAGATAAGAAATACTAAGAGATCATATCAGGTTGTTGCAAAACACACGTGCTAATAATGACTACCTTGAAGTCGTCGTTGATAGCGTCGTACCCAAAGCCCATGGCGTCGAATGGATCATGATCATCCACCAAATCCACACAAGGGAAGGCTATGTACTTGTGGACCGAGGGGTTCCAAAGCACGGTCGAGTGGAAGGACGGCGGCGATATCACGTATTCATGTGAGCTAGACCAGTAGGAGAAGCACACGACCCCATGGATGACGTCGACGAAGTTGAAGGTCTTGTATTTCCCCTCGTCTTCCTCCGCCCGGAACGGGAAGTGGAGCTGTTGCTTGACGTCGTCGTTGGGATCGCAGAGAGCGTAGCACTTGTCAGAGGGATGGAATGGCCCCGAGTAGCGCTTGTTCAAAGTTACTTGGAGGTAGGGTTTCTGATTACGAGGCGTGGCGGTGAGGCCGAAGGTGAGGTGAAGGTTGCGGAAGAATGGCGACGAGATGATCGAGTTCCACCCCTTGCAAACGCATCGGAATCGACAAAGGCTCTTCGTAGGCAATCTCTTGAGGATCTCCAACCACATATCTTCATCCATCATCATAGTTTGCCCTAAAGAACGAATTTTCGTTAGTAAATAACACAACATGTTCATTAGGAAAATATATATACACTACGTACGACTTACAGAAGAACCTGATCGAAGAAAGCGGTGAAGTAGGGCTGACCGAGAAAATCAGTTATTACCAGCTTGAAGATATTATGAATGAACGTATGCATGAATATATATAGTAAGGTGGAAAGGGTTTTGATATGGGTCCGCCGAGATTAAATCTATCTATAATATAGAGTTGTCAATATTTGGAAATTTTCTATATGAAAAAGATATATCAAAAAGATACTATATCACACGTAAAGTTTGTCTTACTATATATCAAAAAGAGATCGAATTAATAATATAAAACCATATATATCAACTCCTAATATATCTATCTATCAATTATTTTTGAACCAATTCATATAAAACTTAATTCTACCAAAAAAAAATTCATATAAAACTTAAATTATCTTCTTGATTAAATCTAAATAATGAATCCTTCGACCAAAAAAATAATCTAAATAATGAATCCAAGATACGAACATTAATACTGTACTCTACTTGGAGGCTTAAGTCTCATACCGTTTGTTTGTTTTTTCACTAGGTGGATAAAAAATTGTGCTAAATATATTTCGTTTGATAAAAAGAGTGACATGGATTCCAATAATAAATGAATGAATAAATCAATCAATCAATATATACTTCTAAACCTAAAGCAGTTAAGGGCAGTTTTGTCAATAAGAATTTTTAAACCACCCATCCTATTTTTAATCAAGTGATTTATTATGACAATTTTTTATACATTTATGTATTTAATATATTGCAATTATATACACCATATCTATACACCATATCTTAATTGAACAAAATTTTGTGATCCAGATCGTTATTTACAATTTAAAAATAATTTATACTACGGACCTTCTATGTAAATAACCTTTCTGAGGTACGTAAACGAGGTTGATTTCCTCTTAATTTACGGCTGGTATGTTTGTTGTGAATGCAAACGTCCTGAAGCCATTGCATTGTATGTGAAATTGGCACAAGGGGAAGGCAGTGTTGGGAATGATTAAAATGGGTAGTTTTATAAGTATTCTTTTTGATGAAAAGTTTTACAAGTATTCTGTTGCTTAGTGTTGTTGAAAAGTCTCCAATCTACGCCTTTATAAATGAATTGTCTTCTGTTGATGCGTTATATTTGCACATGGTATCTTCTTAGTTCTTAGGATGCACTGCAAGAATGGACAATTTTTTTTTATCATAATGGATACATTTAGGATCCATTATGATAACAAATCAATTAGTTATTAATTAATTAGGACGCATTTAGGATCCGTGATCAATTTTCTGTTGATGCGTTTTATTTATTTTTGTTATTAATTAGTTTAGGATGCTATATTTGCAAATCTGTAATGTATTTTCACTTAATTTGGTATGTTATCCATTTTTGTTTGTGTTAATTTTGAGATCGTTAGTTATAACTTCTTTGACCCTTTTAGTATTTAAGATCCTACCTTCTACGTACGTAAAATAATAATAATATAGTGTTAGTACAGGAACTTTTTAATATGAAGTTCTAAAAGTTAATTTAAAATTAATGAAGAAAATAATAAAAAAATCTATGATAGTCTAATCTAATATAGAAATAATAAAATTAAGTAAGGAAAAAAATCAACCAAGAACTTATGTTTTTTAAAATATATTCTGTGAGATGAAATCAACCCAAAATTATATTTTTGATATTTGTGAAACTTTGATATGTTATTGACCTAAACCTACAGTTAACACAAAACAATTGAACCTGAACGAACCAACCCATTTGACAAGTTTAATATGAATAATATATATTGAATACTCAACTATTTACAAATTGAATTAATATTTGTATCATGCAAATGTTTAATTACATAATTTATTTCATAATTTGTTAATCCAAAACATTCACATTTATCATAATAATCGACAATATCAAATATGTACGGAGGTGATTTTAAAATTGAAATCTTATAAAAAATATATATCAAGAATAAGACTATTGATTAAGTTGGTTTGATGAGTCGGTCATTTTGATTTCAAATTAAGTACAAGGTTGTGATATTATGTATGGAGAATAAACATATTGACAGTGTTGATTTGATAGGTTAGACATTTTGAGTTTGCAAATTTTGATATTATGTATGGAGAATAAACATTTTGAATGGAGTAGATGTTTAAACTGTTATGTATGAAGAATAAACCAATTAATAGGGTTGATTCTGTAGGTTGATCATTCGAGTTCGAATTGAGTACAAGTTTGAGTTGATATTATATATCTAGAATAAATCTATTAAGTACAAGATATAAGATTTCACATCATCAAATTCGAGCTCGAGTTTGCTCTACATAGAAGTATGTCACTAAAATCAACCAATTAATCGGTTCCAAATGTTTTAGCTTTCATAATACTTATCGAATTCAAATAATATATATATATATGCAATTTATAAAACTTACACCATATATAAATCAGTATATTTTAAATTTCTATAAAAAAGTCCCGGGCAAGGCCCGGGGTTATAACTAGTTGGAAAGGTATAGCAGAACCTACCAAGTACAAATTCACTATGTAGTACAAATTCAACTATATTTCGTTGGCCTTGTTGAATAGGTTTGAGTTCCTTTGTTATGAACTGGTTCCCGATCTCGTATAGTACTTGTATTACAATCGCAACCGTACCATGTATGGGTAATGTAAATATAAAATCAAATTAAACGATTTGAGATCGAATTTCGATACGAATACGCTTTTAACTCGGAAATTTATAATCCAAACCCGACAGACCAAAGTTCGAACCTATTGACCTATATATGTACTTTTATTCATACAACTTTAGTTCTAAAATAGTTCTATTCAAAATTTTCATATTTATACTATTAATTAATATACTATTGACACATGTGAAATTTTTTCACTATTCTTCAAGATTTCATAATGATAATAGGGGAATGCTCCGGTGAGATAACTATTATGGTGCTTCCTTAGGCTTCCTATTAGCCATTGGATTAAAGGGGATTAATGGTAGGAGATTATGGTCCATAATAGGCATGATTTTGTTAATTACCATAATTAAAAAGGCTCCTAAATTATAGGGATGTAGCAACCTAAATTACGAAAAAAAAATCTGGGGAGATTTGATCCAAAAACGATTATTCAAATGAAGAAAAAAACATATTTTCCATATTGAAAAGCAAGCTATTCGTTGAGTGTGCATAGGATAATCACTCTCTTTCCGCCCTCTGAAGAGCGAACAGTGAAAGTCGTTGAGTGCTTTTCGTGCTGATCACGTTAGGCTCGATCTAGCTATTCGTTCCCGATTTTTCGTCGGCAGCTGGTGCGATGGCGAGAGCAAAGGGCAAGGGTTCGCAATTGGCTGCAAATAGTGGTGTTAATGGCTTGAATCGAACTGGTGGTGTAACCTCGAACAAAACCCTAGATGATCGATCGATCTCTGAAAATAGGGTTGATTCTGGTATTGTTGGCTCGGATCCTCAATCTAAATTGCCTGCTGGATCTTCGGATCTGATTCTGGATCTTCTGGAGCTATCTCTGAGGTTTTGCCTCCAAATTCTCCAAAAGCTGGCGATGGTGTTCATACTATGAAGAAGTCGTATGCTGAAATTCTGACTGGTATTAAGGTATCGGTTCATAAACATAAACTTGATTTCATTCCTGATGTTGACAAAGAGGTTTATAAATTTGAGAATGCTGAGATTGCTAATGAATCTAATGCTTGGAAAGCGGTCCTGATTGGTGGAGTAATTGGGAAGAATATCTCGTATAGCAATTTTGTGCAATTTATGAAATCTTGCTGGTCCATCCCTACTCCTGATGTGTTTCTGAAACGCAATGGCATCTGGATTCTTAAATTTGCTTCGGACGCTGATAGGGACTGGGTGCTTAGGGAAGGGCCCTGGTTTGTTGGAGGATCTAGGCCTCTGGCTTTGAAGACTTGGTACTCTGGTATGGCTATGAATTGGACAGTGTTTGATGTGATTCCTGCCTGGGTGATTATCCATGACATAGATCCAATTTTTCTGTCAAATCATATGCTCAGTGTGATTGGCAGTATGATTGGTGAGCCGATTTGTATGGATGAGTTCACTGCTTCTAGGAGGAGATTGTCCTTTGCTAGGCTGTTGATTAATGTTTCTGCTGAAGGTGCCAGTAGGAGGGAAGTAGTGTTGGAAGGTCCTGATGGCAAAAGGTTTATTCAGAAGATTGAATTTGAATGGCTTCCTTGGGCCTGTGCTCAGTGTAAGCAGTTTGGTCATCAGGTTCAATTCTGCCAGAAAAACAAGGTTGTTAAAGATGGTAAGGAGACTCAGAAGGGTCAGAATAAGGTGTGGGCTAAAAAGGATCCTTCTAAGACAGTGGCTTCTAGTAGTCATGAGGCTCCACCTATGAATGGAGTTCCTCCTGTAACTCTGAATGGGGACTCTCTGAATGATCATAGGATTGTTGAGGATGTGGATCAGACTAATCTATAGATGGGTGCTGCTCATCAATCTATCACTGATCAGGATAAGGGTAAGCAAATTGCTCAAGATTTTGATGAGGAATCTTCTGAAGGTGAATGGATTAGTTCAACAAGGAGGAAGCATAGGTCTCATTCTCCTCCTGTGTATGGCCTGAGAGTTAGGAATAAGAAAGAGTTGAGCTCTCTTCAAATTGCTCCTCTGAAAGGGAATGGGAAAGGTAACTCAAGAAAGGGTCCTAGCAACCCTTCTAAGCTTCCTAATGGCTGAAATTAAAATAGGATTTTGGAATCTTAGGGGCTGTAATAGGGCCCCTAAGATGAACCTAGTAAATAGGTTCACTCAAAAGAATAGTCTCTCTATAATGGCTATTCTTGAGACCAAAATAGCTATAGATAAGGAAGAGGAAGTGTCTAGAAGATTATTGAGGAACTGGAATTTTATTACAAATAGTTCTACTGAGTTTAAGGGGAGAATTTGGCTGGCTTGGAAAGTGGATTGCCTAGAGTTGTCTGTCATTGAGATCACTAGGCAGTTTATCCATTGTAGAGTTCAGAGTAAGGATGGTCTTGTTGATTTTGTGTTGACCATGATCTATGCTTCTAATTCAGTTTCTGGTAGATTGACTGCTTGGAATAGATTGAAAGTGCTGAAAACTCAAATTTCTAGAGCCTGGCTGTTGGCTGGTGATTATAACTGCATTCTTGATACTAATGAGAAGCTAGCCTTTAGAAGGGAAGACTTTTCTGTTTCTGATGAGCTGTTCAACTTGTTTAATGCTTTAGAGGTTAATGATATTCCTTTTTTTGGAGCCAAGTATACTTGGTGCAATATGCAAGAGGGCTTTAGTAGGATTGCTTGTAAACTTGATAGAGTTGTCAGTAATGAGGAGTGGAACGCTAGCTTTCCTATGTGTTCAGTGTTTTTTGCTGACCCTGAGCTCTCAGACCACTCTCCAGGGATCATTAATGTCAACCCTTCCTCTGTGGCTAAGAAAATTCCTTTCAAATATAGGAATTATTGGTCTGAAGAACCTGATTACAAGCAGGTGATCTCTACTGCTTGGGGATGCTTGAGAACAGGAACTGCTCAATTTCAACTTGCTTCTAAATTGCAGCATACCAAGAATTGCCTTAAGCTTTGGCAGAAGGGGAAGCAGATTAATCTGGAAAAGGAAGTGGAAAATTGCTTGGCTTTGCTTGCTGAGAAGCATAATGATTTGCAGCTTGATTTCTTTAACTCTGAGAAACAGGCTGCTGTCAAAGAAGCCAAGGATACCTTGAATCTTAGGATGGAGCAGCTAAACAGTTTCATTGTCCAGAGGAGTAAGATTGATTGGTTGAAACTGGGAGAAGAAACCTCTTCCATCTTTTACAGAGGGATCAGAGCTAGACGTGCTTTGAATAATATTTTTGTGCTCAAAGATAGTAATGGAAATCTTATTGAAGACAGTGGTGGGATTGAGAGTGAGGTCCTGAATTTTTATAAGGATTTACTTGGCAAGGAAGTTACTAGTGGTGCTATCTGTTTTGACAGACTTGTAGGTAGAACTGTGAGACCTGATGCTTTTCCAAGTCTGATTGCTCTTCCTACTGAGAAGGAGATTAGAGATGCTATTTTTGACATAGGAAGTGCCAAGAGCCCTGGTCCTGATGGTTTTGGTAGTCATTTCTTCAAGACTAGCTGGGAGATTTTGAAGGCTGATGTGGTAGTTGCTGTCAGAGAATTTTTTGCTAGTGGTAAGCTGTTAAAACAGTTTAATGCCACCTTTATAAGTTTGATCCCTAAGGTGGATAAGCCCTTCTTAGTTAAGGAGTTCCGGCCTATTTCTTGCTGTAACACAGTTCTAAAGATTATTTCCAAAGTTCTGGTTGACAGAATAAGGCCTCTCCTTGACAAAATTGTTGCAGTGAGCCAGGGTGCCTTTGTTCCAGGGAGAAGTATTGCACACAATGCTGCAGTGGCTCATGAACTTGTTAAAGGCTATGAGAGGAAAGGAGTTTCTCCTAGATGTATGATTCAAGTGGATCTGCAGAAAGCCTATGACAGTGTGAGATGGGAATTTCTGGAAGAAGCTATGATCTATTTTTGTTTTCCCTCTGTTCTCATTAAGTGGATCATGCAATGTGTGAGTTCTCCTTGTTATTCAGTGATCATTAATGGTGAACCTAAGGGTTTTTTCAAGGGGAAGAAGGGCTTGAGGCAAGGTGATCCTTTGTCTCCTTTTTTGTTTGTTCTGGTGATGGAAGTGCTTAACCGCAAGCTGAACCTTTTGAGTAGGAAAAAAGGCTTTAGCTATCACCCTAGGTGTAAGCAAATGCAGCTGGTTAGTATAGCCTTTGCTGATGATCTCTTGATTTTCTGCAAGCCTAATGCGAGTACTCTAAAGATAATCAGAGAAGGTCTGCTGGATTTTGGGAAAGAATCTGGTCTTGTGGCAAATGCAGCTAAGAGCAAAGTCTTCTTTGGTGGGGTCAATAGTGAAATGAGGAGCTCTTATGAGAATCTGCTTGGAATTGCACCTGGGCAGTTCCCTATAAGGTACCTTGGTATGCCCTTGCACTCTAGAAGACTGAGAATTGGTGAATTTTTCCCCCTGTTGAATAGGATTAATACCATACTTCAAAGACAGAATGTCTCAAAGCTTTCTTATGCAGGGAGAATTCAGGTTATAAAGTCTATGGTAGAGGGTGTTTTGTCCTTTTGGATGCAATCTGTGTTATTACCTAAGAAAGTGGTGTGTAAGATCATAGCTATGTGCAGGTCTTATCTCTGGTCTGGAGTTGTTGGAGGGAGGAGAAGTTTGGTGGCCTGGGTTAATGTGTGTAGACCTCTGGATGAGGGAGGGCTTAACTTCAAGGAGCTGCTCTCTTGGAATAAAACTCTCATGTTCAAACTTGGTTTTGATATTATCATGGGGAGGGCTAACTTGTGGACTGAATGGGCTAAGCACAACCTTCTTAAGAGGAGTAGTTTCTGGCAGGCTAAGGCTTCTGTGCAGGATTCCTGGATTTGGAGAACTCTCCTGCAAATTAGGGATCAAATAGTGGCTAAGCTTCAGATTCGAGCTGAGGTGGAAAGAGATGCTTCTTTTAGGCCTCTTTGCTTGGTTGATAAGAGGAATAAGATGGCCAGCACTGTGGTTTATGACCTGTTTAGGATTCATGCTGCCAGGAAGGATTGGAATTGCTTAATTTGGGAAGGTATTCAATCCAGAAAATGGAGCTTCCATGCTTGGTTGGTGACTTTGAAAAGACTGCCTACAACTAGGAAGTTGAGCTTATACGGTAGCTCCATAGATAGTATGTGTAGGTTGTGTGGTTTGGAGATGGAGGATGAAATTCATCTGTGGTTTTATTGTGACTTTGTTAAGCAGGTGGCTGAGGTTGTGCTTAATTGGATTGGTATTACAATTAGGCTACAATCTGTCTTAGAATGGTGGCAGTGGTTCCTGGACTGCAAGAATAAGAGGAGCAACATTTTTGCTACTAAACTGCTGGCTTTGCTTGGAATCCTGTATTTCACTTGGAAGACTAGAAATGACTTCGTTTTTAGAGGGGTTCAGCCAAATGCCAGTGGATGTGCTCAAGAGATCATCCAGAATTGCAAGCTTAGGATCACTTCTAAGCTCAGAATTGAAGGAAGACGTGGGGAGGCTATGAGAAGAAGATTGAAGCTTTGAGTTTGGGGGGTTTTGAGTGTCTTCGGTGGGTTCTTTGCTTCTTTAGACTTTAGTCCCCTCTCTTTGCTCATTGCTGAGAGCTCTGGCTTTGCCATCTTGAGGACGCAAGAGCAGGTTTGGCCTTCTCAGTTGCATCGTGACATAACTCAATTTCTAGTGTTTGACATGAGAATGAATGCGAGTTGTGTCCTTGCTGGGCGTTACGGGACTTAGTCTATTTGTGGTTTCTTGCTTGTTGTTTGGTTTGCTTTGTTATGGGTCTGTTTTGAGTGTTGGTGAGTTTGGGTAGCTTTTGTGTTCAAGGTCCTCCCTCTCTTGCCATTTTGCTGAGTGCGGGCTGCTGATGCGTCTGTATGAGGATGCAAAGTGGTGGTTTGTTCCACATCTATGGCATCGAGAGGATGCTTGGAGGGAGTGCTTTTGCATTTGGATCTCCTTGTATCCTCCTTGCTGGAAGTTCGGAGCCTTTAGGTCCTTTGTATTTTCTTTCTTGGTGTAATTGTGATCGGTGAGATCACTTCCCCAGTTAATAAAATTTGTTTACTAGTTTACAAAAAAAAATATTGAAAAGCAAAATTTCGAGTGAAATATTCTACAGAAATTACTCGCATGCCACATTATACTAAACCCTAGTTTTTGAGTTGAAAAAGTAATGTTGAAGAGTTGAAAAAGTAGCTGCATTATACTAAAGTACGAACGAGTTGAAAAAGTAATGTTGCATAGTTGAAAAAGTAGTGTTATATAATTGAATAATAACATGCATGTTACTTTACAAGAAAATGTAATGTTGAATAATTGAAAAAGTAGTGTTTTATAGTTGAAAAATAACAATCATGTTGCTTGACAAGCAAAATTAATATTTAATAGCTGAAAAAGTAATGATTTACAGTTGAATAATAACAATCATGTTTCTTTGACTTTGTTTGACTAAAAAAGCAATTTCAATATATTGCAATGAATTTTTCATTATTGTGTCTAAAACAGAGTACATTAACAACGGGATTGTGTTCCCCTCCTTTAAGTATAAAAATATTTGAATTTTTCAAATTCATATATTGACATATTAATTAGATATGATAGAATACAAAAACGATTTTTTGGGACGTTACAATGACTTTTTCATAACTACATATAAAACACGATTCATTTACAACAATCTAGCGTTCTTCATCATTGCTAAGCTTAATCTTTGAATTTTTCAACACGTTGTATATATTTATTCATTAGCTTGATATACTAAATTTTTCAGTACATCTAGTGCTACGTATTTGTCATACGTATTTTCCAATTCTCCATCATCTTCCTCAGTTGAGTTTGAGCTATCTTTATCTTCACTCTGCTCAAGGCCAAGATCAAAAAGATTGACATCATCGACCGAATCGTCATGGTCCCTCATTCTTAGTCTCTTTGAAAAACTCAATATAACGTTTTGAAAAATTACATGAATACGAAAGAGAAAGAAATAAACATGGTCTCGCAAAAGCATACTCGTCCCATTTGTTGGTTCCAACTGCACAATCAAAAACAATTTATCCACCTGTTAAACCTACGTTAAAAACAGAACAATGCATTTTTCAAATCGAGAACATTACATTTTCAACAATGAGCCAATGTCAACCTAAGTCTATTCAAATACTCACATATCGTTTTTCACAACGAATTCATTTGTTTTCAAACGCCACATCAGTTTCTTTCATAGAAACAACAAACTATTACTATAATTGAATGGTATCTACATGGATTAAACACGTGAAACTTATTTTTTCAACTATTCAAAATGTATTTTTCATGTCAAGTAACATGATTGTTATTATTCAACTTTAGAACACTACTTTTTCAACTCTTCAACGTGACTTTTTCTTGTAAAGTAACATGATTGTTATTATTTAATTATACAACACTATTTTTTCAACTCTTCGACATTACTTTTTCAACTCAGATATATTTGTGAATGTTTTCAATACGTTGCGAGTAATTATTCAAACAATTTCATGTAATTATCAATAGAACATGAAATTATTCACACACTATCATACAACATGGAAAATACAAAACAGTTTATATTTGTTATCTGAAAAATTATTATCAATATGTTGAAAAACACAATAGACATATCCGAAACATAAATGAAAAACACTAATTTCATCTCGTAATGAAAAAATTCGTGTAAATAATTGAAAAAGATTCAACACAAATTAAACAAGATTCGTACGTGAACCCATTTATACTACTTCCTTCTACAACTACTACCAACACCAACATGATAATCATCGAGTTTGAACAACACAATGTATTGAATTTGGAACCAACGATGAATCGAATGCTGTCATCATCATGACTCATTTAAGCACTCAAAGTTCTCTATAATCATACATGATAAACTCAAAATTTCGAGATTATAGGTGGAAATCATACCTCTTTCCATCGCATATCTTGAAAGGTTGATCGGTCATGGTTGCAATCCAAGATAACGTGTATGATTCAATCACACGTATTGAATAAAATCTGGTGCTTTCCCCCTTTCGACTTTGTGGAGGATTGACGAAAACAATGGCTCTTCATGAGAGGTTTTCCAATTATGAATTACGATATTTTTCATATGCAATTCAGCAGTTTTTTTAATTTTTTCCCTACTAGGAAATCCCTAAAAATCAGCAAATGAATCTCCCCCTCTTTCCAAAACAAATCTGCGTAATATATTCATTCAATCCCCCCTATTTTAGCTATTTTGTTGCCTTAATATCAATTATTATAGACCGTAGATCGTTTTAAATCCAACGGACATGATTTAGTAGTAGGAAGTACCGTAATTAGGAGCCTCTCTAGAGCGTGATTCATGATAAAAATGTATACTAATTAATAAGAAAAATTTATAAAGATGTAAAAGAAAATCACTTGAATTTCTTTATTCGTATAAGGATATAATTGAGTAAGATATTAAGTATATATAAGAAAATTGCTTAAGATATCAAGAAGAAATATAAGTTATTTTTTGAAAATCAATGTAAAAATAAAATCATTAGTTTATTTAGGATTGATGACGTGATGCAAATTTTAACAAATACTTCTTTTTTTCGGTAGAATTTTTATTTTTTTTAACAAAGACTTGGGTTCTGCTTTATAGTGTATCTATACTATATATTAAAGCCGGAGAATTTCGAGCCTCCACGTTAATTCTGGCCCCACTTTATTAACAATTTTATATGTTTTATTTTTCTTAATTATCTAATCTTTTACTTTATCTTTTTTCTTACCCATCAAATATTTATCTTTAAAGACATATTATTTATCTTTAAAGTTTCTTTATTGATCTAATCTTTAATTTTATCCATTTTCTTACTCATCTAATATCTAAATTTGAAACAATATTATCTATCTTTAAGATTTCCTTCTATAAAAGATACATATTAATTAACTCAACATTTCAATTCCCATTTAAATCTATTTATATATAAAAATTAATATATAGTATAGATTATAGTAAATACACAAATTAATGAAAAAAATGACCATTATCCGTACATAGTACGGGTCTTCAACTAGTTATTGTAATAGATAAGCTTTTCCCATATGTCCTTCTTGCAAAACTCTTCAATTGGGCCAAGACTCAGTCGGCCCAATTGTTTTTTCTTTTTGGTGAGTTCAGCCTTGCACTTCCAATCACTCAAATTTCTCCACCGAAACCACTTCATTCGAACTAGAGCCACCGGCGCTGAAAGCGATCTCTTGAATTGAACTCCGGTTTCGAGAAGGTATGAAACGCTATCAACTTCTTGAAATTTCTTGTCTGTCAATTGTCAAGTTTGCAAGTTTGTTCTTCCAAAATTCAAGTTTCTCGGAAACAGGATTCAATTGGTGGTTTTTTTTCCTGCATCGGATTTTGTCTTTCAGTTTGTGGTTTAGGGTTGAAGTTTGAATTAAATTAGGCTCATTCCAATATATGTAGTGTTCTCTGAATGAAATTTTCTAGCGTCTAGGGTTTAAAGGCTTAGCCTTTTTGTTTTACTTTGGGTTTAGGGTTTAGGTCCAATCTTTCTTGCATTGCTAGGTGGTAAATGTATCTTCAAAATTGGAAAATGGGAAAGGTGCACTGATGTGTGGCTTTCTAGGAAGTTTTAAGTCAAGTTGGAATCTTTTTGGACATTGTTTGATAAGCTACTCTTATGCTGTCTTTGCTGATGATTGATTAGTACTGAATGAGGGAAATGGGTGCGGAAGCAAACCCCGCGTCGGAGGAGGCACTCGTGTCGGAGGAGCAAGTCGATTCCTTACTCGAGGTGTTGTCCGTTTCCTGCATATTTTGCTCCCAATTAATCAAACTTGACACTTTTGTCAACCCTCAAGACTGAGTTCTTTCACTTGTATATTACTTTTAGATAGCTAGTACTTTGCTCATCTTTTTATTGCTAGTCTGATTCGAGAGTTGTTTGAAATTGTAGGCTGCTAGATACGGCGATCTTGATGATATCAAAAGTTTAGAGTCTGCGGCTATTTCTCTTGATTCTAAGGATTTTCAAGGCCGGACAGGTTTTTCTCTCTTAATGTTTGTTATCACTTTGTTAAATGTTTTGCTTGGTTTGTCGATGGTTGCCTGGGCGCTGCATTTCTTCTCAGCGGTTACTCTCAGGATCAACAGTTGAATGAATATAGAGAAATTGCTGATTTGGAAACATTGCTGTGATTTGATGCTAAGCTATGATGCAAGTTTCTGTGTTTAAGCAAATCTTTTTGAACATGATACGTTTCTGTGTCAGTGAGGTCAAATTTTTCCTGTGTTTGTCGACAGCTCTCCACATGGGAGCAGCTAATGGACACGTTGAAGTCGTTGACTACCTCATAAGTAAAGGAGTGGTAAGGACTGCAAAAACTTCTTACAAGTATCCTCGAAATTAACCTTTTCATGTCAAAGAAAAGTCTGATGTAAGCATTGTCGTGTGAGCAGGATCTAAATGCTGCCAACGAGGAGAAGAACACGCCTTTGCACTGGGCGTGTCTCAATGGCCATATCGAGGTAAGATAAATATAAACGCACGCACGCAAACGTGACTTGTCAGTTGCACCTATAAGCTTAGCCGGATCCTTGTCTTAGGTGGTGAAGAAATTGCTTCTGGCTGGGGCGAGCGTGTCTTCTCTGAACAGGTAATCGCCGTTCTTTGGTTAAGATATGGTTTAAAGTCTTTTTAGCCATGACAGTTTTTTCTTTGGCAAACATGGTAATAATGCAGTTTTTTTTTTGCTCCTTCCATAGCCATGACAGAACACCAGTTGATGAAGTCCTGACTAGTGGAAAGACTGATGTTTTAGATGCAATAAATGTTGTTCTTGCTGAGTTAGAACTTACACAGGCAAATGTGTCCTGATGTGTACTTGTATACTTGTATTTCAATTAAGGTTTACTTATTTCTTAACTGGGTTTTTAGAACTCTTATCCATAGAATTGTCATTAGACCCCATATATGATCATTTATCAAGTGCATTTTTACTGTCGTTTTATATATTGGTTATGATTATGGTCATTTGAAGTTGCATAAGCAATTGGATTTTCAAGCTATGCGCCTATATGTGCAGTGTTAAGCTTGGATCAATCTTAGATTTTTGATAAGAAGATCAAGTATGGATGGTTAATTTAAGCCAGTTGCATAAGATAATAACAATGTGCATCATCATCACCATTAATAATACGTACATAGTGATAACATTAGGCGTGCTTAGCTACATTAATTAATTACATATTCTAGAATCAATTTTGGTCACACCCTCCTGCAAAAAGTTTACTTGACTTGCTACAATAACTAGCAAAGGACAAGAGAAATAAGCTTTCGATATAACACTAACTGTAGTGACACAAGAAGCTAGTGAAATGGGTTCGACCATTAGAAAAAGAAGCTAGTACGCAGAGATCATCGATTCAACTCTTGGACAGTGCTCTCAACAAAAAAAAAAAAGGGAAGCGAATGAAATCAGAAACTTAGCATCGTCTAAGACTAAAACATAGGAACCATATCATGGCTTGTGTAAGACTGAGCCTAGGGATGATCCATCAAGAACATGCTTTCATCGTCAAAAACGATGCCACAAGATGTCATCAAAGGAGACAGTGTACGGGCATGAAGATCCAGCTTCTTCCATGAGCTAGACACGCCATCTTCCTCCATCACCCACTGATCCAAGACATCACGGTAAGGACACACTGCGATTTTGCCCGCACACTCGAAAAGGACCACCACATTGTTAGAAGAGATTTCTTTGGGTATGTCCATTACTCTGAACTCCTCACTCTCACAATCAAACATCAACAAGAAATAATCTAGCCCTTCTTTGTCGGAGTTGTGATAATCTAGTCCTTCCTCTTCTTCGTAGTCAGAGTCGTCGTCGTAATAATCTAGGTTGTCTTTCCTTGCCGCTAGGAGCCAATGAATTGTTCCATTTACAAAACAACGGTTCTTAAAACCATTCTTGCGGATCAAAGACGAAATCCAATCGATGTGTATACCTTTGAGGTGCCTCCATAGACCTTGTTGAGCCGAGTACACGTTAAAAGACAACGTCCCGATCGATGTCCAACTCATCGTGACCACCTTAAAATCGGCCTTACTCTCATCGTACCCGAACCCTATGGCACGAGTCCTCAATCTCGGGCAGCTAGGCACGGATGCATACTTGCGAATCGTCGGGTTCCAAAGAAAGATCGAGTCGAGGAAGGGATCCGACTCGCATAATGTATGGCAAATGCACACGACGCCACGGATGACATCCACAAGAGTAAACTTGCTACGCTCTCTACCACATGCACCCTCATACTCAACCCGAACCCGAAATGGAAAGTTTAGTTGTTGGCGGCGGTCCCTGTCGTATTGGTATAAGACGGGATCGTTGCCCCTCACGTGGACAAAGGGTTTCTTGTTACGAGGCGTGGCTAAGGAAGTGACATTCAAGTGGAGTTTGATGAAGAAAGGCGACGAGATGATCGAGTTCCATCGCTTGCAAACGCATCGGAATCGGCAAAGGCTGCCTATCGGTAGTGTCTTGAAGATCTCTTGCAACATATGATCATCCATCACGTACACAATAAGGTTAGACAGTGAGTATATGGGAACTTGGTCGAGAGGACTAGTGTTGCCCAACGGCGGTGAGCTAGCGCTAAAGGGCTAAAAAATGGTTTTTTTTTTTTGGTCGAAAAGGGCTAAAAAATGGTTATTAAGAGAGGATAAAACTAGGTTAATTATATCCGTTTTTCCATTATGTGCCTTAGGCTTCTCTAATATTAGAAAGATTTGGTAAATATTAAATTTAGAATTTTTTAATTTTGACGGGTTTACTGTTTCTTCATTAAGGTTTAGTTTTCATATTTATAATGAGAAAATCCGTAATTATATACCACATTGAAGATATAGATTCTCAATGAACATAGTATTATTTCATACTTAAAATTGTAAAATCTTATCTTTCTAAAGTTTGCAATTATATAAGACCCCCCACCCCATTCCCTCATTATATAATGGTATTAGCATATCTTTCTTCTTCTCTTTTTTTTCTTTCTTTTTGCCTTTTCTTCGAAGTAGATATCTAAGTTTTTTTCTAAAGTTTCTTTTTTGTCAAGTAGATATCTAAGTTAGTTTCCACTTTCCAATCATAAGAGAATTCGTATAATACTAGGAAAGATAAGAATCAATATCAATATTCAATATCTATATACTATATATTAAAGCTGGAGAATTTCGAGCCTCCACGTTAATTCTGGCCCCACCACATGTTAAATTCATTATAAATCAATTATATATCCTTATTGATTTTTCAAATAAAAAATTCTCATATGTATCTATCTATTTACCATATATTGATATATCATAAGAATATCTATATCTATAATCCTTATTAATTTTACAAATAAAAAATTCTCATATGTATCCATCTAATTACCATATATTGATATATCAGAATAATATCTATATCCATAATCTATCAAAGTAATATCCTATACTTATAAACTATCCAAATTTTATCTATCTAGATTAATCCTAATCGTCTATAATTAAATATCTAGATTAATCCTAATCGTCTATAAGGAAAGATATCGGCTTGCTAGGAGTCTCGGCGGACTTGGCTCAGTGCAGGGAGAGTTGGAGGGAGAAGATCAAGGTAGTGGATAGCTAGTCGGCGGATCGTTGGAGCAGGCTTTTAAGAGTGGGAGGTTGTAGAGTAGAGTGTCGTTTTATTTTTTTAGTACTAGTATTATGAGTTTTTCTTTTTAAGCTTGTCGATTCGGTCCATTTTTCTCTTGGATTGTATCGGGCGTATTCCATCTAAGTCTGGAATACCCCCATCCTGACCCCCCAGATCCTGCATGTGCGGGACTACCTGAGTAAATGTTGTTGTTGTTGTTGTTGTCTATAATTAAATATTAACACATGAATAGATTATACAACACTCAATTTAGAATAAAACAAATATAGCTTGCATACGTGCATGGGACCATAAATGGGAATTATTAGATTTCTTATATTATTTAAAAATATTTTAATAATAGAATATAACATAAATTTCAGAATAAATTTTATAAATTGTAATATAATTTAAACTATGAAAAATCGGGTCCGACCCAACGGGTTCAGGTTTAACCCAACGGTTTCGGATTTCAATCAGGTCGGGTTGAAACTGGGTCACGGGTCTAAGTTTTTGGGTTGAAACCCAATAATACGTAAACAGCCAAAAACCCGTACAGGGTACGGGTCTAAAACTAGTATATTATAAAAGCCGACCGTTTTCGAGTCACCACGTTGATTGTGGCCCCGCTTGATTTTAATTTTTTTTTCCAATTCAAATAGATATTGACAACTTTATATCTTTTATTTTCCTTAATTATCTATCTTTAATTTTATCTTTAAAGCCATACCTTCTATCACTAATTTTATTTTTCTTAAATAATTTTATCTTTAATTTTATCATTCAAAAATTGATTTTCTTCTATTTAAAGTGATCATATGTAGATTTCTTCCATTCGTCATGTAGATTTCTTCCGCAATCAAATTTTTAATATTTAATTAGATTTGCACTAGAATGCATGATAGAGGGTAGAATGTGGTATCACACAACAATTCTAACTACTAGATAATAACAACGTAATTATAAGATAAAATTTTATTTTTAAATATACTGAATAGCAATATAACATGGAAAAGATTTTGCCAAAAACCCAACTAATAGCCTACCAATTTGATTTTTTTTGCTCAAAGAGATATTGAATATATAAATTGGAAGTCATATAATTAACATTTATTTAATTAATTTTGGAATTCATAAAACTTTAAAATTTATATAAAAAAAATTATTCAGAATATCATGATCTTTGAAATATATTATATTTTAATAAGATTTTTTTTTCTATTCGTACATATAAAGGTAAAATATTATTCATTAAATATTATGATTAAAATAACCACATGTTTAATTTGGGTATATCAAGTTGGTGCTTTGCATACTAAAATATAAGACAATATATATTGCATAATAATGTATTATATTGACTGTAAAATGTAAGTACGTGATTTGCATAATAACATCTTCTCAATCAATCATTTAAACATTAAAAACTTCTAATATTTGATGAAATCAAATTATGTTAAAGTTTTTATTATACACTTCACATTAATATTCAATTTATTATATATCCAAAAAAAAATTTAAAAATACAAGTCGTGCATGACACGACGGGTAAAACTAGTTGAAGTAAAAATCAAGAAATCAAGTCGCATCTATTTCATAGGTTATAGATTTTTTTTTGGTCGAATTTCATATATAGGTTATAGATTTGTGCCATAGCAAAACCCTAAATATCATTGAGTAAAAATTCTTAAGCTAGGTCCTTTCAAGCTATGGCTACCCTCCCTCTCTTAAGGTCCGTACGTGAGGTTGATGAAGATCTATGGCCGGAAATCCTCAAGAGACTGCCTACGAAAAGCCTTTTCCGATTTCGATGCGTTTGCAAGCGATGGAACTCGATCATCTCGTCGTCTTTCTTCATGAGCGCCTTTACTTCACCTTCAATCTCTACTCCACGACTCGCAATCTCAAACCCTATATCACCCTCACCCACAAGCCCTGTGCTACCCTTCGTCGCCCTCGAGAGGGCGAAGAGCAACTGCATTTCCCATTTCGGGCCGAGGACACAAACTTCTCATATGTCAGTGTCATCCATGGTGTAGTATGCATTCTCTACACTGATTTGATCGGTCACAAGACCATTCTTTGGAACCCATCAATCCACAAGTACGTTGCCCTCCCTCTCATGAAAGTGGACGATGATTGTTTGGAGGCCATAAGCTTCGGGTACGTCGCGAGTAAGGATGATTTCAAGGTGGTCATGATAAGTTGGGGAAGCCCTTTGCATGGGATGGTGTCGTTCGACGTGTACTCATCGCGACAAGGCCTATGGAGACGGCCTTTGGTGGAGCCTCGAATCCGCGAGGAAATCGACACTCGCTGGAGGATATCGGACGGTCGTTTCGTAAACGGAACGATCCATTGGCTCGTGGCGAAACGGAAGCATCCTTCGATGCTCATCATGTTTGATTGCGAGAGCGAAGAGGTTAGAACAATGGGCGTCCCCGAATGAGTCAGGTTGTGTTCGGATCATAGGGATTTAGTACTTTTCGAGTACGGTGGCATGCTCGCGATCCTGGTGGGATCGTACGGATACCACTGGTCGTCCATGGACTTGTGGGTGATGGAGGAGCCCATGTCGTGGAAGAAGCTCTATACGGTTAGCCTGGTGTCTCGAGGCTTGGATTTCGACGAGCGAGTAGAGGACTTGAATCAAGAATCGGAAAGGTTGGTGTTGGAAGACCCGATTCCTTGTGTGATTGTTAAGAACGATCCTTCGTTCGAGATCGAGAAGTTGGTTCCTTATGGTCCAAGCAACCAATGGAGGAAGAGGGACGAGATATTGGGTTACCATGTTTACAACAAAAGCATGTTCTTGATGGATCATCCCAAGGCTCAATCTTACACTAACCGGGATATAGTTCATGTCTTCATCTCAACCACGATCCGAAAAAGAAAGAGAAGGATTTAGAATCCTATTTTAATCTTAAACACTACTTAAGTTCCAACTTGCATTGTGTTATCATATGTGTTATTCTTCTTTAGCTTAATCAATTCACTAGTAGTGGAATTAGCGATAGGGCTATGCAAATTATGCACATGGTATAACGTTCTTGTTAAGGCCAGGAAATCGACAAACTATTATGGTACTTCGTCCCCGCGGATTTGAGCGGCTGTTTCTTAAATGGAACTCCCCTATATATATGAACTATCACCCTCATGAGATAAAAAGTACGAGAACCCATCAACTAGCCTATCATGCTCAAAGATTGAATCCTTAACAAAAGATTGACATGAAAGAACAAAGTCAGGATCAAAAGAGAGAGAAGAAGTGGAATAAAGGATATCAGGATCGTCAAGGCTTATCATCGAAAACTCCATGGAAGGGGAGACAAAAGTTCCAGACGTACGTGTTCAAGAGGATTGCAAAATCAAATAAAGAAGATAGTTTGATTGGTTTTGTGTAGTGTGCTAATATGGAAATAGAAGGAGGACACTCAAGAGCACCACATTCTCTACTCAGGTTTCTTCGGACCATAGATTATTTTGCAAAAGATCCGCTACAAAGGTATCAACCAACACTCAAAACAGCAATAAAAGTCAGAGCCATGAGATTCTTCTACATTTATGAATACATCAAGCAATACCAAAAAACTGACGTGATTATGTTCAAAGTTGGATTTACCACCATTATCATCTCAAAAGAACTAAAGTCCTACTTCTTAGAAGCCATAGGTCGTCTGATTCTATCCAAGACTTCTTATCACAAAAGGAGAATGAATGGTATTTATCACCGAAGGGTGAGGAGTTCCTTTCAGATCAGCTAATGGATTAGGATTCGGAGTAATTAGAAACTTTGATCAAATAATAGAGTTCGATGAATAAGATGTAGAGAATTGGGAAGATAATGTTGGAGACAAAGGCATTCATAACATTAGTAATTGCATGGATTAAACTCGTGAAGGCACTTCACCATTCCACTTCAAACGGTCACCAGAAGGAATCTTTGTCTTTTTACTTTTGTCATTATTGTATTTTCTTTGAAGAATGCTTTTTCTTTTTTCAAGAGTGATGGCACTGTAACCATGTGAGTGGATGCTCCAAGACTTTGTCGGACAGTAATTCAAAAGAGAACTAAAAGAGCACCTTATGCTCTCACCAACTCTATAAATAGAACCTCTTGTAAGTTGAGAAGGGGCACTGAAAAATAGAGAGCGAAGTTTGATTCTAGAGAAAGAGAAAGAGAAAACTTTGAACTTGCTAGTGAAGTGGAGTTTCCCTCAATCTAAGAGTTCAAATACTTTTATGGATCTTTCAAATCTGAGTTTTCGAGTGATTTGTGTGTTTTTGAGTGTGTTTGTGTCCTTGTAATCCTTTCGAAATCAATAAAAGTTAATTTGTTTTTAAGTAAGGGAAAACTACTCAATCGAAAGCTATGTTTTGAATAAACCATTTTTTTGATTATAAATCTTCCATCCACGTAATAGAAAGATTATAAGCTGGAGACTACAATCTGAGGTATGAAACGAAACAGATATGTGTTATGCTTGAACTAAGGGAGTGTTGGTTAAAGATTAGCCACCCCTAGAAATCCGGAAGCTACACAGGAACGCTGGAGGTCTAATGATGCTAGGTTCTAGTAATGGTCGGACCTCTCTAATTTTCTTATCTTTAATTACGAATCATGGTAGACTTGTGATCATTGTAAATAGATTATCCATGATACAGTTAGTAGATTATTGTAGTTAGTACCATTTTAAGTCATTATATTTAACAACACATTCTAAAATGGATATTGTGAGTGAGTAAATTAATCTCCATAAATAGTTTCTTTACCTTCCGCCATATAGGTATTTTTATTAATTATGCTTTTGATCTTTAAATTATTTTCTTAAAATTAAAGAGGCGGCTAAGTAATTATAATGGAAGGTTCTATCTTAATTAATAAGATAGAAATATCGCTGGATTGGGCAGCAAGATATCGCTTGCTTAGGGATAGAATTTTTGTCTCCCAACCCTCTCTCTTCCATTATAAATACATAGACTCACCATGTATGGAGAGGTAACTTGCAACTTGCGTTGACCGGGTATGCCGATAGGAAAGAAGCTGGTCTGTCTTCTAGCTATTTCTCACAATTATCATCATTTACCCTCGACACTAGACTCGAATAATTGCTCTTCTGACTTAGGCATCGGAGGTGGATCAGCGACCCCTAACCACGGTTCCCCACCCGTGAGAGCGGATCAGAGTTGAGAGTCGCTTGCTCTCGGCATAAAAACCGCAAGCACGGCCGACTTGGGCGCGCTCACGGGAACCTGTTCCTCTCCGCACAAAGAGGTTCGAGATTAGGAAAACATGTAGATAGGGCACTCTTTTTCCCTCATGGTTTTTTAATAAGGCCCTTGGGTTTTTATGTTTTAGATCAGTCTTTACGATCATAACATTCACGTTTATTTTATATAAAAATCTGTTTCTTGCATTAGTTTGAGTCTAAAAAAAAATTATGTCAAGACCTTTCTTCATTCATCATATTCACACCTAAATTATATTTGCTCCAAGCCCCTTCAATGAGCAAGCGTATTATGATTGGCCATGAGAGTAATGCGGTATAAATCAAATGTCATTAAATTTTTTCTTAATCATTGAAAAACACTAACAATTCCAACATTTGATAACGTTGAATTTAGTAATGACTTCAATATCATGATTAATGCTATTTGGCAAATAAAAATATGAGCTCACTGGCCGTGACATTTTAATTTCGAATATTAGTCAATGGTGTTAAAATTATTTTTGTATTGTTGGATAATTGATGTTAGGAATGACCCGCACCCGATATATTTCGATCCTTTGTAAACTCTTTTTAATAACAACTTATTCTTTAAGAAGATAGATACTGGTATTACCAAAATCAACCGGTAACACATTAAAAAAGACAATGCAATAAATATGATGGTTTAGAATATGGTTAGTTTAAAATGAAAGGACAATTGTTTATCCTTTGAAATTGGATAGACAATGGCCTACTATGCGTAGTCATGGTTTTGGTTCCTCGAAATTTGGAACTGAAACCGGAAGGGTACCAGTTCCTCCGGTTTGGTTTCAGTTTCCCGCTGGTTTGTGTCGTTCTGCAGTTGGTTCCGGTTCCGAACCGCTTTTTTTTAATTAAAACTTCCACCGCGTTTAACCGCGCCCGCGGTCTATCAAGATGCAGTTCTTAAAATCTAGCAATTAAAAGCTAACGTCTAGTTAGTTGCGCCTGCGGTTCAACAACTACACCCGCGGTTTACCACAAAACTATGAAATTTGTTAAAAGTACAAAATAAAGTAGTGGTATAATTAAATGGCTTGAGCTTGATAAATTAAGTTGCCTACGTATCCTCTCGGGGCTATAGAGGAATCAAAGCCATCGTAGTTCCCTTACCTTCAATATGAAGCCCCATTGATCTCTAAGTCGAATCTTCGAAACTGACGAAAGGAGTGCGGCTTGTCGTCGTTGTTGTGTTGTCTTCATCGGAATCAACCTCAATGTAATCCATAGTTTTTTTTCTTAGATGTGCCCTCTTCCAACCGTTCACACAAACTTGAGCTTCCAAAGACTTGGGCTTCAAGTTGGATCTCTTTTCGTCTAAGATGTGGCTACCTTGGCTATAAGTTTGCTCGATACGGTTGAGGCGGGAACGACAAGTATTTGAGCGGCAATCTTTGCTAATGTAGGGAAAGTCTTCTTGTATTTCTTCCACCATGCAAGATATCACTTTACTCCAAAAACTCAAATCTAGTGGTTAGATAATTATCGAACTCCGTATGTTTTATAAGATCATTCATTAAATTCGAAGCCGGATTTAGGAATGAAAGAATTAAACCACGGCCACGAGATGAGGAGTAAGAAGATGGAGGTAAGCTAGGCAAAGAAGGTGAGTCATCATCACCCCTTCTAAAATCAGATTTAGTATACAACTCATACACATGCGATCTACAGGAGTAATCATGTGTCTAGCCCCTTCTTGAAAAGCACAAGCCACATTCAAATCATGAAAACAAAACATATGAGCCATTGGTGTACAAATATGACTAAAAGATAGAGTTGTATCATTGAAAACCTTTAAGATGATAAAGATTTGAAAACACTGGTCCTAAATTGATCTGATGGTTTGTGAATTCACAATGTTTTGAGCGAAAAAAGAAGCCAAAAGTTCTTTGTATCTCAAGTGTTGGTTGGTTTATAAGTGGAGTTCCAACGGTGACCGACATCTTATACAAAAACAATTGGTTTAAAGCCATTGGTCTTACAAAACGTCTTCCACTCTTTTTAGGTCTTATTCTTGAACCAAATATGTTGAAAAATATATCTAATAGGTTCAACCATTTGGTGGAAAATAACTAATTCATCTTGAACACACAAGCTTAAAATATAACAAACACATCATATATCAAAATACTTGTTTCCAAAACCGGTTGACAAGCTCGAATCAAATCATTACTAGAAACGGTACTGTTATTAGAAGCATTATCAAATGAAATTATAAAGACTCTATGGAGCAGCAATCTTTACTTTTCTAGAATTTTACGAACGATGTTGCAAATATTTTGGACGGTATAACTTTCGTCAAACCCCCTAGAAACCAAAACACATTTTTTGCATAACAAATCTATCATCAATAAAATGACAAGTAATACCCATGTAAAGAAAATATTAAAAAGAAAGTAAGAAAATATTCATACGTGGTCCAAGACAATCCGTGGGATCATAAAAAGTCAACTAGCGTAACGTAGGAGCGGCAGTAGCGAATCGCAGCTCCACCGTTTTCTTTCTTTAACTTTTTTGTTTTTTTTTTTTATTGTTTTGTGTCGACTTCCTCCTCCGTCCATCTACTACTACTGCCTTTTACTTTTCGAGACGCACCAACACTAGTGCCTGTCAGCTTCTTGACCCAAAATCACAGACCCATTTCCCACGTGCTCAATTGGAGCCCCTTTCCCTTTAATTGGCGGTCTGAGTCTCAATTGCGTGCCACCAGATCGACGATGACGAAACCCACAAACCCCACTCTGTTCACTCCTTACAAGCTGGGCGCCTTCGATCTCTCCCACAGGTCAGATCAATTCGATCTTGTCTTGGGGCCGATGGTTCTTGAATTAGGTCGTTTCAATATGACTGAAATTGTAAAGAATGTTGACAGGGTGGTGCTGGCGCCGATGACGAGGTGCAGGGCGTTGAACGGGATCCCGAACGAGGCCCTTGTGGAGTACTACACTCAGAGGGCTACCCACGGCGGGCTTCTCATCACCGAGGGCACTCTCATCTCTGAAACTGCTGCCGGGTATGCTGACGAACTCCTCACGCTTCTTCGTTTTCAGATCTTTCAATCTTTGCACTTGTGGACATTGAGTTTTAGCCTTGACAGCAGCATCAACTCTCTGGTTTTTGAGTTTCAAACCACAGGGGGTTTCATAGGACCCTAATATTGAGCTGAAATATAAGGGAGATTTGAGATTTTGCTTAAATTTTAGGAGGAGGTTGAAAAGTGGGTAATTTAGTATATTTAGTGATAGATAAAACAAGATGAAATTTGAATCATTTCGTGAGGATAACATAGTAAAACGAGACGAGGAGGATAAAAAAGGTGTGTAATTTGAATGATTTTAAGAGGGTAGTATAATAAAAGAAGAGGAAAACGTTAAAAAATAGGTAATTTGGAGGATTTGATGAGGATAATGTTGTAAATCTATTTTGCTAGAATGTAAAGTGTGCAAATGTCGTTGTATTTGAGGACGGCCAAGACGGAAAATGTACCTAAATATAAGGGACAGAGGGAGTACTAGTTGTGCTGTTTATTTGAATCTTTTATGACGGGTATCTTAATGTGGCACTAGATTTCCTCATTGCCCTGGGATTTACACTGATGAGCAAGTGGAAAAGTGGAAGAAAGTTGTAGACTCTGTTCATGCTAAGGGTGCTGTTATTTTCTGTCAATTGTGGCATGTTGGGCGGGCATCCCATACAGGTTAGACTCCTGTTATCACTCTGCCCGGTGTTTAAATTGTGTCGCCTGAGTCACATTGCTTTGCTTTGTTAGTGTACCAACCAAGTGGGGGTCGACCCATATCGTCGACCAACAAGGGCATATCGAAAGCATGGAGAATACTAATGCCAGATGGGTCTCATGCCAAGTATCCTTCACCAAAAGAGTTATCTGTCTTTGAGATTAAACAGGTCGTCGAGGATTACCGTCAAGCTGCAGAAAACGCTATTCGAGCAGGTGAAATCTCCTATCCTTTTTGCTTAGGATTGAGCACGCTTAGACTGAAACCGAAAAAATGAGCCGAGCCGACCGAACCGAAACCGACGGAGTTCAGATCAGTTCCCGGTTCAAGAAATTTCAGGATTTCGGTTTCGGTTTTAACTTTTTCAAAATAAAAACTTTGGTTTGCCAAATTCCCGAATATCGGTTTTTGTTCTGTTCTGTTCGGTTTTGAACTCATTCATCTTGACCAACTTCTATTAACATCAGATTTATCCTACATATATGCTTGCAATAGCTCTTTACATTTTTTGTTGAGCAGACAAGGTGTAATGTCTTGAAAACATTTTCGCAGGCTTTGATGGCGTCGAGATTCACGGCGCCCACGGATACTTAATCGATCAATTCTTGAAGGACGGGATCAATGCTCGGCTAGACGAGTACGGCGGATCCCTTGCAAACCGGTGCAGATTCTTAATGGAGGTGCTCAACGCCGTTGTGCTAGCCATTGGTGCGAGCAAAGTGGCGGTGCGAATCTCACCGGCCATAGACCATCTGGATGCGTCAGACTCCGACCCGCTCTCTCTGGGCCTGGCTGTGGTTGAGAGGATCAACCAGCTCCAGTTGAAAGCCGGCTCACGGCTCACGTACCTCCATGTGACCCAACCAAGATACGTGGCACGTGGGCAAGCCGAGTCTCGTAAACAGGGTAGTGAGGAGGAGGAAGCCGAGCTGGTGAGGACGCTGAGGAGGAGGTACAACGGCTCGTTCATGGCTAGTGGTGGATACAACCTGGAGCTCGGTATGGAGGCGGTTGCTAACGGTGATGCTGATCTGGTTTCGTTTGGCCGACTTTTCATATCGAATCCGGATTTGGTGGAGAGGTTCAAGGCTAATGCAGCCTTGACAAGGTATGTACGGGCTACGTTCTATACGCAGGATCCTGTTGTAGGGTACACAGATTATCCTTTTCTAGGCCAGGAGAGTGAGAAGTATAAGCCAATCTCACGTTTGTGAAGCCAAGTCTTTACGGATTTGTTTGGCACCAAGTGATTGCTATGTATGAGACTTGAGAGTAGTTATGATAATGGCTCCGTGCAAAACAGGTGTGTCAGTGTTTAGTGTGTGTAATAAAAACCTGGAACTTTGTGTATTCGCTCATTGAAGAACAATGATCATTGATTCAAATACCAGTATGGAAACCGACCGTGTGCGAATAGGTGCTCGTGTGCATAGTGCTAATGGGCCTTGACCGTCTTATGCACAATTTAACATAAACCAGTTAAATCTTGCACGATGTGCGAGTACGACTGTACGAGTAATGTGAGGTTACGACCCAAATCTAAGCGAGTTTGAACTTATTGATCTACTGATTTATTTTTTAATAATATATCAATAAAATTTAATTTTACAGTAAGTTTGTTGTGTTTTCATATTTATATCATTATTTTAAATAGTTTTATAGATAATAAATTTAGATTTTCAATTTACAAAATCATATTATATGACTGTTGGTCAAAATGACCTTGTGTGAAAACCTTTTACAACTCGATCTGGTTTAATTGATAATTCGATTGAGTTGAACTCGTAGTTAACTAAATCTCAAACGATTGAACCTGAACCGATTGAATCGATCCAATTAACATGTGAAATATCTTAGTTGATTAAAATTTTTAAAGAACAATCAAACTTATGAAGTTAATATGTGAAGATTTCTATCATATTTGATAATGAATCTTTTTATATTTTATCTTTAAATAGATAAATCAATTTAATCAATCTAATTAAGATTAAGATTAATATATGAGATTTGTTTACCAAGTAATATTTCTTGAAATAATTTTTTTATTACTAATTTATTAAGGTTTTCATTTGTATATAATAATAATATGTCTATTTATGTTTTATCTATAAATAAATATAATGCATACTTTAATTAGGGCCCAATATTTTAATTCATTATCTAGAATCTTTATTAAAAGGTTAAAATAAATAAAAAATCTTTTTTTGATAAAATAAAAAATGTTTCAGATATTTCAATAAAAGTCATATTTTCTGAAGATATCAAAGTTAGGTACTCCCTCCGTTTCACAATAAGTGTCGTTTTAGCACTTAAAATTTGTTTCATAATATGTGTCGTTTTAGGTTTTCAAAGTGATTTATTAGAGGTAATAATGATAATTTTTATTGGAATGTGTATTTGTTGACTAAAGTTGTTCATCCATTGGCCAAAAAAATGTAATGAGTGGTAAGATTAAGAAAAAGTTGTAAGTTTTAAAGTGAATGATTGCTTTTCTTAAAAACTGTGTTGAGAGTTAAAACGACACTTATAATATTAAGAGAATATAAGAGTTAGCTTTCGAGAATAATATTAAGATTATAAAATTATTATTCTTTTCAACATGGCATAATTATTACAAAGACTTAGGTTTTGGTTTATATTGTATTAGTGTAAAGACAAGCCAATGATTACCACATGTGGAATTTATATTTAATTTAAAATAAAAGGTATCTTGTGTCAAATTCACATTTATAAAGTTTAACTTTTTCTCTTATGTTATTAGATCTATAAAATAGTGAAAATAAAATTGGTTCGTTGGCATCTCGCTTAGTGCGATCTACTTGTTTCATCGACATTAGTCTATGGCAAGCACCTGGGTTGGTGTCATTATTCTAAAACTGATTGTTGTTTAATGAGATATTTTGTATCTCTTTATGAAATCGAGTCTAAGACGAGACGGTATTAGGTTTTGGATTTGATTGAGATTATTACTCTTTGGTAGTATCCTTTTGGACATTGATACGTTGATTCGGTTTGGAATTATTGGATTTGTTTATGACGAATGATTTCGTTATTCTAGGGATTATGGTTGTGGATTGAGTTTCTAATGTTGTCCTAGGGTTTCAAATTGCGTATGTACCGTTCGACTCGAGGTTTTTTTTTTCTACAAATCTAGAGTGATATGGCTAAAACAATGTTTAGTTTTGCGGTTTGAGTTAGTGCATTGAGGGTAGTTCTATTTGGTTTGTTTTATGTAGATCATTGTTGAGCCAAATTATAATTGTTGGGCCATGATCTAATTAAGCTACAAATATGGATAATAGAAGATGGAACAATCACATAGATAAAGGGTACTCTTAATTCATTGTTTATTAGACATGTACAATACATAAAACGCTCATGTAGTCACGCCGAATGGTAAGAAAATTTATTGACAAAGAGTTGTATCATCGACCATTGAAGTACGTTTTGTATACATAGGTCTTGCCTTTAAAGTTTGAGGAGGAGCACTTGCATTCACTACCATAGTGTGGATCATTGTGTGTAAAGCCAAGAAATGGCCAAATATGTAACATTCCGATAATTTATAAGGGATTGAGGTGCTCCCCATGCCAATAAGAGCTCATCCTTTTCATGGTTCGAGAGGTCAAAAGAACTATGAAGTTAAGCGCGCTAGGGCGAGAGTGGTACCAGGATGGGTGACCTTTTGGGAAGTTCTCGGGTTAGCATGGGATAGCGCTTCTAAGGCCTTACAAATGGTATCAGAGCCAACTCTGGGTTACGAGTTGGCTTGGCCGGAGGGCGGTCACTCGACCCAGGGGGCGGTCCTTGGGCCTTGACGAGGTCGTAAAGTGCTTAAGTGGGGGAGATTGTAACACCCCGATAATTTATAAGGGATTGAGGTGCTCCCCATGCCAACAAGAGCTCTTCCTTTTCATGGTTCGAAAGGTCAAAAGCATTAGGGAAATTCCTTTTGGTGCCCTTGTACTTTAGACAATTCCTTTTGGTGCCCAAAAAAAATTTGGATTCCTTTTGGTGCCCCTAAACTCTGTGTTTTTTCCCATCCGTAACCAATCTCAGCAAAAAAACTCTAAAAGTTAACTCCGTTAGTCTGTTAACCACAAAAAGGCCAAAAAAAAAAAGAGAAATTAAAATACAATTTTTTTTTGGTGAAAATTAAAATACAATTAAAAACCCCCGCAACTGGTTGTACATACATGTCCCTTTCCCAAATCAATTTCCTTCCCCCACCAAATCAACCGGCGACAACAACGACCTTCCTCCTGGTGATACTCCTCCTCGCCGTCTCCGTCGCCGCCGCCGACCCAAACGACGTGGTGTACCTGACCCGACTCCGCGCCTCCCTGGACGACCCGACAAACAGCCTGGCCAACCCCTGCTCCGGCTCCGACTCCAACTCCGCCCTCCGCGGCGCCACCTGCAGCAACGGCCGCATCTTCAAGATCTCCCTCCCCAACCAGTGGCTCCGACGAGGACGACTTGTACCAGATCCGACTCCTCTTCTTCCGGCGACGAGCCCCAGCCCAAGCCCACGCTCGCCAGCCCTTCCGACCGCGCCCGAGCCGCCCTTGCTGCCCCGTCTCCCCGACGCCCTCTCCGTCCTCAACCTCTCCCTCAACGCCCTCTCCGGCCAGATCCCCCGACCTCAACGCCCTCGCCCGTGATCTCGACGCCTACCGGGGTGTCCTCCGCCGGATGGCTACCGAGCGACGATGATGAAAGTTGTATCAGCTTTGTAATTTGGGGATAATGGTTTGTAATTTGGGAATATTGGAGTGTGGATTGACATGTAAGCATGTGAAGGCGCTGGTAAAAATTGGGGTTAGTTTAATTTCTCTTTTTTCCTTTTTTTTGGTTAACAGAAAGTATAGAATTGTGATGAAAAGTTTGAAATGGGTCACGGATGGGTAAAGATACAAAACTGAGGGGCACCAAAAGGAACCCAAATTATTTTTGGGCACCAAAAGGAATTGTCTAAAGTACAAGGGCACCAAAAGGAATTTCCCAAAGCATTATGAAGTTAAGCGTGCTAGGGCGAGAGTAGTACCAGGATGGGTGACCTTTTGGGAAGTTCTCGGGTTGGCATGGGGTAGCGCTTTTAGGGCTTCGGGCCTTACAAAATAAACGCTCAAAACCATATGGAATCATAATAATCGATGGATGGGGAGATTTTCTTTTCACCCCAATCAATCACATCTTTTACACATACTATTCAACTCTTTATACTACTTTATACCAACTTTTCTCAATTATCAATACTATTTTATACTGTTCTTAAAACCCGTGTAAATTGTCCTTTTTGACAAACAAATAGGGACGGAGGGAGTATTATTCATTGGAGTTAGGTAACTACTTTTCCCTTTGGTTTGACTTGAACGAAACTTCCATGTCCACATTTAGAAATGATTCACCAAGGAAGTAATTTATGATAAATGTCACCATGAGAATTTTGAGATCAATGCCACAACGAGGATCCTTGACTCTTGAAAAAAACTACAACCGATCATGGAGAAGCGTTGGGGTGATGTTTGATCCCTATCAAGTTTTGATGATGATAGCACTTGTGTAACACCCCAATTTCGTACTCTGGGTATTACTGCCAGTGACCTCGGTTTTTCTCCATCCAAAGTCACCCAAGGCTCGTTATTTGCACAGAAACATGATCGTAACGGGGAATTCATTCGTAAATATGGAAAAGAGTGCGGAATTAGAAATGTTATTACAAGTAGTTCGTTTGCTCCAAAAGATTATCACCCTTCTAGTATTATACAAAACGGTAGTTTATCATAATAATAAATACAGAACGTTCCAAAAGTGCTTCTTCTAGTCCTTCCATGATCAAGCTACGACTTCGTCTTCAACCTTCAATGACCTTATCCTTGTTCCCTGATATTTCCATAAAAGCAAGAAATACCAGCCGACCAATGTCGGGAAGAAAGAAAGTGGTATTAGTCTAACGCGAGACTAAGCAAGTGGTAGAACGTGACTTGGTTCTAAAAGAAAGGCTAATTAAATGGGATTTTGTTGGTGACGAGGGTCGGGATATTTTTAGGAGAATGGTATATAAGAATTTAAATGGAAAGGCACATAATGCTTCTTCTAGAAGATAGGATACGGTTTTCAGGGATTATGAAGGGAAGGATATATTGTTGGGAACGTTATTAATTCACATTAAATTTTGAAAAGCCTCCGTTGTTGGGACGATATTAAGGACGTCAGTCGTTAATATCTAAACCAATAATAATCGTCCCTTGTTTTGATAATGACAAACTCAAATGTATTTGATAAGTTGTCCAAGTTTTGATCTCAGGTAAGTCCAGTGGACGCACATGAGCGAAAAGGACAACAAGTGAACAGCAGTCCCTATACTGTAGGGACGCATGTTACCAGAACTTCCAAAGCTAAACGTAATTGGCGGAGTCCCTGCGCAAGATAGGACGGAGTCCTCATCAAGAAGGGACGCGCGCCAAAATACGGACGAAGTTCAAATTCAAATCAAGGTCGCCCCAACATGATTACATCATCGTCCGGCCTTAGTCCTCAGAAGGAAGCTTCCTTTGTCTGGGCACGTGTAGACAATGCCAAAGACGTCGCTTTCCCAGCAATGGTCCCCTACCCACGCGGAGGCTTCCCAAGCGTCAACAGAGTTGACCTCCTCAAGACGCTCATCGCACCGTTGATCAAAGATCGAGGATCCTGCCAAGTCTCAGAGGACGCTAGAGGACAAGAATCACTTCCGCTATAAATACTCTCCAAGGAGTATGCATAGCGGCATGTGTGCAAGAGTGGACTTTGAAGACTTTCTCTCAAGCTCTCCCGAAGCATTCAAGAACACGAACGAAGATCAAGAAGATCAAGTGAGCTTGAAGCAAGAGAAAGAAAGTCCAACCACATCAAATCCAAAACAAACCACAAATCAATTAGAGTTGTAGTTTGTCTCTCACAACGAACCGTGAGAGACGTGAGTGATAGCTTCCTTATAGCTAAGAGTGTTAGGTTACTTGTTAGGTTGAAAGGAGTGTTACTAGTGAGGCTAAGGACGGACGCTTAGCTCAGAGAAGTGTAACGACTCGCCTAAGTTGTAAGGACTCGCTCTTAATAAGATAAGGGACGGCTATTGAAAATCCTCCAACGGAGGTAGAGGTTTACCCATAAGACTAGTTGGTCTTAGTGGGGTTCCTCTATAAATACTCGTGTCCACTTACCTTGTATTCTGTTAAGTCTATTTTCCGCTGCACTAAAGGACGCCCTTAACCCAGTTAAGGACGCCCTCATTAACTGACTTACGATCCATCAATTGGTATCAGAGCAGGCGCTCTAGATTTTTGTTGAGTTGCAGGTACAAGATGGACATGGAACCTATTGGAATCTCTTTTGTAAAGCCTCCTCGTCTGACGGACGGCAACTTCAACAGCTGGAAGATCCGCTTCGAGAACTTTTGCAGAAGTCAGAATTATCAATGCTGGAGAGTGATCATGAAGGGTGACCTTACCATCCCTGATGACAAGAAAGACAAAGAGGACGAGTGGGGTCCTGACGAATTCAAGCTTTTGGAAACAAACGCTAAGGCTATATGCTTCCTTCAAGCGTCCCTCTGCGAAAGGGACGCCACCCGAGTTAGCAATTTGGCAACAGCCAAACTACAATGGGAACCTCTTGAGAAGTACCATGTGGGTACGGCAGAGATGAAGGAAGACGTCAAGCTTGAAATCAAACGAGAGTTCTATGCCTTCAGAATGCTTCCTAACGAATCTGTCAAGGACTACTCATACCGCTTTGAAGCTCTTGTGACCAAGATGCGAAATTTAGGCATCCCAGAAGCTGAAGTCTCAATGAGAAACAGAGTCGGAGTAGTCATTGATGGGCTTACAGGAAAATGGAATTTTGATAGGACTACGTTCAAGGAGAACACAGCCAACAAAACCCTGGATATGGAAGAGATCTATGGGAAGCTGAGAGGCTATGAAGCGAGAAGGGAAGCTGATATGGCTGAATTGGCTAGAAACCCCCAGACAGATCTTGCTTTGATGACGTCAACTCCAGAGTACGCTGAGTATCTGCGCCACCAAAGAGATATTGCCCTAATGGTGGAAGCAAATAAAAATGAGAATCGTGAAAGGATGCGTGCTCAAGCTTTGAAAGAAAAGGAAAGCAAGACTAAGGAACAGCTGGAAGAAGAGGAAGAGATTGCCCTTCTACACAAAGTTGCTCGCTTATGGGGTAAAAAGGCCAGAGATTCCAAGAAACACAAGATGCCTTACAAAAAGGAGAGTCCCAAGTATACAGAGGCAGAGATGAAGGAACTTACTTGCTACAAATGTAACAAGAAAGGACACTTTGCTAAAAGGTGTACTACGGGACTAAACTCAAAAGAAATGAAGATGAAAGCTCTCTTGGGAGCGTGCGAAGCCGCATGGGATAATGTGAGTTCTGATGATGAAGAACCAGAAGGACCAGTGGCGTACATAGCCGTAGAGGACGCCTCAGATGATGAGCAAGTGGCGTACATGGCTGTGGAGGACGCCCCAGTCCTTGAAGAGGACGCTTCTGAAAAGGAACAAGAGGTGGAAGTGAGGGGACGCCCATGGATCATTGATAGTGGCGCCTCAAACCATATGACAGGAAGCCAGATCCATCTCACTTCTATCCAAAGTAGCGCCACGGGAGGAACTGTCTCGTTTGGCAACAAGGGCAAAGGAAAGATCAAAGGGACGGGAACTGCTATTCTCAATCCGTCTATCAAAGCGACAAATGTTAGCCTTGTTGAAGGACTTGGCTTCAACCTCCTAAGCGTCTCTCAAATGTGTGATCAAGGTGAAAACTTAGTCACATTTGACTCAAAGGAGTGCCTCGTCATCAACAAGAAATCCAACAAAGTCGTCCTCAAAGGAGTCCGAAAGAACAATGTCTACATCTTCAATCAGGAGTTCAAGCCAAAATCTGAGTTGTGCTTATCTGTGTCAAAGGAGGACGCTGACCTCTGGCATCGCCGACTTGGCCATGCTGGACCAAGCACAATCCTCAAGCTTCATCAAAGAAATCTTGTGAAAGGTCTTTCCCAAATTGATCCTGACAAAATTGAACAGTGTGAATCATGTATCAAAGGGAAGCAGACAAGAACGTCCTTTAAGTCAAAGAACGATGTCAGCACAAAGAAACCTTTGGAACTTCTCCATATGGATCTTTGTGGACCAATGAAGACGTTAAGCTATGGTGGAAAGAGGTATATTTATGTCCTTGTAGATGACTTTTCTCGATTCACCTGGGTTCTTTTCTTAGCTGCAAAAACAGATTGCTTCAACGCATTCAAAGTCTTCATCAAACAAGTGGAAGTTGCGCTTGAGACGCCTCTCAAATCCATAAGATCAGACCATGGGACGGAGTTTCAAAACTCAGAGTTCGTGGCCTACTGTGATCAACATGGAGTCTCTCACAACTTCTCAGCTCCAAGGACTTCTCAACAAAATGGAGTGGTGGAAAGAAAGAATAGGACGCTGGAGGATATGGCAAGGACTATGCTCTTAGCCAATAGCGTCCCCAAGTACTTCTGGGCTGAAGCTATTGCTACAGCGTGCTACATTATCAATCGAGCCATGATCCGTCCTTTGCTGAAGAAGACGTCCTATGAGTTGCTGAATGGAAGAAAGCCTCGCATCGACTATCTCAGAGTCTTTGGATGCAAGTGCTTTGTTCACAACAATGATAAAGAAAGACTTGGAAAGTTTGACGCAAGAAGTGACGAAGCCATATTCCTTGGATACTCCCTCACCAGTAAAGCGTATAGAGTTTTCAATAAACGAACTCTAAAGCTTGAGGAGAGCATTCATGTTGTGTTCAAAGAAAGTTCTTCTCACAAAGATAAACCAAGTAAGAAAGAACGCTCATCTCCTCTGCAGCAGGATGACTCCGATGATGAAGTTGATTTCGGGTCCTCTGGAAAATACTATGTTCCTAAGGACGCTACTCAAAATCCTGAAGAAGTCTCAGTAGAAGTTCCCAGTGTTGTTCAGGAAGTTCCATCTCAAAGTGAATCTCCAGCTCAACATGAGGTCGCTGAATCAAGCCTACAAGGAGAACAGCGTCAAGAAGAGGACGCTCAACCTGAGGGGGAACTCTATGAAACTCTCAATGAAGACGACGGGTTTGACTCAGATGAATCTGATTGGACGGACCCTAGATGTACTCCTGTAAGGGACGATACTCATAAGGGATCCCATCTTTCGAGACTTCATTCAACGGATCAAATCATCTCAGATATGTCAAAAGGAGTTCAAACAAGATCAGCCGTGAATCAGTCCCTTAATGCTAACATAGCGTTCTGTGCCTTCAACGCCTTTGTGTCCTTGGTTGAACCTAAGAACATAAAGGAAGCACTCCAGGACGCTGATTGGATTCAGGCCATGCAAGAGGAACTTAATCAATTCGAAAGAAATAAGGTTTGGACCCTCGTCCCTCGTCCGAGAAACAAAAACATAATAGGGACGAGATGGGTCTACAGGAACAAGCTTGATGAGAATGGTCGCGTGTCAAGAAACAAAGCAAGGCTTGTGGCTCAAGGCTATAGGCAAGAGGAAGGGATTGATTATGATGAAACCTTCGCTCCTGTCGCCAGGATTGAAGCCATTCGCCTCCTCATCGCCTTTGCCGCTCACAAAGGGTTCAAGCTTTTTCAAATGGACGTCAAGACAGCCTTTCTCAACGGCAAGCTCAAAGAAGCTGAGTACGTTGCTGCTGCTTCGTGCTGCTCACAAGTCCTATGGATCAAGTACCAACTTGAAGATTATGGTACGTCCCTCAACACAGTCCCTATCTTGTGTGACAACACCAGTGCTATAAGTACTGCCAAAAATCCCGTTCATCATTCTAGGATGAAGCATATTCACATAAGGCATCACTTTCTTCGTGATAATGTTGAACTTGGATTAATTAGAGTGGATCATGTTAGGACTGAGGACCAAGTGGCCGATATTTTCACAAAAGCACTTGATAGACGTCCCTACGAGCACCTCCGGTTGCTCTTGGGGATGATAACTTTTAAATGATCAAGTCCCGTTCTATTATTCCCTCCATGATTGGCTATGTCTTGTTGGGAACTTGTTTTAAGGTGTGTCATGCATTAAAGTCATCTTTAAAGGACGCTAGTCTAAGATATGTGTATTCGCTTGTGTCCTTGAATGGTATTCATTTCGCTTTTCATCTCAAGAGTATCCCTGATCACCCTACCCTCATCATAAGCCGAAATGATGGGAACTCTAAGCTTACCCAAGCCGAGAATCTTGCAAACGCGTCCTATGAGCATTCCTTGTTTCACCTTTACGGGACGTACTTGCTTGATTTTCAAAAATGGTTCTAAGTGATCAAAGGGACGCGTGCTAAGAGCTGAGAGTTGTCTGTACAGAGTTCTAATTGCAGAGGTTGAGATCAGTGAATGGGACGCCGTGGTTCAGTTCTGTGTTGTGTAGTGTTGTGTGTTGAAAGGACGTCAGGTCAGAGTCCTTTGCAGTTGTGAGAAGTTTGAATGGTTGAAATTGGGAAGGTAAACCGTTTTAGCGAATCGTCAGCGAAAATCTCGGGATATGCGCAAACAGTGCTCAACAGCTGTATTCCTTAGCAAAGAAGAAAGACACGTGTGGGAAGGCGGGTGGAGGAAGCTGTGTGTAAAGACCCTGTTACCCCTGACCGTCCAACTTCGTCTTCTTCCTATATATACCCACCTGTGCACTCCGAAAACCTTTCTTCGCTCATCTGCTGTTTGTACACTTTTAGAAATCTCAAAGATCTTCCAAATCTTCAACCGAATCCCGAAATCTCTCTCCAAACCCTAATCCTCCCCTATTTAAACCATCTCAAAAATGGCCAACACAAGAGCCTCAAAGAATCCCTCACCCTCGTCGGCAGCGAAAAACACTAGCTCTTCGAGATCTCCTCCGGTGAAAGGCCGGTCATTAATGGAGTCGAGAGGCAGACCTTCCGGCCGACAAGAACCCCCTCGCCACCATTCCTCCTCTCAAAGCACCCAGCGCCGCCACTCCAACACCCCTCCTCAACCCCTTCGCTCCCAACCTCCTCAACAAAAACAACCATCCCGCTCTCAATCCAAAACCCAGCCGAAGAGGTTCTCATTTCTGGAGAAGCCCTTCAAACCCGAGCCTGAGCCAGAAAATATCACCAAAGCCTCTGTTTACAGTGGCTCAATTGGCCGGCTCCCCTCTCAACCCAAACGCCGTCCTCCCCTTGACCCTCTCATTGAGGACTGGCTTGAAAAGGAGCCTAGGACGCTCGCCAACATTTGTCTTAGGGCGTCCACTCACGAACATCCTCCTAAAATCCAACGCCTCCTCCACTACTTCATGATCACATATGTCAAGCCCCGCCTTCAAGAAACCAATCACACCAACCCACCGTTCATGGGGCCAGGAATCATTTCTGACTCATTTGGTGGAACCGTGGACGAGCTCGCCAAACTACTTCCTGATATAATGGAGTTTGTTGTGGCTCCTACGGGCTCCGTCCCTTCTCAAAAAAGGAAAAGGCCTTCCTCTCCCCCTCCGTCCAAATCGCTCCAAATTAAAGGCCCTTCCTCCTCCCCACCAAAGCCAATCCCTTCCTCCCCTCCTCCTGCCCCAAAACGACGCCTCAAGACCTCTGCTCAGCTTGAGGGCGTCACGGATGAAGAAATGGCCGCCATTCGCCTCTCCGAAATTCAACTGGCAAAAGAGGAGAAGGCACGCCAAGAGCAAGAGCAAGCAGAGAAAGCAGCCGTTGAGAAGGCGATCCAAGCGAGTATGCAGGACCTTCGTCAACTCCCTCCTCCTCCTCCAAGGGTAGAGGACGCTCCTCAAGTCCAGGCCAAAGACGCTCCACAAGTCCAGGTCCAGGCCAAGGATGCTACCCCTGCTACTCTGCCGCCTCCTCCCTCTGCTCCGCTCAAGGTGAAACCGATCTCAGTGGTTCCGCCCAGCTCCTCCTCTGCTCCTCCCCCAAAAGCTAAGCTCCGCACTCCCTCTCCCTATCCCCCTAGAGCTTCACCTCCTCCTCCTCCTCCGCCTGCTCCGGCCGTCGAAGAAGCTGCTCAAGTTCAAGGGACGTCTCCTCCATCCGTTCCCACAGAGTCCTTGGCAAGGACTCCAGCGGTGGACGCGCCTCCCATAGAACAGGCGTCCACAGCTGAGGACACTGCAATGGTTGAGTTCCAAGAACAACGGAACGAAGCCTCCGATGACGAGGACGCCCCTCCCCAGGATGAGGAACCTGAGGAAGAGGAGGGAGATGGAGATGAAGAAGATGCTGGTGATGAAGTGATCGTGAGCAATGGTTCCAAGCAGAAACGCTTCAAGAAAATCCTATCGCCGCTCCTCTTCACCGCCGAGTTTCTGGCAGAGAACCAGCGCCAAGAGTTCTTGGATCTTCTTGAGTTCCAGGGTTGGACGCACTTGGGCGCTGAGGCCGCTGATGTTGACCCTGATGAGGTTCTCCGTTTCTACTCAAAGTTCGAAATCACAGAAGTAAACGGGAAGCCTCAGGGGACTTTTGAAATCGATGGGGACGAGTACTCAGTTGCTGAGGGCACCGTCCGCAAAATGCTAGGCCTGCGTCCTTCTCCGCAAGATGCTCTGCACGATCTGCCGTGCAAGAACTTTGGCCGTTTCTCCCAAGATGAAATCCTCAACAGAATATTCAATGGGAGACAGCCAGCTGCTAAGGACAGAGTTGCTCATTGCCTCACCAAGACGGGCGTCCTTGCGCATCACTTCATTGTGCGCATGGTCGTCCCCCGCCAAGAGAAGAAGTCCATTGTTCAGATCACTGATAGTATTCTCTTGGACGCTTTCTTGGAACGCAAGCCGATAAACTTGCCCCGAGTAATCTTGGAACACATGGGCAAGTGCACAGGAGGCAGGCACTCTCTTCCTTTCCCCGGCTTGGTCAAGCAAATTCTGAAGCAACAGGGACTCTATGCTCCTACACAAGAGCGTTCCTTTGGCATTCATTGGGACGTCAGGCAAATTACACTCCCTCCAGTTGGGAAACTCAGGTGTGATGAGCCCCTTCCGTCCGTTAAGCGCCAACTGGAAAAGGAACGGAAAGAGGCTGAAAGGAAAGCCAAAGCTGAGAGGAGAGCTCAAGCTGCTGCTGCTGCTGAACCTGGAGAAGGAGATCACGAAGCTGAAAATGTCCAAGTAGTTGGGACGCCAGCTGAGGACGCTGCTGATGACGAGGACGAGCTCGATGGTATGAGCGTCCCTGATGAGGCTGAGAGGCACTCTACGAAGTATCTGATGGGCATGATGATCGAGAACCAGTGCATAATGATTGATCTAATTCAGCAGGTTCACGACACACTTCACGTCCACACAGACCTTCTTGAGCGCAACAACGAGCTCCTTGCCCAGAACAACCATCTTCAGGAGCAACACCTCAAAGCCCTTGGCAAGCGTCCCAGAAAATGATCACCTCCCCCTTCTCTAACCCTGAAACAATTTATCATTTCTTGAGTTTTTGTTAAGACAATGGGACGCTGTCCCCGTTTTGAACACTTGTTGTGAATGTCTGTAATGAACGTTCTCGTTTCTCATTCTGAATGCCATTCACTACATTTGTGCTTCATTTTGTCTAAGCGTACCTTTCTTTAGTTATGACTTTGTGCTTGCATGCTTTTCGACTTGTTCTCCTTTTCGATGATGCCAAAAGGGGGAACTATAGTTTTGCAGAGATGCGATTGTCCTTAAGTTATCATAGAAAGCATGTGTTCAGGGGGAATTTCGGCCAAGTCAAAAGGTCGTTAGTTAGGAATAAAATAGAACGCACTTAAAAGAATGTGTTGCATGCCAATCTAAGCTGAAAAGAAAATCAAAGTGTAGTTCCTCATGCTAAAAGCTTTACTTCTGTGTGCATTATTTGAAAGAGTTTGTCATCATCAAAAAGGGGGAAATTGTTGGGACGATATTAAGGACGTCAGTCGTTAATATCTAAACCAATAATAATCGTCCCTTGTTTTGATAATGACAAACTCAAATGTATTTGATAAGTTGTCCAAGTTTTGATCTCAGGTAAGTCCAGTGGACGCACATGAGCGAAAAGGACAACAAGTGAACAGCAGTCCCTATGCTGTAGGGACGCATGTTACCAGAACTTCCAAAGCTAAACGTAATTGGCGGAGTCCCTGCGCAAGATAGGACGGAGTCCTCATCAAGAAGGGACGCGCGCCAAAATACGGACGAAGTTCAAATTCAAATCAAGGTCGCCCCAACATGATTACATCATCATCCGGCCTTAGTCCTCAGAAGGAAGCTTCCTTTGTCTGGGCACGTGTAGACAATGCCAAAGACGTTGCTTTCCCAGCAATGGTCCCCTACCCACGCGGAGGCTTCCCAAGCGTCAACAGAGTTGACCTCCTCAAGACACTCATCGCACCGTTGATCAAAGATCGAGGATCCTGCCAAGTCTCAGAGGACGCTAGAGGACAAGAATCACTTCCGCTATAAATACTCTCCAAGGAGTATGTATAGCGGCATGTGTGTGCAAGAGTGGACTTTGAAGACTTTCTCTCAAGCTCTCCCGAAGCATTCAAGAACACGAACGAAGATCAAGAAGATCAAGTGAGCTTGAAGCAAGAGAAAGAAAGTCCAACCACATCAAATCCAAAACAAACCACAAATCAATTAGAGTTATAGTTTGTCTCTCACAACGAACCGTGAGAGACGTGAGTGATAGCTTCCTTATAGCTAAGAGTGTTAGGTTACTTGTTAGGTTGAAAGGAGTGTTACTAGTGAGGCTAAGGACGGACGCTTAGCTCAGAGAAGTGTAACGACTCGCCTAAGTTGTAAGGACTCGCTCTTAATAAGATAAGGGACGGCTATTGAAAATCCTCCAACGGAGGTAGAGGTTTACCCATAAGACTAGTTGGTCTTAGTGGGGTTCCTCTATAAATACTCGTGTCCACTTATCTTGTATTCTATTAAGTCTATTTTCCGCTGCACTAAAGGACGCCCTTAACCCAATTAAGGACGCCCTCATTAACTGACTTACGATCCATCATCCGTAGACTAGAATACTCAAGCCGGGAGTTAGAATGGTTTTCCAGAACGTACTCACCACCCTCGTTCATTAATTATTTGTGCATAGAGCACTTATCTTTCATTAATGACAAAAAGTGCATTCAGTTATCGAATTTTAGATGTAGCAACCCAAAACGGGTCAAGGGCCACATCAAAGAAGGACGGAGTCCTTAACACCTAGCTAGGGTGTTGTCACCTCTCTACGCTTGTAGAGTAGGCAGAGTCATGACCCAGTATTAGGGTATAGGTACATCCTAATACATCTTTTTAAGAGGTGTAGCAGAGACAAGTCTCACCCCTAATGACTATCCTAGTCCATAGCAAAGTCTCGAAAAGAGACTTGAAACAATCAGAGGCCACAATCATCGGTCCTAAGTCCATGGGCTAGCGCAATGCAATAATATAAATAACAATGGGTCATTATTTCTAAGCAGAAAATAACCCTATGTTCATTTTATGTAGCAAACAAGGTGTTCCCAACAATTATATAGATATTAAACGGAATGGAAGAAAATTCACGTTTAATCGTAAAGAGCAAGAGAACCATCCACTTGCCTTAGATTTTCAAGATCGGAGTTCTACGGGTTCGTTTCGCGAGCGTACGACGATCCGAGCACTCGACCTAAATTAGGCGTGGTTTCCAAAACGAGCGAACACGAAATTAATTAGTATTTAATTTACTTCTTGATTTGAAGATATTATTTTCGCTAATTATCGTTTTCTTCGTAAGAATTCGTGAGGTGAAAATAAATTGTTTCTCGTTAACGATTTACGATTTATTTTTACCCGACGTTCAAGGAACCGTTTCTTAAACCCTTTATAAAATAATTTTAAGGCTTCCAACAATAATAACTTAATGTTTCGCAGTAAGGGTAAAACAAATAATTACTTAGTTTATTTATTTACTAGCAAAACCGGATTTTAGTTGCTAACTAAGAAAAGAACCCATTAGACCTTGATTAACCTTAATGATCAATTCCAAAATCCGGTACCAACACTAGCTAGAAAAGTCTTACTGTTCACCTTCTTTTTGTTTTCGTTGCTCCGCCTTTGCAAACTGCAACTCACGCACAACACACACGACACACTCGGCAACGCCAACGACAACCCGGCAACGACGACGACCACGACGGCGGCTACGCTCGGCACCGGCAGCGACCTTCGGCCGGCACTTGGCGATGGGCGGCGGCGACGAGCAGGGGCGGACAGACGGGGAATGAGCGGAGGCGGCGACGGTGCCTCGGCAGCGACGGCTCCTCCAGGCCAGCGATCGGCTGCGACCGCAGTGGCTGGTGGCGATGAGGGGAAGTGGCGAGCGGGCTGCAGTGGCTGGTGGGCGGCGACGATGCGAGCCTGAGCTGCAGACCAACGGCAAAACAGAGCAACGTCGATGCGCGAACGGCGATGGCAACCAGCGGTGACGGCAGGCTGTGGCGGACGACGAACAGGGGCGGACTGCGGCGACGTGAAGGAGCGGCGACGACGGCGGATGAGCTGTGGCTGACTGCGGGCAGGGGATGACGGTGTCGGAACAGGGCAACGACACGGCGAAGGAGGCGACGAGCCGGGTGGCGGCGACGAGAGGAAACGGGTCTCGTACCCAGTGGTGAAACAAAGCAAATGAAACGGGGGAAAGGTTTTACTAACTTGCCTCAGTGCACTTCATTTAAATAGAAAGGGGAAATGGGTTTTACTAAATGGCATGCAGACAAAAGATGTATCATGTATACGTATACATGAAAACAAAAGTAATGATGATGAATAGGATTTTCCCTGATTTCGTGTGATCAGAAACTCGGTTTGCTGGCATACAGCAATTGAACGGAAGAAGTACAAGTTGATCCGATCTCAGTCTAGTCAGATAAATCGGCTTCGTCCCATAACTTTTCAAAGAGCTCCCGCAGCTCAACTGGTAAGGAAAAGAAAAGGGGTCGGAGAGGTTTGGGGTTCGAGTCCCACTTGATCCCCTAATCTCCCTTTTTATTTTATGCTATTAATAGGTTGGGTTTAATTAGTTATATATATAAAAATAACTACCCCATTATTGTATCTGTTACTCGTCTGTTAATTGTTTTCCTCTTTCATTAAATTTCTTCTTTCTTAATTCTTTCTTTTTATATCCTTAAATGATTTATTTCAAAATAATAATCCAATATAAGGACCCGTTTTTCCATAATTGAATTTGAACGTGTTTTACACTTAATTGGGCGAGGAATTTACTATTGACGACTTTTTGATAGTTGTACGAATAAGGATTTTAAGAAAACTTTATTTCCCTTATTTATAAAAATAGCGGTTATTACAACTTGTGTTTGTTTAAGTTGTTTGTTAAGTGTTTCGTGAACAAAAGAATGAGCGCTTGGCGCATCAGCTCTCTGATTGAGCACTCATAGGTGTATCATGAGGTCTCGGGTTCGAGACTCCAATGCGGCGGTTAGCCCTATTATCTTTAGAGCTGGTTAGTAACCAGTTCTCATCCTTTGTGGATGCTTTAGGCGAGAAGTAAATGTCGTTAAAGTAGTTAATTATAACGGGGATAACCAGAGACAGGAGACGACAACTTGATGAGTGAGTGGTTATGATGCAACACATGCGTAAGAAAAATAGTGAATAAACTCGACCGTTCATTTCATAAGGGTAGAAACATACTAAAAGCATGCTAATGGACTTAGGACTTGGTATAGTTTTACATAAAAGTGTTTTTTTTTTTGTAAAAATTATCTTTTTTTTTCACCTTGATATCTGCTTCTTGGTTCCCTTGTTTTGAATGATTTAAGCTAATAAATTTGAGGTTCTTGCCCTCTTGATGACCAAAAAAAATTATAAATTAAACCATCTCTAGCTTGTTTATCTACAAATTAAACCACCCTTTAAATCTCCACTTTTGCACAAAACCACCCTTTAAATCGATATTTATAGCAAACCGCCCGTTAGATATAAAAATGTGCAACAAACCACTCGTTAAACCAACTTTTGCAAAAAACCACCAATTATATGTATAAGTTTGCTCAACACCATCTACAAAATTAAAATTTTCAAGTAATTGTAAAAGTAAGTAGATTTAAATGGTAATGTTATCTAATTTATAAATATCAAAGAAAACACATACAATAATTTATAATGTGAATATGTATATATTCTACATAGGAAAAAATAAGTGTATTTATAAGTAAAGACCAAAGAGCATGTGTTAAACTGTTTTTTATCCAGACTTATATAATTATGTCAAAAGATTTATGCGCAACATAATTGGTTTTTATTTTAATTTAACATATACAAACTAGCATAATAAAATTGAGAATAAAAAAGTACAACTTTCCTCTAAATCTACTCATTTACATAATTTTTATAATTAATTTCCTCTATTTTATTCATTTGCTACACCCTTCCTCCTCAAATCCATGGTAATCTTATTGTGTTCAAGCATGCAATTCGTGTCATATTCCCTATCATGAGAGGTTGAGAAGTGTTTTAATAAGTCTGAGACTCTGCCACTAACAATGCTAATGAGTATAGTGATGATAACTAACGCTAGAAATCAGGAAAACTGATTGACTCTTTCTACTAACCTAACAAACTATAGAATATGTAGAATTGTGAACTTAGTTGAAATAATACTACTTTTTGAGCTGAAATAACATGAACTATATGCAGCTAAATGAAATTAACATTTGGAATCCTTTCATTATACGAAAACAAAAATAATTAATAATACTTACTTTATAGTCTCATTAGGTATTTCACCAATCTGAAACTGACCGACACGTTTGCTAAAAGTATATTTAGATGTTACATTGTACATAGCTACTAGAAAAAACTTTACTCATATGTTATCCCCATCACTGTAATTCATCAACAGGATACATGAGCCATCATCTTTTGCATATGAATAATGAATCCATAACTAATCATTAGCAGATTTTTCTGGCTTAATCCAGCCATGTATCAATATCATACAACAAATAAAAATATCATCTACACTATAATGACAAGTACTGCAATGAGATAGTAGGTCACTAACTCAGTCAAATCCACATATAATACCATCATGTATACAAGTTTTTGTCAGAAAAAGAACACATTATAAAAAAAAAAAAGATTATTAAGAAGATTTATAGTCAATGCCTCTTCAGTTGTACATGACCATCAATATGACAAAATTTTAAAAAGATCATTTATAGTTAGAATTGAACCCGTGACTCTATGAGTCCAAGTGCTAATTTACTATAATAGGTTTTAGACCTATGACTCTATTATCTCCAACATGCATCCTCCGATTTTTTCTCCCACTAGTACATAAATTGTGTTTTATCACGGTTCCGTTTCGCCATTTATCACGGTTTTTAACCGGGATAATTGGTTCCGTGATAAAAGCTCAAAGGTATCGGAACCGTGATAATTGGTAACCAATTATCACGGTTCTAGAACCGTGATAATATGTCTAAAAACCGGGATAAAATGTGAGGAAAAATGCCCTCCTTGAAGGTATTTATCACGGTTCATAACCGTGATAAATGATAATGATATTATCCCGGTTAAAGAACCGTGATAAAAGAGCTAAATACCAAGTACAAATGAATTTACCAGCGTATTATCTCGGTATTTCATGAACCGTGATAAATGTCAATATTTACGCTCAAATAATAAAAAGAGCCATAACTTCCAAACTAGCAACAGAAAAAAAATCAAATACTGGGAAACACAAACACATAATTCCTTCTTATGATTTTATATATAACAGTTATAAAGAGAAGTTCAACACCATTCGTCCTTACATGGAAACCTAATAGAATTAACAACTCTAGCCAAGACAACCATTTTTTTACAGCCGCGTACATGAGATTAAACTGAAGATCCCCTTCTTTACAACCTTTGTGAAACCTGTATGGATCATTTGCTCCATAAAACAAACGAACCGGGCTGGATTTCTTTACAACCTTTGTTGATAATGCAAGTTTCCAGAACTTTCTGTAAAATGTAGTTTGCAAATTGGTCCTTCATCATAGCCTGAATTAGAAAGGAAGCCTTGAGTAATGAGGATAGGTTGTTGAAAATAAACGGAAATGCAAAAACTGATAATTAATCGACCATTTGAACAATTACATTTAAAAGGTGAGTATGAGAGCAATCAATGACTTTATGAAGGGAAAAATAGCCCAATAAATACCAAGGAAGGAAGAAGCTAAAACCTGAAAAGGCTCATTCTCATCAGTGGTGCCAAGCATTTCATTAACGAGGAGCTCTCTTTCATCAGGGCCTCCAAAAGTCAAGTACTTCTCCACTACATTGGAGGCAAACTTCTGCTGGCTCATTTGAACAATCTTTCCAGCTAAATTCTTTGATGATATTTGAGCGTTTGTGTGGTTTTCCATGCTCCAGCACATGCTACATAGGTGTGAATTGCAGATAATTCTTAGTACACATGACATATCATAGCCTTATAGCATGATTGACCAAAGACACTCTACTAATTTCATAGTACAAGAAAATTTTAATGGGAGATGAGAATCCGAACCTCCTCAAGCATCTGTGGCTCTGCTTCTGCTTCAGTAATGTCCCTATAGTCCCATATCAGCATAGACTGTATCTACTGATGATTCTTGAACATTCACCCTCACTAGTCCTGCAATATGAGCTGTCTAGCCAGCCTGCCCATTGACCATATAAAATGAATCAATATGCCAACTCATTAGAGGCTCAGTCTAAATTTTCTCAATTAGCTTACTTATAAGCAAATTTAATGGCACAATTTCAGGATACGAGCCCATTCTGTGTAACCATCCTGGCAACCATAAGTAAGTACTCCATTTATAAACTCATTTGAGATTCAATCTCCACATATTAAGTTTCTAAATTATTAGCTCGCTGAGAAACAATTAATAGCACCAGCTGGGTACGAATAACTCTTATAAATTTAAAATAGAGTGTCATAGCATTTTCTAAATTAGGATTTGTGGAATAAAGGATACCATGAGCTCCTTATATAAAACATTATACCTGCCACTAATGATCCACTCAAATTAGCCTATTCAAGCAACTTGCTGTTATCAAATAAATTCGAACACTAAATAAGCAAATGCAAACTATATACCATTTTTAGCAGACAATATTATATAGTACATCACTAACTCATATGAAAAGTATTATTCAGACAATATTATTCAAAAACCATTTGCGAAATCAAACAACGAAACAATTCACCAATTCATATGATAGGTATGGAATTTGAGACAAAAAGAAAAATTAACCATTTAGAAGGCTCAACAAGGGGCTTGTATTTTCCGTATCTACACTTCCAATCGATCTGGTCTCCGCAACATTAGCTTGTTATCTCTGACAACGGCCTCATTCTTCCACCAGGTTCCTGCTTCCAAAAATTCCAATTTAGTCCAGAAGAGGAGGATTTTCGGAGTACATAAGAGAGGTAGGAAGGAAGGAAGAAAACGGAACCAAAGCAATCTCCGAAAATCGTAAATGTCTACTAAAACAGAGAAATTCCAGATCGAACCACACCAAGCATACATTCAAGCACCAAAACCAGTCAAATCAAGCACCGGAACAGTCAGATCCAACAACTGAAACTCAGATCCAAGAAAAAAAAAGCCAGATCCATCCATACCAGAGGTCTCTCAAGAGTAGCAAGCCGGAGTCCGACCACGAAAAACCGCCGTGAAGCCCTAAATTTGGTCGTGCCATCGCCCCGCTACGCTTACACCCACGAACATCGTGCCATCGCCGATGAACCTACTAGAGACGAAGGCGTCCTTTCTGTGCAGGATCTCGTGAGCCACCACCGGAGAAGACGCCACAACTGTCTTCAACAACGGAGAAATGGATAGAAATTGTTGCTCGTAAGAGAATACCAAGGAAGAGTTTCTCGTTGATCGGAAACGGCCAGATCTCGGAGAAATTGTACGCTCCTCCGTTCGCCGACAGAAACGAGTTCTCGTTGATAAGCGTTGGCGGATCCATCTCCGAAATTTCTCAGATCCGAATTCAATCTACCAAGAGGTAGTCGGTTGCCGAACATCATGCTAGGGTTTGTAGTCTTGTAGAGAGATCGAGAGGGTTTGAGGGGATCAATCAAATAGTGGGGCTATAGAGAAACTATTCTAAAGTTAATAACCCCGTTTATTCATCCGTGATAATTGGCTCCCATCCATAACATCAAAGTCTTATTTATCTCGGTTTATAACAACCGTGATATAATGTTTTTATACGCGGGTTCCCTTAAGCTTTTTTATCACGGTTGTTTAAAGAACCGGGATAAAAGATAATATTATCACCAAACCGTGATAAATAAGGGTGATAAAAAGCTGTTTTTGTACTAGTGTCCAAGTTGGAATTGAACCATATATGATTGAATACAATCTAAATAAACTTGTAATAGTCTAAACTTATTTTGAAATAAGTTACTCATTTTTATTTTGTACAATCTAGTACATTTCCAACTCCTTAGATGTGATGTTATTGACATTCATTCCTAACTTCTTCAAATTGTTTTGATATTCATCTGAAAACCCAATTTTTGGTGAGTAAGACCTCATAGCACTAGATCGAGATCATACTATAAGAATTAAAGATGCCTCGGTGACCCTTCACACCTACATCACGAGAATCAGCAATAGCGGCTTCGACATTTCCACGAACACATAAAAACCGAACGACTTCTACTATATTGTAACATATAGACTCTAAGGCTCCCACTTTTTCAAAATCCGGTCCGTTTTTCAAATAACGTAATAAACTACAAATTGTATTCAAGCCCAAGTGATGCGGATGACTCGTCACTCCTTTCTTTTGGTAAGTGACAGATTTAATTGGAGATTTCAAAGAACTCAGTTTTATGGTCTCCACGAAATTTTTCTACACATGTGTTCATTCCATCGGAGAACTAACCCCGACACCATAAGCGATGATGTAGACATTGGCCTTGAAAATAAAAAATGAGGCTGTAAGATCTTCTTCTTTGTAAGAAGCCCTTATAGTTAGGACATAGACAGGATCATTCGGATTGCGGTATGTAGTCGGTTGGCCCATAATTAGTCTTCCTCCAACACTACAGTCGGTTGTCAGAGAAAGAACACATTATATAGAAAAGAGAGAGTGAATTATTAAGAAGATTTATAGTCAATGCCTCCTCAAGTATACATGACCATCGGTCCGTATGACAAGTTTTTTAAAAAGAACATTTATAGTTGGACTCATGACTTTATTATCTTTTTTTATCAGTTTAATATAGTTTTTTGGTTAATGAGTCCAAGTGTTAATTTACTATAATAGATTTTAGACTCATGACCATATTATTCCCAAGATGCGCCCTCCGCTTTTTCTTCAAGTTGATGTATGTGAACAAAGGATCAAATATAGTAGATAAATACGTGAACTAACTAATAAAAGATATGTTAACATGTTTAATCTGAACACTTGTCAAATTTGTTTGTGAACAAATAAATGAAATATATGAACTATATAGACAAATATGTGAATAAATCTATAAAAAGAATATCACTATCATCAATTTTAACTAAGAGAATCAAACATATAAAAGAGCTACAAGATTATATATATGATTGTACAACAAAAATTTGTGAACAAGCATAAAAAAATAACTTTATTCTAACACTGTAGTTAAACCACAACTGAGCATTATTTTAGTTTGAAGATTCTAGAAAAACTAGATTGTTACACCCGGTATTGTCCAGGTCTATAGAATAACAATTATTTGGTCATTTTTGTGTTTAAAGTTGTGCCTTTTTTATGTTCGATTAATACCCAAGTTTGAAAATATTGTTATTTCTTTGTTTTAATGATTTAGATAACATTGTTGTGCATATCATGTTTGTATTGAAACACAATATAACATGATATATATGGTATGTAAATAATAATCAAAAGATGATATCAAAGTGAATACGATAAAAAGAATTAAATAACATAATAATAATAACATAACATATAATAAATAATATGGTAATGATTGTGGGAAATTGATGAACCGAACAAAGCAAACAAAATCAAACAAGCACAAAGCTCACAAATCCACAACAACCACAATTGTTGTATTCAAAAGAGAGAAATCTCTGAGAAAACAAAGTTCAGTATACAGGAGCTAAGCTCACAAAAGGGAGAGCAAAAATACGTTCTAATCTCTCAACTTAGAAAAGAAGAAAACTAGGCTATATAGGAACGGTTCACAAACCAAACCGGGAACCCATTGATTCTAAAAATAAAACTAAACCAAGTGTTTGTTTAAACACATAACCAACTCTGGCCAAGATATACAGATCAACTTCAATTTGCAAGTAACCAAGTCTCACACCTTTTCTCTTCTGGCTCCGACTTGATCACTCTATGAAGTCCAAATCTCCATAATAATTACAAAAGGAATAATAATGTATAAAGACAATAGTGATATAACATATGATATATGATATGTTAATTATAGTCAAAAGATATTAGAGTGAATATAATAGGTAGAATTGAGTAACGTAACAATAACAACATAATATAATACTCCCTCCGTTTCAAAATACATGACCATATGCTCACTTTTTCATGTTTCATAATACTTGACCATTTCACATTTTTTTCCATCTCTTTCCATTTATACCCCTAATAATTATCTTTATCATAATTATTACACATTTTCATATTTCTCCAAGCAAATAATTAACTCTACATTTGATAGGGGTAATATAAGAATAACATTTTTTTCTTCATATATGTGGAATGTCCAAATAGTCATGTATTTTGAAACGGATGGAGTATATTGTGAACACATTAGGGAGACTTAAATAATTTGCATTTAATGTCAAAAAATACAAACTTTACAAGTAGGTTAGATTAGATACGTGAGAAACTAAAAATATGAGCACGTTTAATTTGTCAAATGACTTTCAAGACGAAAGTGTTATTAGCACAAAACTATACAGATATCTTCACGATACAAGCTCATGCGCCAATATGTGAAAAAGAATTAAAATAACATCATCTCACATTGCACGGATAACTAGAGAACTAACCAACTACTCAAATAGAACTTTTGATAATCAAAATTGATCGAGCATTTAAGAATCAAAAAAAAAAGCATCATCGCTAACGATTTTAGTAGAAACCATAAAATAAAAAATAAAAACTTTTAAACCATAGATCGAAGTCTTAGAGAGAGATTATACATACTTGTTGAATATTCTTATTTCTCATCTGACATTGTACCGATCGAGGCTTTTTTAGGCCTAATCGTTCGAAGATCGCTCACTCGTGTGAAATTTTGGGCAAACTTTTTGAATCGCTCGTTTGGGGGTGTTAAGCGCTCGAGTTTGCAACCATTATATTGTCAAAGTTGGTAATGCCCTCATATTTGTCTATAACTTCAAAATTGCCACCGGGGCCATTTAGCCGCTAATTCTCAGATCTAACTTCCCATTTAATCTCCATTGTTAATTATTCTAATCTAATGGTTGTTAGTTGTTTATAGTTTATATCTTCAGGGTGTTTGTATCCGAATCAACCACTTTTGTTTTTATTTAATTAAAAAAATTATATTTCATAAATAAGTGAAGATTTTTTTAAATCTGAAGGCTAAGAACACTCCAAACTGCATATGGTAAGAGCTATAAACTATTTCATAAAAACATTTAAGTAGTATATATGTACAATTATAAAAGGGGTTATCTATAGTGTCTATAGTATAAAGCAGAGACAAAGTCTTCACAGAAAATTGCGCCACGTGTCATATCTTTAATAAAATAATCAACCGGGCCCTTGCGTATATAAAAAAACATTAATCACAATAGAAAGATAAATATATATGATTTGATAAAAATAATCAACTGGACCCTCCTCTATATACATTAGGTAGTTAAAATCTCATATAATCTTATCACGTAATTGCCGAAAGTTATGAATTATCCGGAAAATTATGAATTGTCCTTTACCAGGAATTAGTTGTAATTAATCTTCAGATAAATATTATTATTTAATAAGACGTGATATTTATCGTAAAGTAATTTTTGAACAAATCCAACTTATTTATATTATGAGTTGATTTACTATTAGTAAAAAACCACTAATCATAATACGAAAAAACATATATATGATCCTATATTTTTAACGTGATCATTGACGTTACATATCTAATTAAATTAGGTTTATAATCGCATTACCCGTATATGGTACGGGGGTTAAACTAGTTTTAATTTATTCACAAACTATTTCATACAAACAGACAACTAAACTCTAGAGGGAAGGAGATGAGAGTCCACCTTTTCAACATTTAATTAAGGATTTTTTTCAAGAAATAGGCACTTTTAAGAATTTATTTACTGAATTAGGCTTGGGTAAAAATTAATTCGGGACATAGGGACTCTTGGAATAGAGACGTTGTTCCTACCAGCGGGTTTTGGTTCGGGAATTAGAAACCCGTTATACCATACATCGTCTCTAGCTATTTTCGAAAAAAAAAACAACACCCACAGAAGCGCTGGTCCACCGGCGTGTTTACTATTACCCCCTATTCCATTCTGGTGCAAATTTTCTGTTCCAAAATGGTGTTCCCAAATGGTGTTTGTGTGTGCTTTGATGGGGCCTACAAGGCATTGTAAATGCAGGGGTGGGAAATATAAGGAGGGGAAACACCATTTGGAAATATCATTTGGAAACAGATTTTCGTCAATTCCACTTCCACCCACGTAGTCCTATAATTTTTGTCCATTTTTCCATTTAGTTGTCTGAAATAGTTTGTCCATCTTTCCAACTTTTTATTTATATCACACTTCTCTCACCATATTAGCCTCATTCAATCTCATATATTATCTCTATTTTCCATTTTTTCCATTACATTTATCACTTTTTCTTATATAATTACAAAATTATATTCATCAAAGCTTATATATTACTCTCAATTACCCACCTTTCCCATCAGCTTTATCACATTTTTAATTTATTACCTCTATAAATTATAAAATTATAATTTCTTCATTTATTCGTATATATTACCCTAATTATTCAACTTTTTAACTTTGTATTGATTACCGTGTCAATTGTACTTTATGGAAAAGCAATTTGGGACGGAAGGAGTATAATACAAGATAAAGCGGAGTCTAAGTCTTTGTTAAGTTTGCGCCACGTCGTCGAGATGGAGTAAAATAATGATTTTAATTTTTTTTAATTATATTCTTAAAAATATTCTTTATTCTGACTTCATATCTTACCATTTTTTGTGGGTGTTGTTTTTTCTTTTTTTTTTGGTTCGAAAATAGCCAGAGACGCTGTATATGGTATAGCGTGTTTCTAATTCCCGAAACAAAACCCGTTGGCAGGAACAGTGTCTCTATTCCAAGAGTGCCTATGTCTAGAATTAATTTTTAAAAGTGCCTATTTCCCCAAAAAATAAATTCTTAAAAGTGCCTATTTCTGAAGAAAAAAAATCTTAATTAAGTAGTACATGTACATTATAAAATTTGAAATATATTCGTCAAAAAAATTGAAATATAAAATTTATAGATTCGTCAACCAAAAAAAAGAAAAGAACATAAATGCATAAAATGCAATGAAAAGTGTGATTTCCCAATTAATTAATTGGGAATCAGGCATATGTACATGGAACGGATCACGCTCCGATTCCAGTTCCAATGAACCATGAAAGTTTATTCATAGAGAATAATGCTGTATTGATTAATAAGCACATGAACCAGCACTGATATGTACAAGATTACGAAGAACGTAACCATAGTTTCTCAAAGACCGAGTGGAGTGCCTAATCCAATGCCATAATAGGAAGTATATCTTCTCAATCCGAATTAATTCACCGAATCAAGTAGAATCATTTCCTTTCTTGCATATTCTGAATTTACTAATGGTCATCTGTAAACCAAGTATCCGAACATCTATAAATTACATGCAGAGTACGTGATACCCTGCATGTCCAATTGATTAAAAACAAAGAGTACGATCAAAAGGCTAAACTGATTAGCTATGGCGGGTTATCTAGTGATCATGTCCCTCACAATAGCAGCCATAACCATAAGCACGAGTCATCCCGTGAACGGCGTGGCGGGTCAAGAAGTCGGCGTCGGAGTTTGTTACGGACAGTTAGGCGACAACCTCCCGCCGCCGCCGAGCGTGGTGGCCCTCTACAAGCAATACAACCTCAACAAGATGCGGATCTACCAACCGGACCCGGCGGTGCTCGACGCCCTAAGGGGCACCGGGATCCAAGTCATTGTGGGCACCTACAACAGCGACGTGCCCGTGTTGGCCCAGAGCCAGGCCGCCGCCCAAGCCTGGTTTGCAGCCCACATCCGGCCCTATGTTGGCACCGTCAACATAACTTACATTAGCGTGGGCAATGAGGTGTACCCGTCGCAGCCGAGCTCACTCCTCGTTCCGGCCATGCAGAACCTGCTTGGCGCAGTCGACGGTGTTATAAAGGTGATACGACACAATTATCATTTATTAGTATTTTCTTATGTTTTATGTAATTTTAGAGAGAGTTTTATAATCTTGGATGTTTATTTACGGACGTTCTTTCCCGAGTCGCTTTCGTTGAACCGTTAGGATTTAGTATAAATGCTTGTTCCAATTCGTTTATCAGTATATATACAACAAGAAAATACTGATAAATGATCATTGTGCCGTATCAGGTCAGCACCGCGGTCAGTATGGGGGTGCTTCAGAGCACCTACCCTCCGTCCAGCAGCACCTTTCGAGATCCCGAAATGGCCGCCATTTCGGGCTTCTTACAAGCCCAACCTGCCGAGCTGCTCGTCAACGTCTACCCTTACTTCCCTTACGCGAGTAACCCGGGGGATGTCAGGTTGGACTATGCCCGGTTCACGGCGGGCGGTGTGGAGGTTCAAGACGGCGCCTTGGGTTACACCAACCTTTTCGACGCCATGGTGGATTCCTTTTACTGGGCCATGGAGAAGGCGGGGGCACCCAACGTGGGCTTGGTTGTGTCCGAGACGGGGTGGCCCCACGGTGGTGCCAGCCAGTCCATGACGTCGGTTGATCTGGCTGCCACCTATAACAAGGGATTGGTGAAGCATCTTCAGGCTGGGACCGGAACTCCCAAGAGGCCAAATGTGTACTTGCAGGCATTCATATTCGCCATGTTTGATGAAGACCAGAAGGCCGCTGGCGTTGAACAGTTTTGGGGGCTTTTCAAACCTTCTGGACAACCCAACTACATCCCATTCTGATATTCATCTATTTACCTCCTTTAGTCGTTTTCTATCTCATTAGTTTATTTTTGGAAGCTAGCAATCCTTAATTAGGATTACTCTATCATTTTGCATGTTTAGATTGTGTTTTCCATTTGGTTTTTATGTTTTATACCTAGAGTTGATACTTGTTTTTTGACCAAAAAAAAAAAAAAGAGTTGATACTTGTTTTGGACAAAAAGTTTATTGAGAATTTGAACGTCCTAGATCGTGGAACCTCGACTGATTGATGAGTTTGATGGATTGAATTGAATGCATGAAGCTGAAATTGCTAGAGAAAATTGTATAATCGTTTATATTGGGAGCTTATGATTACAGTTACAAGACACATTTGTTGTTACTCAAGATTACATATTTTATAGCCTTCGGGCATTTAGTCAAAACGGTTAAGCCTCCAAGGGTAGTACCCAGAGGTCACCGGTTCGACTCTCATGGGCAGTGCCCTCGACCAAAAAAAAAAAGATTACATATTTTATATTAAATCCTATCTTTAAGGGATTCTACCAACTTTGTGAGATTCCTGAACCATTAAGTTGGCGACGTTCCCACCCACGTTGTCCGAAATCGTAGCTAGCCCATGAGCTATCCAACCTTCTTCAAGATATTCGAGCGGCAGAATCAATCATAACAACGCTCATGTACAACAACATCTTGCAAGTGTATATCCACCAATAATGGGCTCGTATTGCGTTCATATTGGGCTTCAAAATTGTAGAGGCCCAACAATACTCCTAAAGCAGATCGCAGAATTTTGCTTTATCTGCGTTTGTTGATGTCACCACTCGCTAGGGTTTTTTACTACTCGAGTGCGTTTCACCTTGGGAAGGTAAACCGCTGTATTTAGCCTTTAATTACTCTGCCATGTACTTGGTAGAATAGGAACCACTCCCTTCTTCGGAACTCTCTAGAGAAACAAAAGGTAACTTTTCTTCTCCTTCTCTTGCTTTGTCTTCTTTCTTTGTTGTTCATGGAGTCGATCGATGGTTTTACCTCCTCCGGATATCTCTCCAACCAAGATCTTCGCAAGTCCACCATCACTTAAGACGAAGTTCACGACATAGTGGCGAAGCGTGGATTCCCGTTCCCTTTGATGGTCAAATGCTTTCTGAAAGTTCTTGGGGTTTCTCCCGGTGGTATGGAGGATCCTACTTAGAGTACATGAGATGGCTGTCGAGAAAAATATCAATTGTGTCGCCGCGAATTTTGTGCACGCATATGACATTAAAACTCAAAACTTAAATTGTCGGGTGAATCACCCTCCATATGAAGGACGCCTCTAACCCTTTGGTCTACAAAGCTAAGGTGAACGAGTTAAGGTGGGTGAGTCGTTCCTTCTTCGTTGAGAGAGCATCCTTGGGCGAAATCGGGAAGATGTATTGGGCAGTTTTCAAGGATTCATAGAAACTAACGAGTGTGTCATTCAGCGTTTTTATTTTCTTACTACCAATCTCTAACTTTTATCTCACTTTGCGTGTTGTTTGCAACGACGAAAGAACTAGTGTTAAAGCCATCTGACTCGGTGGTTTATCTAACACTGTACACCATTCCGTTGGAGAAATGGGAAGCAAAAAAGATATCGAAGGAGACTCCGGCCGTTCGTAGCAAGTCGTGCACCAATTCTTCAAATGCCACCCCATCCGAATCGTGTCTCATCGTTCTATTGGAGATCGCTTGGAAATCTTATGTCTTGTGTGTGTGGATGTGAACTCTACAGCTACACCGTCGGGTTGTGGACCCCTATCGACATCAGATGTCATTCGCCGAAGACTCGGGTCTGGAGGGGTGAGACCTCGACTCCCGGTGGTAGTAAAGAAGGAAGCGATTCCGCCAATGAAAAGGCCATCTGACTACCATCCTCAAGTTGTTCCAACGAGACCTAGGAAGAGGACTTCCCCGAATTGATCATGATCAAGCCGAAACCCGTGAAGCTTGCATTCAAGGGAAGAAAACAAGAAGTTCCTTCAAATCAAAGAATGTTGTGAGCTCAAACAAGCCTTTGGAGCTTCTTCATATGGACTTGTGTGGGCCAATGAGGACGGAAAGCTATGGTGGAAAGAGGTACATGTATGTTATTGTAGATGCTTTTTCTTGATTCGTTTGGATTCTTTTTCTTGCTTGTAAGGCAGATGCATTTAGGGAGTTCGAAGTCTTCATCAAATAGTGGAAGTTGCTCTAGGGACGCAACTGAAAGCAATCAGGTAAGATCATGGAACCGATTTTGAGAATTCAAAGTTCCAACGCTTCTACAACAAGAAAGGCGTCTCCCACAACTTCACTACCCCTCGAACTCCTCAACAAAATGGAGTGTTAGAAAGGAAGAACAAAACTCTAGAGGACATGACAAGGACGATGATGTTGGCAAGTGTCATTCCTAAACACTTTTGGACGGAAGGCATTGTCACAACTGCTTATATTCTGAACCGAGTCATGATCCGTCCCTTGTTGAAGAAGACATCGTGTGAGTTGATCAGAGGAAGGAAGCCCAGCATAGCTCACTTAAGGACATTCGGATGTAAATGCTTCATCCACAACAACGAAAAGGACAATCTTGGAAAGTTCGATGCAAAAAGTGATGAGGGAATCTTTCTTGGATATTCCTCTCAAAGTAAAGCTTACAGACTTAAATGGATATTCCTTGGATATGATCAAATGGAACTTAAAAGGGAGTTGGAACTTTGGATTTATGCAACGAGAGAAAATCAAAAGTTTGCAATTTGCAAAATATTAGAGCTCTTGGTCAAAAGATGATTGATGTTGAAATTCAAAATGTTTCTCACTTGATATATCGTCTTATCGAGTTATTTTTATTGTTGCATGTTGCTACTGCTATGGTGGGAAAAGCGTTTTCTGCAATGATCGAGTTTTGTCAAGACAGAATTGCGCAACAAGATGGGTGATGAATCTTACAATGATTGTCTACTATGTTGTATTGAGAAGGATGTTTTCAGGAGCATTGATAATGAAGTTATTATCCAATATTTTAAGAGCGAAAGAGATATAATGACTTGCTCTTAATTTCCTATATCGATCATCTCACTTGATAACAATCTTCTGTAGTACTCTTTTATTGATATTAATTTTTTATAAGTGGAGCTCTTGTATAAAACTTTTTTCTTTTTTTCTTTTCCTATGATGTACAACAACATATTTGGAGTTAAAAAATTCTTATAAAAAGTTTGAGGCTCCCTTTAATTATTTTTTGTGTCTGTCACTGTTTCTACTCATGACCATCTTTCAAATGTTCTTACCAAAGCATTGGCTCAGTGTAAATGTGAATCACTTGTTTTGAACTTCAGCCTTTACTCATTATCATATCATTGAGCTTAACACGTCATGCAACTTAGAGATATCGTTTATGTGATTATTATTCTATGTATTCTATACTGTGCTCCTTTAGAAAAATAATCATAATTAAGTACTATTTTTAACCGTACATATAATATCTTAGAGCCCTAAAATATCTAGTGGAACGAGCATTTTTCGATTGCTAACGGCTATGCATAGTTCGGCCAAAGACGGGCGAGATTTGGAGTGATCTTCGCTAGATAGCTACGAGCTAGCATGGAGGCATGCGCACCCATGTCCTGCTTTGAAAATTCCAAAAACAAAGTGAAGGCCAGCCTTGCGCTGTCATGTCGTTGCCACCTGGCCATGTGCTCGAATGGACCACTTGAAGTTGACATATTGTCCAATGTTGTATCGGTTACTATCCACATATACTATTATCTCATATCTAATGTTTTTCATTCACATGTTGTCTAATACTCCGTAGATCATAAATTGTCTAGCTAGTTTCCCACCAAAAATAAATAAATTGTCTAGCTAGCTAGTTAGTGTCTTTAGTTTCCCTTTGATCTTAGATACAACATTAGATGTAGTTATAGGTCGGTAGTATTCCATTGCCGATTAATAATGGATTAAAACGTATACAGACACTTAAATTCGTGTACTTTGGTCATTTAGACACCTGGCCGGTCTTTAAAACCGACCTATTGATCATTCCAAGTTCCCAACTTGTTAAAATCTATTTATTAAACACCTCGTTCTTAACGTAGCATTGCGCATGTGATGTACACTTGATTTGAGAGTGTTTTCATTAAAATCTATATATTTTTAAGCTTACGTGTATAAAGAAATTTGTCTGTCAGTGTAGTACAGTGACGGGTTTAGGGGACAGTTAACTAAACGAGAAGGCCTTACTTGACATTACATGACCTTTTTTTTTTTTGCTTAATCGTGTTCACGTAATAGCGCGTGCGTATTACGACATTCCGCAATTAGAGACGAGCTGTTTAATAAGTAGGCTTTGACAAAGTTACGGTATTCACTAGGTTCGTTTCAAACGTCGAGTGTCCAAATGACTAAAATAGACAGACGTTTATATATGTTTTAAGCCAATTAACAACAAGATATAGTTAGTTATGAACGATAATGCTTGATGTTTCTCATGGCTCACCACTCTCTTCAATCGATTGCAAATGCAACTTGATTATATTATGCCAAGGAGCTGTCCCGCTTGGCCGATCGGGTTTGTCTTCTATCAACTTTTGGCTAAGTGACTTCAGACCCAGCTTGACCAGTACGCCCAAGTTGATGTATGGAACAATCCGGTCATTGTCAATCCTTCGAGGAAAATCATCTCAAAATGAAAATTTTAACTTTGTACTATCCTCTTACGCTCTATTTCGGTGATCGATAGTCATTAGTTTTGCAGTGTTAATTTTTTACGAATAAAACAAATTTAAAACACCATTCCATACTCATTCCCTTAATTGGAGGTCTTAGGTTCGAGAGATCCGAATAAAACAAATTTAAAACACATGAGGTAGTTGTTTACCCTTTTAATACGCTCACCCGACATAAAATGGACCGCTATAAATAGACGAAATAAGAAACACTTTATAACACCCTTGCAATTAATAACCTACAAAATACAATTCTATTAAATGGGTTAATATATATCTGGAAAATAGAATTCGAGGTCCATCCGTGCTAGTAAAAGGGCACCCTTGAAAACGCTCTCTTAATGACGTACGAACCATCATAATTAATCATAATTCGAGGTCCACTTTCCACGATGGTCTTTCTGAATAGGGAGAATCTTTCTCAACACCAAAGCCCTTCTCTTCGTAGTCGATTCATTAGGGTCGCCCAACTAGTGGAAGACGGTGTCAATCGGGTGGGTTGGATCGGGTTCGGATCAATTTGGATTATGGTTAAATTTGGATATTTTTAATACTCGGGTCAGATCGGGTTGAACAACTTTGGATCGGGTATACAATTAGTCGGGTAAAGTTTGATTTTCGGGTCAATTTCGGGTAGGTCATTTGGGTTTCGGTTCAACTAAATTTCGGATTGAGTTGGGTTTCGGGTTAGTCGGGTTTCCGGTTTAGTCGGGTTTCGGGTTAGTCGGGTTTCGGTTTTTTCATATATTGAATGATAACTTTTGTCCTAATATCATTACCTTTAACACTAAATACTAAATGTAGCACTTAAAATAAAAAATATAATTATAATAAAAATTATTATTTTAGTTTTTTAATTTAATCTATATTTGAGTATAAACATATATTTAATGTATCTAAAGTATTTTATTAAATGATATTATGTTTTTTTACAAGTATATATATGAGATAGTTCGTGAAAATATGGTCATTAACTTCAAGGTTACGGGTTATTTCAGGTGAAGTGCTCTTGACTCAGGAGAGTTCGGGTTTTTGGTTGATATCGGGTCGGGTAAGTTCGGGTTTTCGGATGATTTCGGGTCGGGTTACTTCGGGGATTCGGGTAATATTGGGTTAATAAACTCGGATATAATCGGTACGGGTTAATTTCGGGTTAGGGTTGATTTCGGGTTCAAGTCAACCCGGTTCGAGTCAGAAAATCTTAGGTTCACGCAGTTCCCCCTCTTTTTCGGGTGTCGGGTTAGCTTCGGTGTCGGTTGGGTTTCTCGGGTCGGATCATTTTTTGACAACCCTGTGGAAGTATATATAGGGATGTCCAACAAGAACGGGTCGACCCGTTGACCCGTAACTTGATAAAATGTGATCCGTGACCTAATCCGGTTTTACAGGTGGGGTTACGGGTCCACCTGTTTGACCAGGTCAAGCAGGTTTTGCGGGTCAAACTGATCAATTTATAGTCGGGTTATGAGTTGACCCGTTTAACCCATAAAACCCGTTTGACCCGATTATATAATTTTGTTTAATGATGTGTTTTTCACACATTAAAAAAAACTTTTGGTTGTGTAAAATTATTTTACTAACATTTAATGCAATAAAATTATTGAAATGTGTTTTACAAAGAAAAATAAAAATATTATACAATCCATAGTCTCAACAAAGAGTATACAGTTAGATATAGATTTTTTTTTTAATTTTACGGGTTTTACAAGTCGATCTGTAACCCGTCGAGTCGACCCGTAACCTGAAAATGAAAATTTTATGACTCGTGTTCGACCCATAATTTTCGGGTTGGGTTTGACCCTGGTCGAGCGACCCGGACCATTGGACACCCCTAATCCACGGACTTCCTAACGAAAACTACAATCCTAGTTTTCTTTGTCGGTTAAGCCTCACAACTATGGGACTTCCACCCTTTTCTTTGTCCGTTAAGCCTCACAACTATGGGACTTCCTAAAAAAAACTACAATCCTAGTTTATCAACCACTCACAAGACCATTGAGATCTTTCACTTAGCTTGCAAAGGTAATAATCCATTTAGCCCTTCCCCAGCCTATAAAAGAGGAGCAGAAGATAACGAAAGGGAGACAAAGTTCTTATCATAATAACACAAGCTACCCATTCCATCTGTCATATCAGTCAAGTCGATCCAATTCGTTCTTATCTATAGATAAGGAAAGATAGAACTTATGACCTCGCAAATGGAGGGGGATTCGAGCCCCCGATATTTCTATAAATACTTCGGTTTTCAAGGCGGATTCGAACCCCCGCTCACACATCCATCCTTTTCGCTTCCCTAGACATTTAGGGAAAAGGTCCTTGTTAGTTGCTACTTGTAGACGGCGGAGCACATCGTCAATTATAGGGTCTTCACGTTAACAACCCTTATTGGGAACTCAAGTTTCACGCTTGTCTACTACAATATTTCGTTTCAGGTCAACTTGACGTAAATCCTTTCTCTCGAAAAAACCTCATCCGATTTTATTTAAAGGATCGACTCTTTATACTTTCTTTATTGGTGCAATCGCAAATAGAGACCCTTCGAAATGCACTCACTCACTTGCTCCTTCTACTTGTAAAAGGGTATGACTTCCAAAAAGGGTGTTAGACCCAAAAGTTTCCAAAACTTCTTCCTAGCTACAATCCATTGATCTACGACCACCCTCAACTCTATCATCCTCATTACATTCAGGAGTTAAGATGGGAGTGAAATATTGTTATAAGAAATATTTAATTCCGTTTATTTAAAAAAAGTAGAAGCTAGACATTTCCAAACATGCGGTATTAAACAAGAAGCTAAAGTATAGGGTTGGAGAGTGGTCGTAGATCACCTGAAAGTCAAGAGTTATTGTAGATAAGGCGAACTGTGGAAGTAGATCAGATTCTCTTAAAGAGGTCAAAGAAGGCCACAAGTGTAACTGATGCTTTGGTCAATCACTTGACTCCTTGTCGTCAGGCCGTGCTTGCTGTCATGTTGGAAAAATAAGGGGTTTTGGCCGATTTTATGTACTATTGGATTTGAACTAATGACTCTTGCCGTATGAAAGCGATACTCAAACCACTGAGTCAAGTAAGAGAAAATAGACCACTATAAGAGTGAGCCATTGAAGGATCTGTGTTAGTACTAAGAAATTCGTCGACACCTACGATGTCGGCGATTAGAGTCAACAACTTATGTTACGCAGCGGAATTAAAACACAAGAAAGACTTAACATAATACCAGTTTGGACACGATGATTTAGAGTGAAAAACCCTCTTTAAACCAACTAGTTTGTATAGGGAAAAACCACTTGCCCTCTAAGCTTCAACTTAGAAGGACTTGAAGAGCACTTCACTTGCTCTATTGATTTGTTGGATTACAAAGGTGTTCCTATTTCAAGATGTGAATCCCACACACTCTTGCAAGTACTCTTGCCTTAGCCTAATCCTCACCCAATACAGCTCGCTCAACGCTCAACATCTTTCCTTAAGGGAACTCATAAGACATAATAAAATCATCTTTAATATCTTTTTTGATCTCTTGATGATTTTCCTTCTTTGCATACTTGCTCTTGCCTTAAAAAACACTTCTGGATATGCTACACGCACTTGCCTTAAGCAAAAACGCGCAATTGCCTTTCCTGGAATTTCCAAAGCGTTTTGCCTGGAAAACTAATGTCGACAACTTCGTCGATAATCTCTTCGGTTTGGAACCATCAAAACACAAACGACTTTCTAATAGTCATGTAACTAGATTTCTCCTTACTAAACAAGAAGGGCAGAGCACTAAGAAAGAGAAAACGTTATAACTATATAAAATGCGACAATGGCTAGCACGCTGAGATCAACCACTTATGCATGGAGAATATAACACCAGTAGAGGTAGACCCCGAAAAGTGGTTGATCCGGTTCACTAAAGAGTAGTAAAGGAAAAGCCACAGGGGCAAAGGTGATAAGGGTATCTGATTCAAAAAGCTATACCAAGAAGCACGAGTAAGATCATTAGTAGATAGAGTTATTGATCCATCGCTAGTTGCGTGAAGGGCCTATTCTATTATGGTACAAGTGAAGATCCAGATTATGTTCTTGAACTAGATCCAATTGATTTGGCTTATGTACCGGCACAATTGACTCAGCTGAAGTCGTCGTGCCAAAATCAAAGATAATAACCCAAACTCACAAACTAAGTATAGCATGCAAGTAAGGGGTCGAACCTAAGAGAACTAAGGCTTCAGGTCTAATATTGATATTAACCACAAGCAAAGGGGATATTTAAGATGTTTCAGTCACCAAATCAGGACATAAGCAGACAATTTATCGAGTTCAATCAGATTATTAAGACAAGTTCATTCAACAAATCCACTTCAAAAGAGTCGTTTGATCATTGATTCATCACACAATTCCTTTTTAATCCAATGGTTAATTCCAATTCTGATCTTGAATAGTTTTCTGACCACGGTCCAAAAAATACTTAATACTGACAAAGGACGCTCAAATCAATATTAGCATAGAGAGCAAGGATAAATAGGATGCATGCAAGAGAAATCAAGCTATGCGTCAATTTCAAAAGCAAACAATCAATTCCCTTCTTAAATCCTAGTTGCATAGATAACAGATCTAGATTCTAAGTTGTTTTCACAAAATAGATTTCTCCACAATCCAAACCCGTTCCAACAATAGAAAATCGATCAATTCAATAGGTTAATTACTCCTAGAGAAACAATCAATAATCATAAGATGAAGCACAAGAGAATCAATAATAACCAAATGAATAGGAAAAGGATTTAGAATCTCATAAACTAGTCAATTGAAGCTTCATTGTTCAACAAACCATAGAGAGGTTTAGTTCTCCATAATAATGATAAAACTCAAGTCTCAAAACAAAGGTCCAAACATACCAATTCTAGAGAGGCTTCACGACTTAAATAGGTCTAAGGACGAAACAATGTCCAAAAATATCAAAAACATAATAAACTGCCCAAAGTTAGAGTGAAACACGCGTCAGAATCGCATGAAACAGCGCCCACGCCTATAGAGCCGCGCCCGCGGTCAACACCTAGTCAATGGGTCTTGCTTGTACTCGAGTAAGCTCAAACTAAGTATACAAATCAGCAAATCTAAAGATCTTAGGAAGTAAGGGAAGAACATGAAAGCCTAAACACTCAGCTCACAACCCAAACCCATGTAGAGAAATAATGAGCAAAACATGAAAGCTCAAACACACACCTCACAAAACACATCAGATTACTCAAAGTTCCAAAATTATGAAAGAGCAATCCTAAGGATCTACCCGGTATCTAGAGTGTATCCCCAAGCCCCAAAGTAGAATGAAATCCTAAGCACTCCAATTTTTCCACTCAATTCTACTTAGGCGCCTTTTCGAGTTTTCACCTAATCACTCATTTCATTTTTCTCAAGGTGTGCTCACAAATACTCACATCTCTCATGAACCTCGTATTACCCTAGCCTATTGTTGGTCCAGGTTACTTGCTTTTTGCCTGAGCCACCCTTTCGGGTTTTCGACTCATCCCAAGATTTCTATGCCTTTTTCAAACTTTTTATGGCTCTTTCTATCTTTTTCTTTTTCATTTTCATTTTTTTTAGCAATTGAAAGACAACTGTACAATATATACATCAGTGAGTACTCTCCCCCATACTTAGACCCTTCATTATCCTCAATGAAGCTAAGAACAAGAATTAAAATAAAGGGAAGAAACAGAAGACTCACTAAGAAGGTGGAGGGTAGAAGGGCCACCTGCCCTATGGTGGTGTCGGATATGTGGGGAACATGCCCCAGAAGAAATCCTCCTGCCTCTGTTGGGAGGCCTGAATACCATCAATCTGCAGGGACATGTCAATTTACAACCTACTCTTCTCCTCCTGCTCCCTCCTCATCCCCATCATCTCGTACCTCATCCTAGACTGATCCTCAGACACCATCCCCACAATTGTGGCAAGGCTAGACTGGCGGATACAAAGATGGTACAACTGCTCATAAACATCATCAAAGGACTGCCCATAGTAAGCCTCTTGAGCAGTTGTAGAAGTACCCGCACTTGGCTGAGCCCAAGCAGAAGTAGCAGCCCAACCAGTCATGTCATAGCCAGAAGCTCGGACCTGCAATAGCTTATCCATCACGGTCTTGCCCAACACTCCTTCCTGGTCGGTAGCTATTAACGACACTAATGGTTTTTTTTCAACAGATATAGCATACTATGTAAGACTCTTGTTCTCGCTCCTCTTCCAATATCTCTTTTCCTGACTTCACATGAGTAAGATATATGATAGCCATATTCATCATCAGTCGAGTAGTGAACAAACTCCTACATCTCTTTCTTCTTTACCCGGTCATGTTTGTCATAATTGATACTCCACTTGGGGAGAAAACAAATGAGAGGCCGGTAGCCTGGCACAACCCAAGCAAGAGTTGTACGTGATCAGTTATCCGATACCACTGGTTTTTCATTTACACATATATGGGATAGATTGTCCTTACAAAGCCTGTTTGTTATACAATACAATCCATTGTTGCTGCCTCTCACCATCTTACACTCTTGAGTAAAACTCTAGCTAGGGAAAGAAAAGATAAGTGAAGAGCATACTCGAGATCAGTGACAATGGACTAGAAGCCAATAACTATGGTTATTAGTTTCTAAAGCCAAAGGTTGTTCAAAATTTCTTTCTAAACAGAGCAGGTTATTAGCTAAGGAAGACATTTATGGAATGACAAAGCTATTAAATATAATCTTCGAGAGAGGAGAGTGAAGAAGATGTATTTTGGGATTCGGGAATGACTAAAGCACTACTAAAAAGGGTAGAGAAAGCCAGAGACAAGTAAGCGGCTAGGCTAAGGCCACCTAAGCAATTTTGGTCGTTCATGATTGATTAAGCCAGTCATGAACGACCACTTAAGTAAGCGGCTAGGATAAGGCCACCTAAGGAATTTTGGTGGCTCATGATTGACTAACCAAATCATGAATGACCACCTAAGGAAGCGGCTAGGCTAAGGGTAAGAGGAGAAAGCAAATGGTCGTCTATGATAAGAAGACCTTCCATTCTTGTACCGATGAATTTCATTCCTAATAATGCTAAGATGAAGGCTCGTTGGCTAAGTGCAGAGTCATCACCCAGCTTACGAGTACGGGACTCAAAAATAAATAGTTGATTTGATCGATCAGGAAAGCATTTAAAAAGCCCAGTCTCAAAGGTAGGCACTCTACCTTGACTGCTCTTTTAAGGTAATGACCTTTTCTACCCGTTCCAGTTATTAGTAAGGAGAAGAGGGCTTTGTTGTTGGCTAATCAACTTTCTTTTTAGAGTTTCAAGTTGGGCAACCTCAAAGCTAAATTATAGAATTGAGTTTCCATATCCTTGTTATAGGATTTTAGCCAAACCTAAGAGAGGCTTTGTGTGAAATCTGGCATGAAAAAAGAAGATTTTATCATCTCTTCTCGATGTGATCCTTGAAAGAGGAACGAACTCAAGAATGTTTGTCTTCCACTTTTGCTTTGTTACTGGCCTAGCTTAGCACATGTACTTCTACTCTCTTTACACGCATAAGGCAAGGAAATACCGTATTGAAGAAGTTGAGAACGTGGTAGTGGCAATCATTATGTTGAGTAGCAAACTTGTTAAGGTAGTTTTGACCTTAGAAAGGTCATTTTTTCCTATTGTGCTATTGTAATACTAAGAAGACTTTTATAAAGAATATTAAGACAATCTTTAAATTTCATTTTTAGATTCCATTCTTTACTATAGCACCAACACGACTAAAACATTTCTCTAGCTTCTTCACCCTATCCTAAGGAAGTCTTAAGAAACAAACTAAATCTAGAAGCAGGTGTCTTATATAATGATTTTAATGGAAAGAGTCTTATTGTTTAATTCTTATGATTTGATTATTATTCTCTAAGAGATCATAGAATGTAACAGAAGTCTACTAGAGATCAGAAATTATTGAAGCCTGTGAATTGCATACTAGTTCAAATCAGGCTAGTTGGTATGATTGTTGATCAATAGTCGATCTTGGGATGATGGAGTCTTTATGAGTGTAGGGTTTAATTTTTATGGTTGAAGGTTCCCCTTACGGGGATGTAGCATTGTTTCCCTAACATGGTAACAATTGAATTAAGCTTTTTAACTCTTCTCCTAGCATGGTTGTACCCAAACTAAGCGCATGGGAAGGAATATAATCCGACAGAGGAAATAGCGTGCATTCTAATCTCTAACTTAATGAAATTTAATTCATGGAGTACTCTTATTCTTTTTTGGGATAAGCAAGCACCTGTTGAAAGAGAAATATCCCGACATCTTTTATTTAGAGGTGATCCTTATCCCTTGCTTCAAGGACTTGTTCGTGTATGCATGCGAGCAAGTGTAGAATCTCTTACCTACTTGAACTACTTCTCTGTTTAGCAGTGTCATAGCTAATTATCTTTTTGAGATCATTACTAGTCAAAGCATGATGGAGAACCTTCTTGGTATGTTCATTCTTCGATCTCAAGCTTCTTGAAGTCCGAGTCATCATACTCAGTGACTTCTTTCTCTTTCCCGTCAGGTTTGAAAAAAAATTCAGGGCCTGTAGAAATAACCTACCACAGCTGGCTATCAAGAGACCAAATGCGGGTTCTCATTTGCTTTGCCCACTAGTCATACTCTCCAGCTTTGAGAATTGGAGTCTTCTAGAAGGATTCATTCAAAGCGGGGTTGGTGGTAGTCATCCCTGTAAAGTACTAGCAAAATCTGGAGTCAAAGCTCTGATACCAACTGTAGGAACGATTAGTACTTTAGAGTCGTCAGAGTCAACAACTTATGTTTACACAGCGGAATAATAACACGAGAAAGACTGAACAATAACAGATTGAACACAGTGATTTAGAGTGGAAAACCCTCTTCAAACCAACTAATTTGTCTAGGGAAAAACCACTTACCTTTCAAGATTCAACTTGAAAGGACTTGAAGAGTACTTCGTCTCATTATATTGATCTCTCGGATTACAAAGGCATTCCTACTCCAAGAAGTGAATCCCACACTCTCTTGCAAGTACTCTTGCCTAAGCCTAATCATTACTTAATACAACTCACTCGTACTCAACCTCACAAAGAATGAATCTTACGTTCTCCTTAAAACACCACACTCGCAATACAATAATTCGCTCAAGCTCCTTAGTTCTAACTCTAGGCACATGAATGTATAAATAGAACAAAGAGGACTGCGACTCGATTCATTCCTTCCATTTGGATAAGGAATAAAATCGTATACGATCAATACACAATCCTTCATAAAATAGCTCTTTAAGACATAATAAAATCATCCTTGATATATTCAATTATCCCTTGATGATTTTTATCTTTGCACACTTCAACTTGCCTTAATAAACACTTCTGGAGCATCTTCGGAGTTCCCTTAATCAAATAACGAGGTATTGCCTTTTATAGAATTCCGTACGTTTCTCTCCTGGAATACAAGTCGGCGACTTCAGTCGTCATGTCGGCGACCTTGGTCAGGTCGGCCACTTCATCACCTAGTCGGCAACCTGTTTGTAACCATCAAAACACAAACTGATTTTCTAACACGTAGTTCCTCAGTTATCCAGAGATGTGGTCCATTGATTATCTAGAGGTAGAGTCCCTCAGATCTCTAAGAAGTTATTCGCTAGTTGTTACATGTTATTCGATCATTGTTGTAAGTGGTTCACTCGTAAATGCACAACTTTTTCTCTAAAAAGTGTAGGATTTTCTCGATGAAAAATGCACTAGTAAGCTTACAAAGTGTAGGATTTTCCTTGCGCAGGGGCCATGCTAATCTTCTCTGTATCGTTCCAATTTTATCAGATGTCTCCGAAGAGACAAGTTCAAGTACCATCCAGGGTGCAAGAGGGCAGGTGTTGCTAATCTTTGCTTTGCAGATGATTTGTTCATCTTTTCCCATGGAAGTATAGAAGCAGCTCATTATGTAAGCAATGTTCTCAAAGAATTCAGCAAGAGTACAGGCCTGAACATTAATGCTAGCAAATCAAAGGTTTTCTGTGCGGGAATGTCTGGCCAAGAAGAAAATGACATTTGTGTTATCTTGTCTATGGAAAAAGGGGCTCTTCCTGCCAAGTACCTTGGAGTCCCTTTGTGTAGCTTAAGGGCACAATGCAAGGATTACAGTGAGTTGATAAGCAAGATCAAGAGAAAAGTTGATTCTTGGGCAGCAAGAAACATGTCTTATGCAGGAAGGTTAGAGATTGTCAAGGCTGTCTTCTATGGGATTATTCAGTACTGGTGCAAGGTCTTTACTCTGCCTGCTTCTGTGGTGAAGAGTATCAATGTTGTGCTTAGAAATTTCCTTTGGCTTGGTAGAAGTGACGGCAAAAGTGCTCCCATTGCTTGGAGTAAAGTATGCAAGCCAAAGATTGAAGGTGGATTGGGGCTGAAGGATGTGATGGCTTGGAACAAGGCCAACATTGCAGGCTTATTATATGATGCTGTCATAGAATCTGACTCAATCTGGTTTCACTGGGTTGATAAGTCAATCACAAGAGGAGCCTCAGTTTGGGAAGCCAGAAGTAAGAGCACATGAAGTGCAGTTTGGAGGATGATCATTGAGTTGAAAGATAAAGTCATTGACTCCTTACTCTTGAGTGAAGATCCTATAATCCTACACTCAAGGTTTGGAAAGCTTGACAGCAAAAGGCTTTATGAAAACCTCAGAGAAAAAGGAATTGAAGTGAAGTGGAAAAATATGGTTTGGACTAGACTGAATACGCCTAGAGTGGCATATCTAGCTTGGAAAGCAGTCTGTGGTGGAATGAGAAGTAAAGACAAACTGAATGCTTGGGGTGTATCTTAGGATGAGTTGTGTGTCTTGTGCTCTGACCACATTGCTGAAAGTCCTGACCACTTGTGGTTTGAATGTATCTATTCCAAGACAGTTTTGATCAAAGTTCTGCATTGGAGCAAGATAAGTAGGAGAAGCAACAACATTGAGGAGTGGATTAGAAACACGTCAAGTTGGACTGGGAGCAATTCCCTGGCTCATAACTTGTGGAATAGTTGCCACTGTGTAGTGATCTACTACATTTGGAAAGTCAAAAATGCCAAGGTTTTCAACAACCAAGATATTAGCATGGAAGAGTGTACTAGAATGTGCATTAGACATATTAGTAATTGTCTTAAGGCTAGATGGAGAAAATGTAATAGACAAGACATTAGAATGTTGGAGAGACTAGAGCTTGACCAATCTGTAAATAGCTAGCCGAGCTAGCAATTTTGTAATCGTTTTTGAGTATATTACCCTTTTATTCAAAAAAAAAAAGTGTAGGATTTTCTCGCCTCGTATCGAATGAACTCGCTAGCTGGCACATAACTGATTTCACTAATATCGCGGGCTCATATTCACTAGTTATCACACACTCAAAAGTGCGGCTTATTTACAAGTTAATAAACGCTTTTTGCTAGATTAAAACAAGTAGGTCACCGTATAACGCAAAAGATTCGCTAGAACCTGCTAGTACATCACAAGAAATATTAATTCACTAGCTTATGCAGGAAATTTGTAAGTAACGATCAATTGATACAAATCATTAGCCCTGAGAACGCGTCCGCTAGAGACGCGGGGAATCGCCAATACAAACTAGCAAACCCATTCGAGTGTACTACCCTAGAGCCGGAAAATGGCTTTGAGTTAGTATCTTCATCTAATGTTTTAGACAACAGATGCTTAAGCAGCAGACGAGGAATCTACTTCCAAGCAGCTTATAGATCTGGACTTATAACCCAATTCGAGAGTATTGTTCGACCCAACCTAGCAAGGTGGGCTCAGACTAGCTAAAAGCAAGGTGGGCCCAGACTAGAGAAAAGACCCATGAAACATCGATTCAAGAAGATACTAGATGATATCCTCTAGATATAAGGTCATAGAGGTATCTAGATTTGATATAATAATTTAGATAGATAGAATTATTATGCCTCGTGAATATTTTAAATACACGAGACTTGTAGGCTTGTAGCCTTAAGGAAGATATAATGCAACAGTTTTCCCCTTCACTTTCTAAAAAGATTATGCTCTTATTGTCGTGCACACCTTATAACACAAGAATCTTATGGAGTAATAAAGCTCTCATCTTTCTCTCCATTCAAATTCGAGTCCTAGTTCCCACGATTGTCTAGTTCAAATCAGATTAGTGCCCCCATGTTGGTTAGAAATTCATCATGAGATTGAGTAATTTCTAGCTCAAACACTCGACATAATCACTACTTTTTGAGCACTCTTAGCAAGAATCAAAGTATCAACACTAAGACGATCGGTGTTGAGAGAAAATTTGATGGCAGTTCAAATCCTAAATTAATTAAAAAGCTCAATCTTGGACGATTGCGCGCAGAGAATGTGGGTCGACGCTAATATATAATTAGCATCCATCGCCAATGACTTGTCGGATAAGGCTTTTTATGGACAGTAATGAAGGTAGGCCGTTGTTGTGGCTCATATTGGAACGCATAAAGTGCAATAAAGACGTTTGTTGTCGTCGTCGACCCGAATGAAAGGACCACGTACAAAACTCACATGCATCACAGCTAGCGTAGACTTCGTCACTACTCGTGAGGAGTTTTTGGGTAATCATCTTTTGCATGGCCATATCCGATTTAGCCAATCAAATTACCCCAAACATACCCCACATGCATCTATATATAAACGCAACCTAGTCTAAGGCTTTTGCTACCAATTAAAACTAAGAAAAAGCACTTAAAGAAATTAAAATGAAGACGACCTTCTTGGTGCTCTCGATCATTTTGTCACTTTCGGGAGCGATCAGTGCGCTCGACTTCTGCGTCGGCGACCTGACGCTCCCCGTCAGCCCTGCAGGGTACCCATGCAAGAGCAAGGTCACCTCGGACGACTTCGTGTTCAAGGGCCTAAGCATGTCCGGGAACACGACCAACATCATAAGCGCGGCGGTGAGCCCGGCCTTCTCGGCCCAATTCCCGGGGCTCAACGGGCTCGGGATCTCCCTTGCTAGGCTCGACCTGGCCCCCGGAGGGGTCATCCCCATGCACACCCACCCGGGGGCCTCCGAGCTCATACTCGTGACCCATGGAGTCATTGAGGCCGGCTTCATCGCCTCTGACAACAGCGTCTACGTGATGAAACTCCACAGGGGGGAAGTCATGGTTTTGCCACAGGGCTTGTTGCATTATCAGATCAATGTAGGGAAAGGGCATGGGCAGGCGTTTGTCAGCTTCAGCAGCACGTCGCCTGGGCTCCAGATCCTTGATTTCGCTCTCTTTGCCGGAGATTTGCCGTCAGCCACGCTCGAGAAGGTCACTTTTCTCGATGATGTGCAGGTCAAGAAGCTCAAGAAGGTGCTCGGCGGAACCGGCTGATCAATTATTTGCTCTGCTCCTTCTAGTTAATAATTTTGAACCAAGTTCATTTATTTTCTTCGCGTGATTTCGATCAGTCGTTTTTTTTTTTCCCCTTCTATATTTCGATCTGTGGATGCAAGTACGTAACAATTCCTTCTTCGTTGTAACTTGTAACTAAATTGATCCATTCGATCAGTTGCTTTGAGTTCCTATGTCTCTTAGAGTTCAATTCAATATTGTTAAATTGTGGGTCTTCGACGAACCGAATAAACCCTTGTTCCTATAATTGTCTAGTCTCATGTTAAGTAAGAAAAACTTAGAAAGCCTAAAGAAACTCTAAGACTACTTGGATCGTGCATTAATTTTTGAGATAAATAATTAACTCTCCTTCATCCGTAGTGTTTATTTGGTTGTGGAACATCTCATAGGTTTTGATGATGATAAACTCATATTGTTTATGAGATGTCATTGGAGACGTTTAAGATATAAAAGGAACAAAGGAAACGGAGTCTAGTTGCAAGAAATAAAGGAGCAATGAATCTGCATCGGACTTAAATGATCCCACTTGAGGAACAACATAGTTGTGAGACACCGATATACTTATGGATTAGTGTTGCACGCATGATTATATTAATTTGACTCGAAGATAGGTGAGAGAAATCAAGGAAGTGAAACAAAGTCCAAATGAACAGAGGAAAAATAAGATAAAAGCAAAGTTGTGCTCGTTGTTGCCATGGAACTAATCCTGACGGCGAACAACGCAATGGTGCAAAGTTGCTGTATAAGGAAAGCAGCTACAAGAAAGCGCAGAGGGCTACTTCGGCTGACTTGGTGCCTAATCAAGATAGATTGGCGTTCAAGGAAGGTTTAATTAGGATAGATTTTATTTATAGATAGATATTTTCATTAATTAAAATCTATGTAATATCATTGTATCTTATATTTATGGATAGACTTTATTCTACCTATTATTATACAAGTAGGATAGCTCTAGTGTTATTTTAAGACATTCATTCATGGAAATTAGAGCCTTGAGAGATGTGTGAGATCAGTGACGGACGCAGAGCTTTGCGAGAGTGGGGGCACAACTTATATTTGTCGACCTACGTTAAATTGTTGTCAGTAGATAATAGTTATATCGTATGTTAAATCTTATAAATTTTATAATTTGTTAAAATAGTCTTTAGTTTATAGCCCACATTTTAAATTATATTTGTAACATGATAGAGATAGAATACATAGACTAGACTTGAAAACTAGACATCCTAAAATTTAAATTAATCCAACTAGATTATTAACTTTTATGTAACTAATCTATATTTGTTTAATTAATATTTTATAAAAAATACACTTAAAATAAAAATAATAAATTACAGCCCGGACGGGAGTGGGGGCACGTGGCCCCCGCCTCCGTCCGTCACTGTGTGAGATCAAGGGAAGAAAAAGAGCATGACGAAGATCGAGATGAAGCTAGGTCCGAAGTCTTATGGACGTCGCCGTCGATAAGCTAGCTAAGGGCCATGACAATTGGCCATATATGGGGCGCATCACTCAGGTCCGAGCTTGTGCTATGTAAGACCAACTCAAGGAGGAGTTTTCGACTCATGGAGTGCTAAGTCAAACTATTGGTAATGGATGGAGGCTTTTGTTGGCGTATGGTTTATCTTTGCCTTAAACAGTCTGTGAAGTTTCCCTAAGGGCATTTTATGCACTTTTTGAAACTTTAGATGCTTTTAATAAAACCAATTATGTAGGTGGAAAGACTAGGAGGTGGGAGTCTCCAAAAAAATTATATAAACTCACCCTTGGGTGCATCTTTTAGGTAGATTGAACTTGAAACAACTTGTCGTCTTTTATCGGTTTTGTTCGTTTGTTCTTCTTTTGTCAAGACTCAAAGAGGCGACGCTCTTGAGTCTTGACTAGGCTCGGTTCAAATCTTAACTTGCTTGTTTGTTCATCTTCTTGGAGTTTTTAATTTGGTGTCATATCCAATTTTAGAGTCCATTAGTTTATGCAATTCCATTTGATGAATCATATCTGAACCATTGCACAATATTATCCACGATCTACCCTCCACATCCTTCATCATCTTGAATCGTCCATAATCCATCATTCGACTCGATGTGCTTCAAAAGGAATCTACAATCCAGCCGTGATCATGAAGTGTTGCCTCGTACCGTTTTCATTCCATCACTTCCTTTATATTCAAGAGGAGGGCATAAGTGGATTTCCAAACTTTTGCCGAACAAATTCCATCAACAAAGGAAAATTTGAATAGAATACCGCTGATCAACATCAGCAGCGCAGATTCAATCTTCATTTGACAATATTCATCAAGAAAAAGCAGTTTGTACAAAAATGGTGCACCATAAAATAGTCAAATGATATAGATTACATGAAAAAAAAGAAGCTAGCACTGCAGAATAGATTCAACCAGATCTTGCAGAGGCGCAAGCTCGCCCTTGTCAATCAACCGAAACTCCTGAAAGGAAAATAAAAACACATTACTTGCTAGAGCTCCGTATGACGCAGAGAGATCATGTACACAAATAGATTCTTATGTATCAAAATCACTACAGACCTCAAAATATATATAGCATAACTTTTTACAAAACTCTAAAAATTAAAGAGGTCTGCAAGTGAATATTGAATTGAAAATCTATATCTGACTATATACGGACATCAAAATACTCCATGTTCAGTAGATAACACATCCTATATGGGGGGGTTTTCTTCTTTTTTTGAAAGAGAGTGAAGAAAAAGAAGATGCTTATTCTTAAAGTGAGGTTCATTATGATACATTAAAATATAACTTACCCAGGTAAAGAGCACAAAATGTTTAAAGCAAGTATTCAGGTGAGCTTCTTCCTTTAAACTCACAATCTTCTGGAAATGGGAATGGTAGATGTGGGCATAAACACGAAATAGTCGCTTGAAAATGGTCTTAACCACATCCTGGAAATTGGAGGGGAATGGAGCACCTGGAGTATACACAAATTCATCAATACATTTACACACAAATAGCCTATGTGGTTAACCATACTAAATTTTCATGTTTTGCAGAGTAGAATTTTTCATACCCAATTTCTGAGGGAAAATGGATTCATCATCCAGCTGAGCTTCAATCCAGTCCATAAGATATTCTACATACTTTGGAGCGGAAACCTCTATAGGTTTCTTGATGTTAACCCCATCTGCCCATCTATACTCGTATCTGTAGGGATATAATATAACTAAGCATAAGCATTTATATGTGATGGCATGATATTCTACATGCTTATACATTCAAACACCTTAAGTCAAAACAATGCACAATTAAACTGTCAGAGTCAGATATGCATATCATTAGTGCCTATAATGAGAACTTATGCTAAAACCTTCAAACCCAGAAACTTGCAACAACAAGGGAACAGTAGTTAGGAGTACTTCGCTTCCTAGCACCTCTTGTAGAAAGTATACTTTGATCATATCAGAAGTTAAGGCATAGGAACACTAAATGCTTTATCAGCAAGGCTACAATTTGAAATGCCAACTACAGTACTTGGAAAAAACATCAGCAAGATCTCAGGTATACATTTTGATCAAGTTGCCTTATCAAAAGCAAGGTGGTCAAATAGCAAACTAAACTCAGAAAAACACAGATTATAATTCTCATCAACAAAATGTATATCCCGAGGATTTAGGATGGCACTGATTGTGATAAGATTATCTTACTTTTATGCTACGCCCAAAAAAAACTAATATCTTTAAAAACACCGAGTAAAATATTACTGGCAACTTCTTAGCACAGAACAAAGTTGATATTCATAGAGTTAGAAAGATACTTTGCTCCTGCTGACATGGTTGGGCAAGTGTTTTGTGTGCAGAATTCAGTAAGAGTGCCATACAGAATGTTCACTTGATTGAAGAAATCAACAGCTGTTAAAAGAGCAGAAGTATAAACAAAAGTTAGCATGATGAAATAAGACAGCCATACTTAGACAAGTGTCGAGGACCATTTACAGAAGTGACAGCATACTGAATCGATTTAAAACTACAAATTCAACCAATATCGACAAAATAGCAACCAAAGTTGGTCATATTTTTCAAATTACTGAAGTCATCACATATCTAGAAACTGCCACCTAACGTATTAAATAATCCACAGTTTTATTTAAGCTCTCTAATACTACCCTAGCCCGTGAATATCTAGAGAGAATACCCTCATATACAGTGGCCTATCTGCTAGATAACGGAACATTATAAAATGCATGATTATTGCTAAAATGAAGAATAAATTTCTCAACTGTTCACAGCTAGCCATTCATAAAGATCTTCTCCAGGAGGTAGCTTCACAGCTTCCCTCAAATTACCACTACCTAAAGTGGCATCAATGTGCTTTTGAAGTTGTGCACCCTGCACGCATAATTTGTGTCAAAGAAAAGAATATCAAGAGTATGCGCAATCCAAGTAACAAAGATGACTAACCTTGGTCCCTGAGGGTGCATTCTTCTTTGGTCGAAAAGTCTTCTGGTTTCTGTGGTAATCAAAATTAAACCATTACCAATTAAATATTTTAAGCATCAGATGTGGCTTTCTTCTTACTTTCATGCATTGAAGTTCTAACTATGAACTCTTCCATGCAAAGAATAAACGATATATGCTTCATTTTCCTGATACCCTAAAAAATAGTTTACTACCTACTCTCCAAATATACGTCAAAGAGATCTGTATGAACTAGCTCATAACTTGAACACAATAGTTAGGAGGGTAATTATATAGAATAGGAAAATTGAATGTTTAAGCAAGAAGGATCAGAAAATATTAAGCAATGACAATGACTTCAACAGTTTTGGACTGAGAATTTCAATCTCCGTGAAGACAAATTTGTTGGCAACTAAGTTTGCACCCTTTGGAACAGATCAGAAAAAAATACAAATTTAATGAAGAGCATCTTTATAATGACATTCATGCTTAAAGTTGCAAGAAAGAACACAAGAAGCTTAGAGAAAGTTGGGTGTTGTATTTAAGCAAGAGGGATAACAGTTCAGGCTGGCTACGTTTCTCATACCCAGTTGCCAAAGAAAAGGTCAGTTTCCACATCAGCATAAGCCGTTTTTGCTGGAATACAATTGATTACTTTGATTTATCTGTGTATTTGGATTTCTTAGAATGGTTATATTCTATGTACGGTTTTGAAAATATATCAGTTGTTTATTTTCTATGATGGGTTCAATCAAGAACTAGCATTAGTTGATGTTATTATGCTTCTATATGACTTTGTGATGGTAATGTTTAGCGTGCCTCCTTCATCCTTTGAAATTCACGGCTTTGAGACACCTTGCTGGGTTCTTACGAAAGTTGATGTATTGCTATAAACAACAAAGAAAACATAAATTGATACAGAAGGGGCTTCTTCTCAAAGGTATTAGATTACAAATTACATTGAGGAATGAGATAAGATATGTTCAGCTAAATTGATTAAAATTTCGTGTTTATGTAGAAATGTCAGTTTAAGCCGTTTAAGCCGCCTAGGTGGTCCCTCCCCGCCTAGGATCCACCTAGCGTTTTTTAGAACACTGCCACTCAAAAGAAGCCGTGAAATCGGCCATTAAACCAAATCAACAAATCATGACTTGGAAATTCCCTACGATTTGCAACATCATGACACTAGAATCCCTCAAACCAAAATCCAGACTCCAGAGATGTCAAAATTCAAACTTGCACCAGATCACGTATAGAATAATCAATCAAAGACACAAATCAGGAAAAAAAAAAAAAACACGAAATCAGATCTACGCAGCTCCAAAACAGAAAAAAAACACGAAATCCATCCAAATCAAAGCTGACAAGAAAATCGGGATGAAATACCTGCTTCCGAGGCCGAAAAGAGACATGGTGAAGAAGAAGGAGAGCGAAAATCAGCAGGTGGCGTTCGGGATCGGGGAAAGGAGAGCGAATACGATCTCGCTTTCTCTCGAATTTGTCTTCCGTTGAGTTGTTTAGTATTTATTTATTTATTCAATTGATGATGGAGGATTGATGATTGAGGGAGGATTGGCGAATTGTGATTTATATATGGGGATAGCGAGGACGGGAGAAGAAAGATTCGTCGTCGCCCCGGCCTGGTGTTGCCAGGTTGGCATGGGGGAGCATGGAATCCAAAACCCATAAGCCAACAGCGAAAGCCAGGCAAGGTTTGTTCCCTCGCCGTATTTTCTTTCCAACAATCGTACCCCCCAAAATCCGTCGACCAGCTGTCTTCTTCTGGGTTTATTCCTTATTTCGCTCCCTTTTTTTTACCTTTTTTTTTTATCTGAGAGTAAATCTTTACATGAAATTGGATGGTAGGTGCTTGTTTGGTTGACTTTCAAAATCATGGGAATTGAAAAAACTCAGGAAAGTAAATTCCTGTGTTTGGTTATATTTGTTTCACACCAAAATCATAGGAAGTTAAATTCCCATGATTTGCACTTCCTCCATTTTGGAGGAATTGTAATTACCATGGAAGGGGTGGGTAAGATTCAATTCCTCCATATATTAAAAATAATTATTTTTTATTTAAATTATAAATTTCGTTTTTGCCCTTAATTTACATTACATTTTTTAATGGATAAGGGTTATTGTGGTAATTTCAAATAAATTCCCATGATTTCACACTTCTCACCAAACAAATTGTAAGAATTCAATTACTGAGTAATTAAGTATAACCAAACACTTCTTCTCAAATCATGTGAAACTCAATATATGGGAATTAACTTCATGTGATTTAACTACCTGTGAATTTTAATTCCTGAGTAAATTGGCCTCACTTCTTTCGTCGTGTAAAAATTCAACTTATGAAAAACAGAGAAATCGAGAAGCAAATAAAGCATAATGGATAATAGGGGCGAGTATTCAGATAATCCGATCTGATCCGAAAAGCCGGATATCCGAAAAAAATTTAGAAAAAAATCTCGATCCGTTTCCGATCTGTTTTAGCCGGATATCCGGTAAAATTATCCGTTTGGATCGGACATCCAGAACTGGATATCTGGTAAAATTAAGTTACAAAACATTATAAAAAAATTATATGTAAAGTTGTAAATAACTGACCTAGTTGTTACTAGTTAGCTAGGAATTGAGAACAAATGTTGAAGCTCAAAAGCATCGAAACGACGTGGTGGAAATAAGAAAATTTAGTTAGTAAAAGAAAGTTTAAGAAGAGATTCATTTCATATATTCATATGTACATATATTAATCTAAAAAGGCCTTTTTAATCAACTATGATATGTAGAGCATATATTCTCTTTCTAAAAACATATATAGTATATATAATTTTCGATATTTTCGGATATCCGTTGTACCTCAAAACCCCTATCCATATCAGATCCAAATATCCGGAAAAATTAGCGGATCGGATCGGATGCAGATAATAAAACTAAGTTATTCATTGGATACGGATATTTTTGGATTGGATTGACGGATCGGATAACTTTGCTCAGCCATTGGATAGCATCCCCAAGAGAAAAGATGACAAGGTCACCTCCTTTAACGAGGAGAGTGGTCAAACGTCATTGTTAATCACCAAACCCTAACCCTGATACAACGACTACTTTTTTTAAGGAGAGACGCAAATCATGATCAAATTGAACTTGAGCATCCTTGAAAGACACGGGGGGCAAGCTCTCAAGATATAGGACAACTTAGTAATCTCGGCACAATTACGAAGGAAAATGAAATCACATTGTGAGTCATTTATCCGATTAACCATCTCCATTAAAGCAATACATTTAGAGACCCTCTTCAAGGTCAACTCCCGACTGAAACCCTCATCCAAGCCAACCGACCCACCAAAAAGTTTGACACCCCTACAAGAACGAGAGATGTTTGATGGACAAACACCCTCCACCAAACTTCAAAGAACTTCTACAGGCAAAAAAAGCTCAGTTTTGTCAACAACTAAGGATGAAACCACAAGTGGGTCTATTTGTCAAGCATCTTGGCCGCCATAAGGGTATCTCCAACAATGGTATTATCGTTAAGATACCAAGTTTGGAGGGTGAGATTACAAGGATGATTGATGGAATGGATCAAATGATGTAGAGCAAGAGCAAAGAGCAAAGGTCCCACGGGATCATCTTTTTGTACCCCCTGACATGACCAACAGACAAAATCTTCATAGTAGAGCCTAACAAGTTGAGTGTAACATAACTCAATCCAAGGAGCAATAGACGGATACATCAACCTATTTTGCTAGAGCAAGACACTCCTATCAATAAGGTTGAAAGTGCTCATAAAATCCACTAAAAGCATAAAGATTCAAACCTCTTTGCCCTTAGACTCAACAAGTCTGTTGACAGAGTGTAGAACTGCCTCAATCCCTAGGAACGCCCACACCAAATTGAAAATCCTATGAATCATGGTTCATAGATGGGTCAACCATAGACGAAGCAACCTTGGAAATAAGCCTCCTTCATATAGTTCCAACAATACGGCATAAACCACCACCCGTCTTGACCAAGGCAGTTAGGGGGGCACTAGCAATGAACTCACTTAACTGGCTAGGGCACTAACCCTGCAAGAAAAACTTAATAACCCCAACGATGGACCCTAACAAATCATCAACCACTGTAGAAGCAACCCCGTTCAAAATATCAACAAAATGTTGAGCCCTAAGCCCATCACGGAGACATAAAGTCCATTTACCTTTCCAAACGGATTTTTATACTCGTAGTTATCACTTATTTCCCATTCAATGGACAGGTCTAATATTGTTTTGAATGGGTAAAAATTAGTAGCTTCCATAAGGAGGAGAACCTAAAACATCTCGAAAACGAAAAACATTGAGGTTTACATAGCCCATAATGTGTTCGATAAAGAAATTATTACCTACTTCGCAATTGTATCGGCCATTAATTATAATCTCTATCCACATATCTAACCCTAACAAACTCAAAATATTGGATGGATGCCAATATATATGAGATAATTTGGTCAATATACAATCATACAATAGAATTATGACCCTTCCTAATCTTTAGAGATACATTTCCAAGGTGCATAAGGAATAGGAACAAGCTTGTATAAACCAAATGGATTAAGCCTTGATTTAGGCTTAGCACATACAAGCGCACTTTTGATGTATTTATGCACATAACGTCTCATATTAACCAAAAGTAGTGCTCTTAAAATCCTCTAAAGAATTACCTAGACATGTATGACCTCTGTTGAGAAATTTAAAGGATCCTTCAAAGAATTGATGGAAAGAAAGAGCGATTATAGAAAATAACAGTTACAATTGTTTATCATATCGTATTAGAGATTATTTCTTGGGAACTACAAAGCTAGAGATTTTTCACTCTTAATTTTGTGGATACAAGTTACAATAACCAATGTCAAATATTTATAGAAGAAGATAAATTAAAGTCCGAGAAAGATAGTTTTTCCTCGAAGAAAGACAGTTGTTATAAGAGTTGTTTGTCAAAATTGAGGTGTTACAACAATGCCTCAATCACTCTAAATTCTTATACATGAATCATAAAAGAAGTCTTGAAAGAAAGTTTAGCGGAAATTCTACAGGAAGCAATCAAAAGTGAGCATCATACATGAATAGAGAGAACTTATGTAGTTAATTGTTCCTTAAAAGGGTGAAGATCTCACATAGATTTTTGTATAAAAGTTAATTGTCAAATTAAATTTCAAAGAATGTGCATGTCCTTCAATCATCAATAAAGTTCATAAACAAGCTAGACATCAACAAAATTTCGAGCATTTCGAGCAAGTTTCAGAGGATATAATCTCATTCAATCATTTTGAAGGATCAATGGGTTGTTACTTAAAGAAAACATCTATCTTCTAAAATGCATTATCATTATTTCTTTCGTTGTTTTCACATTTTTTATTCATTTTTCTAAAATGAAAATAATGCATGTAAACATGCAAACTACATGCAATGCAAAAATGAAAAGACTTTCCTCGCTCAAGCTTAAAACCTACATTGTCCCTAGTGTAGAAATAAAAGTCAAGGAAGAAAAAGTACTCACAATTATATATTTTGTCGAGGTGGTGGAGGTCTAGGTTGCGAAGTCGAAGAACACCAAATATCAAACTTATCAATTAACTCCTTAAAATGACTATCAATATGACAATTAAGGTGGAAAACTAGCCAGTCATGTTCCTCCACATAGACTCCATCATGGAAAGAAGATGGGAATCACTACCACCATGATAATAACTCTCACACATTGGGCCATAATAACCATAATCATTGTATTCCTCTTTGTGCACAACATCCGATACTTATGGACCAACTGTCACTTGGTCAAGAGGAATCATTACCATGAACTTGTGGCATCCAATTAGCCCTTACTTAAAGCGTAGTGCGCTCAAGATTTGCGAAAGGATGAGATGCTCATAAGAGAGGAAAACCTGAATACAAATTGTTATTATATTTGAAGAGCAAGTTCATATTGTTGACAATAACAAAGCGAGTAGGCTATAGAGGAATGATGTCACATGACCTTCCTAAATTAATATTGAAGTGAAAAGCAATGCGAGTCACCAATCACCTATAATAATCTCTCTAGAAAGCTTGTTTCTCACTAGATTTAGATGACTCGTCATGAACACGACATAATTGATGGCCTTTTCATACAAGGCAAGATAAAGGACAATGAACTCCTTGTGTGGAGCACTGTTCTATCCATCTTCACTACAACCAAAGATAATATAAGCCATGAACCGTTGGAAAATATGAATGGTTGGGTTCTTAGTGGTGGTGTCCAAGGTCTTCATGGGATCATAATTGTAACACCCCCATTTTTAAAGTCAAGGGTCTAGTGACCTTGATTTTTGCCATCCAAAGTCACCCAAAACTTATAACGTAATTGACCGTGGTAATATGAGATTAATCAACTTTATTTGATTAATGAGATTCATATTACAAATGGGGAAAAACTTGGCTTAATATTACATTGATTGACTTAAAAAAAGTTGCAACAGAAATTGAAAGATATTATTTAAAATGTAAACGCCTGTGAGACTCAAAAACAAGGTCAAAATAAAATACTTTTTGAAAACCTTTTTTCTTCTTTCCTTCCGTCCCTTCATTGAGATCTTCATGAACAAGTACAAAAATATAAGTCAATATCGGTTTTTCTTTAGTTCTTAACTTCGCCATGACAAAAATTAGGATTAAAAACCATAATAAAAGAATACTGGATATTCGTTTTTTTGGCTTATGACCGTTCCGTTTTCGCTTATATATGTGACGGTTCGATTTATATGAAAACCGAACAAAATCGATTCTTAAAATGTCAGTTTTCTTCACTGACAATCTGTGAATCTGGCATGAATGACATAATTGTGCATTTGTGTAGCAAGTTAGTAGCTGTATAGCCTATACAAACAAACAAATAAGAGCTACATATAAAACCAAGAGTTTAATTAAACAAGAGCTAAACCTATAAAGTACAAATACTAAACTACCAAACCATCACGAAATGACAAAAATGAGTCAAATGACCGGAAATACTAATAGCAATAATGGGTGGAACTTTTGTGCAACAACTTTCAACATACAAAAAGGACGGATCCCACAAAAAAGTCAAAACATGCATAAAACTGAATGAACTGATGTTAATCACTTTCACATAATCTAATATCTAAGAGTTTAAGAAAGCAACTTATTTAATCTTCTTGGTTTCAAAGCTCCTTGCCAACTACGTACAAGATCATCATCATGTTGCACCATTCTCAAATTCCATATCTATGTCAAAAGTAACGAAGCAATAGGTTTAATAATAAGTAAGTATTTTAGTTAATTTAAAGAAATAAAAGGAATCACAATGACAATACATTCTTTGACTCATAAAAAAGATCAACTACTTCATTACACATGTTTGAATCATGAGATTTAACAAATTCATGATTTCTTGTCATTGCACGAAGCCAATCTTGAGTGCAAATTAAAGCTTCAGCTGTCTAAGGCAATAAACATATAACTTAGGTGCTTTCCTAAATAAAATTTAAAAGAATAACAAATTGGTGTTTATATAAAAGATAAGATGCCACATCACCTTAGAAGATAAAGAGGTCCAAAATTGGTTAAGAGTACGCCCTCTCGTACTAAAGCCGGATTCATATGGCACTATAGTGATTGGAATTGCTAGAACATCACGAGCCAATCGTGCAAGAATGGGATCCGATTCCTATTGAATTTCCACCACGTCAATGCCTCACTATCTTTAGACCACAGTTCATACGAGTATCAATCAAATTCATTGAGCTTCAATGCAGCATCAAATCCATTAAGCTTGTCTAATTTAGAAGTTACATTACTCAAAAGGCTTCCACGTCGTATCCTAACAAATTTTGTCCCGATACTACTAGTTTGACTAACATATTCTTTGTAGCATCCTTCACAATCTCAGCTAATTCTTCTCCAACATCATCACCATAAGTCTCATTCAAATTCAACTTTAATCCATCAAACTTGTACTTAGGGTCAAGAATAATGACAACACACATGATCGTACTCATCTTCTCTAACTCACCCCAATACTTATCACCCTTTCCTTTCATAGGGATAACCATTGATTGACAAACCTCATCATCACTTTCAGCCCAATTTTCAACAAAACCTCAAGCTCACTGATGTATAAGAATACATCACTTATTGTCACATCAGATGACACCAACACTAAGTTTGTGAAATCATAAAAGTGCTTCAAGAAATTGACAACAACCTCAATTGTAACCCACTCTTCTGTATCAATGCGTCCTAAATAAACACCTTTTGCATCTCTCGGAGTCTCTAACACGGTTAAGCATTAATTTATATTTCTAAGCAACCTCTAACATCTTGTAAGTTGAATTCCATCGCGTGGGTACATCAAGAATCAATGAAGACGTAAACTGAATTCCCAAGCGTTTAACCACTTCCTTAAAATGATTCAGCCCAGTAGGAGAGCTCCTTATGAACTTAACAACAACCCTAATCTTACCCACATAACCAATATGCACTTTCAAACCATCTTGAACAGTACGATTACAAATCTGAGTTGTACACTTCATGTGCAAATACTAATTGGCTTCACAAATGCTTTTACCGGTTGCTTTAATAGTATCTTGCAAATCCTTAAAAACAGAGTCATTAGCAGTGGCATTGTCTACTTTGATTGTGTAAACCTTATCACATAAGCCCCAAAGTCTTAGATAACCTTCTACACCATTGGTTATTGTTGTAACGAGAGATCGAACGAGAACAATAAAGCAAGAACGACACACAGATTTACGTGGTTCGGTAACGGTGTGTTACCTACGTCCACGGGCAGAGAAACCGTATATTATTATGGAAGACAGAATTCAGAATATAGAGGTCTAGGTATTTCAAGAGCTTATATAGTGACTCAAGAAACCCTAGGTACAATTATGGGCCGCAGGCCCAAAACAGAATGCAACAGGCCCAATAACAGAAAACATAGTGTACCGTAACACAGCGAGACCCCCGTGCTACCTGTCGCAGTGTGTGATTCAAATTCAAGACATATTAACAAATCTCCTCCTTGACTTGAATCCTTCCAAAACCAGATGCACCATAACAAATGCCTGAAGTTTCTCCGCCTCAGATTGCCCCTAAGGGCTCAGATTACTGACTTGTGATGTTGAGCAAGTCCAAGCAGAGTTGGAACTTGCTCTCAGGAACCGGCTTGGTGAACATATCAGCAGGGTTATCAGCAGTCCCTACTTTCTTCACCTGAATTCTCTTCTCATTCCTCAGAAAGTGGTACCTGACATCAATGTGCTTTGTCTTCTCATCATGGACTTGATCCTTGGTCAAGCATATTGCACTCAAGCTGTCACAATACACTGTCGCCTGATCCTGATGTAGGCCTAGATCATTAACTAGTCCCTTTAGCCATATTCCCTCCTTAGCAGCTTCTGTCAGAGCCATATACTCTGCCTCTGTAGTAGACAAAGTAACTGTAGGCTGTAGAGTTGCCTTCCAGCTCACCACAGAATCTCCCAAAGTGAAGACATAACCAGTCATAGATCTCCTACTGTCCACATCCCCAGCATAATCAGAGTCTGAAAATCCTGCAACTAAGCACGACGTGTCATTCCCATAATAGAGACCAACATCAGAGGTACCTCTCAGGTACCTAAAGATCCTCTTCACGGCCTGCCAATGCTCCTTTCCCGGACTGACCATGAACCGACTGACTACACTGACTGCGAATGCCAAGTCTGGTCGAGTGCAGACCATAGCATACATCAAGCTCCCAACTGCACTAGAATACGGAACTCGAGACATGTACTCCTTCTCCTCCTTAGTCTGAATTGTGTACATTCCCAGCTTGCAGTTAGAGGCCATTGGAGTATCTATAGGTTTGGCTGAAGACATGCCAAATCTGCTCAATATCTTCCTGATGTACCCTTCCTGTGATAGAAAGAGTTTTCTCTTCTTCCTGTCCCTATAGATTTCAACTCCCAGAATCTTACGAGCAGCACCCAGATCTTTCATCTCAAATTCTGCACTGAGAGCACCCTTCAATTTTTGAATGTCTGACTTATCCTGAGCAGCAATCAACATATCATCCACGTACAGAACCAGATAGATGCGTGAACCACCCTTAATGTCACTGTAGTACACACAGCAATCATATGGACTTCTGTTGTAGCCAAGCTGCCCCATGTAGCTGTCAAACCTCTTGTACCACTGCCTTGGAGACTGTTTTAGCCCATATAAGGACTTCCTCAACCTGCAAACATGATCCTCTTTTCCTGGAACCTGGAATCCATCTGGCTGAGTCATGTATATTTCCTCCTCCAACTCTCCATGTAGGAAAGCTGTTTTCACATCTAGTTGCTCGAGTTCCAGATCCTGATGTGCAACTATTGCTAGTAGCACCCTGATGGAGGTATGTCTGACTACTGGTGAGAAGATCTCGTTGTAGTCTACTCCCTCTCTTTGAGTGAAACCTCTTGCAACCACTCGTGCTTTGTACTTTATACCCTCTGCAGCAGACATTCCTTCCTTCTTCCTTAACACCTGATTCGGCCTATTTTGTATAGGTTAACTCCTGTATTTTAGGGCTATATTGAGTGTGTTTAGGTTAGAGTTTGTGCGTAATTGTAATATCTAGGCCGAAGACACAAGAATGCAAGAATCAAGAGTTTTAAGGCGTTTTGAGCTGTCTGCGCGACACCACTTGCTTGCGAAGGCTATATCTTGAGCTACAGAGGTCGGATTGAGATGATTCCGGTGCCATTGGAAAGTTAACTTCAAGGGATTCAATTCATCCTTTTACACCAAAGTGAGATTCCAAGCGGAAGATGGTCAAAACAGCCTCCGAAGTGACGCCAGAAGTTCTGTCGGGATTCCGCGACCGCGGATCTCCCGACGCGTCCGCGGTGGCCGCCAAGACAAGTTGTTCTTCTCTGTCGTGAAAGCGCGGGCACGGCCTAGGCGACGCGACCGCGGTGGTAGCCGACTTTGGAGCGGGCCGAAATCTTTCTATCTTGTTTCCTTTTCTATCTTTTACCTCTTTCCTTATCTATCCCGTGGAGCTTGTTCCTTGGGCTATTTAAGGAGGAGTCTCTTTAGGTTTTAATTATTCTGAAAACCTTTGTTTGAAGACTTGAGTTTTATGAAGATTATGGAGAACTAAACCTCTCTAGGGTTTGTTCATCAATGAAGCTTTGATTGATTAGTTTGTGAGATTCTAAATTCTTTTCCTATTCCTTTGGTTATTATTAATTCTCTTGTGCTTAATTTCATGATTATTGATTGTTTCTCTAGGAGTAATTAACATATTGAATTGATTAATCTTCTATTGTTGGGACGGGTTTGGACCGTGGACAAACCTATTCTGTGAAAACAACTTAGACCTAGATCTGTTGTCTATGCAACTAGGATTTAAGAAGAGAATTGATTGTTTGCTTGTGAAATTGACTCGTAGCTTGATTTCTCTTGCATGCATCCTATATATCCTTGTTCTTAATGCTAATATTGATTTGAGCGTCCTCTATCATTGTTAAGTATTTCCTGGACCGTGGACAGGAGATTAGTCAAGATTAGGATTGGAATTAACTATTGGATTAAAAGGAATTGGTGTGAATCAATGATCAAACGACTCTTTTAAAGTGGATTTGTTGAATGAACCTGTCTTTAGTATTCTGATTGATCTTGTGAAACTGTCGATTTGTCTTCTTGCTTTGGTGATTGAAACTCTTGCATAAAATCCCCTTCTTTGTTCTTAGTTAACATAAATATTAGGCTAGATACCTAAAGTTCTCTAGGGTTCGATCCCATACTTGCTCACTATACTTGGTTTGTGTGTTTGGGTTTATTTTTGATAAGGGAACAACGATTTTACCCGAGTCAACACCCATTTGCAAGTGACTACCTTTCTGTCAGCGGGCAATTTCACCAATTCCCAAGTCTGATTTTTCTGAAGGGACTCCATCTCTTCTCCCATTGCAGCAAGCCACTGTGCTGACTCACTCCCAGATATGGCAGCCTTGTAGGTGGACGGCTCATTATCCTCCACCTCCTCGGCCACCTGCAAGGCATATCCCACCAGATCATCGAACCTATATCTTGCTGGAAGTCTGATTCCCAACCTTCTTGGTCGGTGTAGAGCAATGCTTCGATGCACAACTTCATCTGAACTTGCTTCTGGTGGCATATTTTCTGCCTGATCGGGTTTTGACTCCTCCATAACAGATTGAGGTGGTTGATCATCATCCAACCTAGGTTCCTGAAACTCCTCTGGAGTGAATTGCACCTCCACCTCCTCAGCAACAACCTCTTTTCCTGCTGTATCACTACTCTTCTCTTTCGGATTCAGCATGGAACTCTCATCAAAGACTACACTTCTGCTCAGTATAATCTTGTTTTCAGACCAGATCCTGTAACCCTTCACACCAGCACCATATCCCACGAAGACTCCCTTCTTCGCCCTAGGCTCCAACTTGCCATCATTGACATGATAATAAGCAGTGCAGCCAAAAATTCTCAAATTTGAGTAATCAGCGGGGTTTCCAGACCATACCTCGTAGGGTGTCTTGCAAGCAATGCCTGTGTGCGGACTCCGATTGATGAGATAGCGGGCTGTTGTAACAGCTTCGGCCCAAAACCTTCTAGCCAAACCAGCATTAGAAAGCATACATCTTGCTTTCTCCAAGAGCGTTTGATTCATTCGTTCTGCTACACCATTATGCCATAGTCTGAACAAATCAGCATCCTGAACCTGAACTGATGCAACAGCTGCAGAACCCGTGACTGTTGAACCCTGCAATACATACAAAGTTCCTTGCTTGGCGCCTTTCAGAATCACATCAGAGCCTTTGCAGACATGTAGGCCTCCACCCTCGCCCCTGAAACTGAAACCCTTACTGTCTAGCAAACTAAGAGATATCAGATTCTTCGTCATAAGTGGAACATGCCTGACTTCCTTCAATGTGCATAACCTTCCATCATGTTCCCTAAACTTGATAGAGCCAATCCCAACTACTCTGCAGACTGAGCCGTTTGCCATAGACACACTGCCACCATCTACACTGCTGTACGTTGTGAACAACTCTCTCTTAGGACATATATGGTACGACGCCCCAGAGTCGAGAAACCACACATCTGCCTGATGTGCTTGTTCTCCTGCCATCAGAACAATATCATCCTCTGAATTGCTTCCTCCCTCTGCTACTGCAGCAGACCCAGATTTTTGCTTTGACTGTTGCTTCTGCTTCTTCTTAGGGCAATCATTCTTCCAATGCCCCTTCTCCTTACAGTAGGCACATACATCGTGAGGTAATTTAGGGTTTGATTTCTGCTCCTCCTGTTTCGCCTTTTTCTTACCCTTCTTTCCCTCTTTGTTTCCTTTGGCCATCAACCCAGAAGTCTGATTGTCTGTAGCCGTCCCAGATGCCTTGTGACGCAACTCCCTGGTGTGAAGTGCAGACCTAACCTCTTCCAGCGACATAGTCTCCTTCCCAACGATGAAGGATTGAACAAAGTTCTCGTACGAAAGAGGCAACGACACAAGCAGTATTAGAGCAGCATTCTCATCATCCACCTCCTCATCAATATTACGCAATTCTAACAAAATTGTATTCAATTGATCTAGGTGTTCACGAAGAGATGTACCTTCTGCCATGCGCAGGCTGAAAAGTCGTTGCTTCAACATTAACTTGTTCGTCAAGGACTTAGTCATATAGAGGCTCTCCAACTTCAACCACAGTTTGGCTGCGGTATCCTAATCTGCAACTTCCGTTATGACGTCGTCTGCCAGACACAGCATAATCGTGGAATGGGCCTTCTCCTCCAGAGTTTTGTACTCGTCAGACGATGCATCCATTCCCTTCTTATCGCTTGCTAACGGCGCCCACAAACCCTGTTGCTTCAGCAAAGCCTGCATCTTTATCTTCCACAGACTGAAACTGTTTCTCCCGGTGAATTTGTCGATCTTCAGCATGGATCCAGACATTGTTCTCGGCGGAATTCGAAACCTCAGCTCTGATACCAGTTTGTTGTAACGAGAGATCGAACGAGAACAATAAAGCAAGAACGACACACAGATTTACGTGGTTCGGTAACGGTGTGTTACCTACGTCCACGGGCAGAGAAACCGTATATTATTATGGAAGACAGAATTCGGAATACAGAGGTCTAGGTATTTCAAGAGCTTATGTAGTGACTCAAGAAACCCTAGGTACAATTATGGGCCGCAGGCCCAAAACAGAATGCAACAGGCCCAATAACAGAAAACATAGTGTACCGTAACACAGCGAGACCCCCGTGCTACCTGTCGCAGTGTGTGATTCAGATTCAAGACATATTAACAGTTATATCATCTCCTATATGACCACTAATTGGACAAAAATTCAGTATTCTTTTTTGCAAACACAACTTAGCATCAATAAAGTGAATCGTCAAGCTCATATAATTGATTTTTTGCATAGAAATCCACGTATTAGTTCTCACACACACTCCCTCACAGTTCTGCTGCAAATAAGCCTTCAACTTGATTTGTTCATCCATATATAGCTTTAAAATACCATGTGCAATTGTGCAATGCGAAGATATCTTAAAAGTAGGGCACATAGATGAAATAAATTCCTTAAAAAAAGGCTTTTACACAAACCTAAAAGGCAACTCTTCACTAATTATCAATCTAACCAAGCTCTTTTGGAGTTTAACTAAATCTAGGACCCAATTTTTTCATTTTCCAATTTTCATTTTCATCAACCTTCTCTAAAAGAAGTTTTGTTGGATCGAAATTTGTTGGAACCGATAAGGACGTCGTAGGAACAACATCCTTAGGCAACGGAATAATAAGATAAAAAATAAATGCACGGAAACAAGCAAACTAAGGAAGCAAATATTTATAGAGGAACCCCACTTAGACCATCAAGTCTAGATGGGTAAACCTTTTAACTCCATAGAGGATTTTGAAAGACTTATTTTACTTGTATTATGTGTGAAAAATTATTTTTACAAAATTGTTTGTTCTTGAAAAAATTTAATCTACGGAGTATTAACCACTTAGTTGGGTTGTCCCACTCAGTTCGGGTCCAATCATTTGAAGTTTAGCTAACCCTAATTCAACTCAATCGAATTAGCATTTAAACCGGGCCGAGTTATCAAAGTTCTTGTGTGAGGTCCATTTGATCAGCAAGTCAACAATTTCATTGTTTTAATTTTATATTTAATATTAATTTACTATATAATTATTAAATAATAATATACATATGAAAATTTAACAAAATTATTTTAAAACTAAATCTATATTTATATATTTTAAAAAATACATTATAGGTCATTAGATGTGTATTTGAATCTAGGTTTGTTCTATTCATTAATGAATCAAAAGCAAACTCTGGTCAAAATTAAATCTTAGATCATTTAAGTTGAATTTGTATTTACATTATAATCTCAAATGAATCAAAAGCAAACTTTGGTCAAAAGTAAACCTTAGATCATTTAAGTTGAATTTGTATCTACATTATAATCTCATATCACTAAAGTTGGATTTATATTTACATTATCCATATATGGTATGAAATTTGTATCAGTTTATATTATATAGAAAACTCTGTAATATTACTATGAAATCTTGCGTTCTCAAGATCCAACATTCAGTCATTCCCAAATACATCAACATTTGAAAAGCTTTTGCATTACAAAAGGTGAACCACATCTAATCCAATCATTGTTTCGGAAGAATTGATTGTATCGTGTGACCAAACAAGGACCACCTTCACATTCATTCACTGTCCATCTTGGAAGCCACCTCTGTACTCCAGGCGCATCCGCAGTCGATTCCTTTTAAGGGGACAATGTACAACTTACAGGTGAGACAATCTTGAAGTATCCTCTTTTCAGTATCTGTATATGTGGTCACTTCAGTTCCTGTACTCCTTTACGTTCTATTTGTTGTGATTTTCACAGATGCACCCTGGAAGAGGATTGGCATAGAAGCTCTCTTCCAGTTTGGGGAACTCCCCAGGCTCTCTGTAATACGGCCCGCCCATGCGGTCCCTGTGGATTTTCATGACTTTGGAGCTGAATTTCTTCCAACTGATTTTGCCTTCATCAAGCTCATCCACAAGCTTCACTAGATTCATCCTGTCAGGGCTGATGGTCTTCTTGAATCCGTCAAAACGGCGGTGCCCCTGAACCGCCTTTGCCATATTCCCATCATAAGTGTAAACGAAAACGTCACTCTGCAGAGCGATGACGTAATCCAATCCTGCTAGCATGTTCTGGTGGTTCCTAAAAGGCTCCAGCTCTTCTTCAGTGGCAAGGCTCGAATGTGAAAAGATGTTTGGGAACTCGTCGCTCAGATACTGCATGCTCCCATTTCCAAAAGCTTCACCAGCAACCAAATAGATTCTGGTGCTTGAAGGGAAGCCCCACCCTTTGAGCAGCAGCGAAGTCTCTCTTGGGGTTAATGGGCAACCACCGAGCCTTCTTTTCTCTGTGCCGTCAATTTCCTTGTCCTTCCAATGACTCACCTCGTACCTCATCTTACGCAGCTCCTCATCTTCTTCTGCTGTCAGATTATGACTGCACCCTGTAAATGCAAGCATATCCTTTTCATACCTAAGATGAAGAGAACAGAGTCATTTTCATCAGAAGATTTCTAGCTGATTGATTATAATAATATATGACTGCGTCGTGTGACCAATTACCTCAGATGAAGAGCAAGATATGGACCTCCATCCTGTCGCATCCTTGATACCAAGATTCTTCCAAGTTCTTCTATTGTGGCTGAGTATTTTAGTGCCTTGTAATTTACACGGCACCTCAGCTTTTGAATGGAATTTGGTAGACCATTGTTTGCAAGCCGAGAATCCGTATGAGTAAAATACATCACTTTGTGCTGCTTCAGAAGTGGGAGCACCTCTGATTTGTAGTAACTAACCTGATACATCAGAATACTGATTATGATCCATCCCAAAGGCAACCAAAAAAACAGATCACTACAGATTTCGGTCACAGTATAAGGCTGTAAGCCAGGTTATCAGGCGAAACCTTGATTATGCTGTATAACTATCATGTAATAAAATGTATGGTAAATTTTAGTTTTTTTTTTCAAGTTTGAGTTTTAACTTGTCCAAGTTTCATTCCAGTACATGATGTCCAACTTCACATCAGGAGGAACATATACAAACAGTCCGTGTCCTTTCCCTAGCACATCAATGCATTCAATTATACAAAATAAGGTCGTTCTCTATGGAATCAAAGATTAGCAAAGCCATTAACCTTGGACCAAGAAATGGGTGTTTTTGTGAAAGGTTCAACATCAGCGAAGGCAGATGGTAAGGCTTCAACAACATGAATGTCATTTTTGAGTGTCTCCATGAAGTGCTCCCAATCAAACAAATCCTTGAAGCCACTGCAAAATTGCATAACAAAACAAGTAAAGAAGTTGCCTCCCAACTATCTTAAACAATGTACCATAGCTCATTTTTTCTCAAAGCAGTATTTATTCTAATTGCTTACATTTTTTACAGAATACTTTTACCATTCCCATGTTAACTTCTTAAATACCACACTCTAAATGTTACAGCAACCATATTACACTCAAGGGTTCATCAATGACATAAAAAAGGATACATTCAAATCACCAGTGGAAGATAAAGACTGAAAATAAGTGATAAAAGCAAGGCTCCTAATGTTGCAATAATGACCACCAACCAGATCATACAGACATTTTGCAATATAGTTTTGTAGTAATCCAAATTACCTTTCATCAGCCCAATAGGAGGTATGATCAAGTGAAGGAAGAACAAGGGTAGCCTTCATGATCTTAGCAACAGCAACCATATCACATATCTGCATTCTAAAATCATCTCTGAATCAGATTGGAGTTAGACCATTAACACACATGCAGTTCAATAAAACTCATTAAAACACACAATAAGCAGACCCCAAATCTCATTTGATTTAAACCCCCATTGGCATTTATGAGGATGTAGCCGTTGGTCTTTTCATCCAGCACTGCCAAAAGAAATAACAAAAACGCAATCAGGAATCTTCGTCACATCATAATCATGAAATTTAAAATAAAATACAGTTAGATGGAATGTTACTTTTGTGACTCCTAGGAGGATTAATGCAAGCCGTGTAGTTTTCACTGTTGGGTCTGGTCCACAAATCTGAAAACTAATGTTCGATCTAAGAATGAGCAATATATTCATGAAATATAAAATTTCTACAAGAGGAAACACTAGAACTGTTATAATCAAAATTAGGACATACTCTAGTAATGTTATGATTGCCAACCACACCAGAGGCAACCATCACCAATGTGTGTTCTACACTGTAGTCTCCATCCCCAGTACTGCCTTCTCGCTCTTTATATCTATAATCATGAGAGAATTGGTCTCTAACAAGTTGATCACTTACGTGGTACTCAAGCCGACCCTAATTTTAGAACAAAGGAATATTTGAGAAGAGGAGCATACAATCATGAACACTTAATAGCTATGGTGCTGGATGAGACCATAAATAATCAAACAATTGACAGAACAAAGACAGAGCAAGAGTGAACATAATATATATTAGACCAGAATAAATACATATCAGAGTGACATACTAGATCAATGGAGAACACTTGTTCGATATACCAAACAAACATTGAGCATGCACCAGAAAGCACATCAGAACAGCTTAAGATAAAAAGTAAAATAAACACACACACACACATCTACTGACATAGTAAGGACAGTGGTGACTAGAAAAACCTCTTCTCGAGAACATCTAGTTCGTAATGAACAACACACTTGCGCATCTGATCTATACCAGAGTCCTAGTAGCAGCAAATGACCCAATGAGCAGAGATCAAATCCTTGTCTACACAGCCTGAATTCCTCAAATTATACAGCTTAATACTAAGTTTTATGATGGATGAGAAGCTCAAGTACATGAGTAGAACTAGCCTGACAGATTATAGTTTTCTCGCCTAATGAGAGGCAGCCTTTATCCAAACATCAGCTCATTATCCAAACAAAAATGGGCAAACCCATATCTGTGAATAAAAACATGTCAGCAATCTCAAGTTTCCCTATGCTAGTATAGTATGATTTTCGTCAACAACTCTTATCAGACCAGCAACCCTAAATATAGCATTAAGCTAAAGCACAAGTACGGAATAAGAAAGAAGAAAAACAAAAATCAAGAAAGCCAACTGAAACAAAAAGAAGGAAGCGGGAATGGAAATCACCTGGATGTGAGAAGAGGTGGTATGAACAGTAGATCCAAAGAGGCGATTAGCGCAAATCTTGAAGAGGCCGAGGAGCAAGCAGAAGCCACAGAAGAAGAAGAAGAAGAAGTAGTGGCCGAGCCTCTTCCTCTCACGGAAGGCGAAGGCGAGAGCATGGGGAGGAGATCCGGAGGGCTTCTTGCGCTGGTTGACGGAGGAGAAATGGAGGTTGGAGGGCCTCTTATCGGCGAAGGAGTCGAAGAGGTCGGCGGAGGCGGCGCTAGGGCTGGCGGAGTCAGATCCGGGGGAGTTGAGGGCCAGATCGATCTCGTGGTGGGCGTCGGAGGCGGTGTTAGGGTTGCGCTTGAAGGAGTGGGCTCGGCGAGTCATGGCGCCCGTGAAGCGAGGGCTGTTGACCCGCTGAGAGACGCCATCGTTGGCTGTGTGGTGGTGGTGGAACCCTACCATCGAATGGGTGGTGTGATATTGTGATGTGATATGGTGTTATCAGGACAAGCTGTGAGACTCTTCTGAGTTCTGACCAAACGAGCTCCTGATGAATCTAGTGGCCCGGGGAGATCTTCGCCATTAACGAACTTGCAAGCTCAGAGTCTTTATGAATAGTGTGAGAGCGATTCACTCTGTTTTCAGATTAGCACGATGGGCGGAATTTTTTTAATATTCAGAAAAAGGCACTTTATGTCAAAAAAACACACAATTTTATCAAGAAATAGTACATTTTAACGAAGATTGAATAATACTGTGAACTGTAAAGGAGGGGTCCCTTTGGGTTTTACTTGGTTGGTGGTGCTACGAATTGGGTCATGTTTTCAAATTGCGCGTTCACAATCATTGAGGTGGCTTCAAACTTATTTACGGTTTTAATTAAAGTGACAAGCTAATAATAAGCGGCAAATGGTTTTGGGCCTTTGGCACGCCTATTCTATGCCGAAGCAAATATGCTGGGGTTCTTATCCACATTGCAAATGGAGGTAGTTTTTGGCACTATCGAATCACGTTTTATATATTTTTCTATTACGTGTCTCAAGAATAATTTATAAGATATTAATATTAGGAAGATTTGATAAGTTTTAAAATTTGAAATATTTTAATTTTTGTGTGATGGATTTACTATTTCTTCTTAAGTTTAATACGGAGTATATTTGTAATGTACCCTTAGAACACGTAATAGAAAAACCGTTATTATAAAATGAATAAATGTAAGAAGGAATATCCCTAGTGGCAACAAAATTAGTAGACCAAGATACCCTTAAAATCCTCTTGCCATTTTTTTATTTCAAAAATATACCCCTTTTTATAATTTTTTCCATTAGTATATATTTTTTATTCGAGTTACTAAAATAAACCTGTTTTAAATAGATTTAAAAAATGTAGATACCTACACTAAATTAATTAGTGTATCAAAATTAGTGTAGAAAATGGGGAAGGACCCCAAACATCCGAATAAATTAATTCTAAAGATTCTAAATTTTTTCTTAATTAACAAACATAATCTATGATTTTTTTCCTAATTGACAACACTCACAAATTCAAATTATGCAAATAAACTAGTAATTGAAATCTAGAATCTAAACGACGAAAAATAGACTCGTGAGGATGACCAAAACGGTCATGCCAAATTTGAAGAGTTGTCCTTTCACCAAGGTAGGCACGAGGGGGAGACAAAGTAGGCGGTGGTTTTGATGGTGGAATCAAGTGGTAAAGCCTGTTTTTAATGGTTCATTTCATGAGTGTGTGCCCCTACTTGTCCTTCAGAAAACAACAAGTAGGATAAATAATCATATGCATCATTATCTTTGGTAATTTGAGATAAACAAATAAGGCTTTTCTTGAAGGAAGGAACAAAAAGATATTATCTAAACATATGGGATTGAAAGAGGCAGGTAAAGTAGATGAGCCTAAATGCATAATAGGAAGAGACATATCGTTGCCCACTAGTAAACCATCATTATCATTGTAATCAAAGTGCACAGAGAGATTACCGTGGCCAGTCGTGACATGATTGGTAGAGTCAAAGCATCGCGTCAAATCAACAAGAATCGATGGAGGATTTCCGACATTGTATTGTTGTTGTGATTGAGAAGCAAAGCAGGATTGTTGTGAATATATTTTAGGAAGGTTGCGATTGTTGATATTGTTGTGAACCCGAGTCGGATCCGTATCCGAAAGAATCACCATGGCTATCGCGACCACCGTGACCTCCCTTATTATTGTAATTAGGGTTGGTTGGCGGGAAGTCTGAAATGTTCTGCCTTCGTCAACAATTGAGGGCTTCATGACCCGGGCAAGAACAAAGTTGACATTGGAATGAAGATTAAGAGCCATAGTTGGATGTTGATGAAGACTGATTAGATTGCCTTGAACGAGGCCCTCGACTAACAACATTGGGTGATAGGCTAGAGAAGATGAGAAGATCATCAGACGAGTTCGGTTCTTGTTGCATGTGATAAGTTGAAAGAAAGGCAGAGTAAGAAGAATGCAAGCCATTGAGAATGCATTCCACAAAATCTGTCTAAGAGACAATGTAATCACATCCAACTAAAGCATTAGAAAAGACCCACTTTTTCTCGATATTCTAATATTCAAGAATATCGAGCGTACTTCTCTGCATGTTCCACATCTGTTGTTTGAGATGAATCGAACGAGCACGAGTCTATGAGTAGAACATGCACTCCAAGATATTCCATGCCTCGTATATAGTTTGAGCACAAGTGACATGGACTAGATGAGGCAGCATAAGAGTGGATATATTGAATCCAGAAAATAATGAATCTATCTTGTTTTTGCCGATCAAGGGAATTGGGATTAACCACTAGTGGTGAAGATGAATTAGAGGGATCACTGAGAGTTGCTGGAGGAGCACAATCATTGACGGGGTTCACAATCATTGACGTAGCTCCAAACTTTTTTACGGTTTTAAAGTGACATGCCAATAAATATACGGCAAATGGTTTTCGCACGCCTATTCGAGGCCCAAGCAAATATGTCGGGGTTCTTTTCCCCTTTGCAAATGGAGGTAGGTTTTGGCACGATCAAATCACGTTTTATTATAAGATAAATAAAATTTAAGAAAGAATATGCCTATTGGTAACAAAATTAGTAGCGCAAAATATCCTTAAAATCCTCTTTTCATTGTTTTATTTCAAAAAATATACCCCTTTCTTAATTTTTTCTACTAGTATATACATTTTATTTGAGGTACTAAAATAACCATGGCCGGGTAACGTACATAAGTGTATATGAGAGGGACAACCCTATCTTTTCAATTATATAAAGGGTGTTAACAGTTTTGACCGGAAATAATGTGTGTCAACAGTTAATATACATTGATTTGCACCATTGTACCTAAAATGAAGATATAATATGTCCAATAGGTTTGGACTTTGGAAGATACATACGACATACGGGTAATTAAAATCTCAATCATAAAAATAACCCTGTTTTAAATAGACTTAAAAAATGTAGATACCTACACTAAATAAATTAATATATCAAAATTAGTGTATCGTCCTATATAATTCTATGTATCAAAATTAATGTAAAAACATAATAGACCTACACAAATTATTTTACATAAAAATATTTACACTAAATTTACGTAGAAAAATCGCCACGAATCACATGAATAGCTAGAAAATAACTAGCGTAGCTGTTTGCACGTTAAACAAATTTTAGTTAAAAAAAAATCATATTTTTAATGAGTACTCAATGCATGATCATTTTAAGAAGTCCAATATATATTTTAAGTTTGGATATACTTTTAATATTGTACTTAGTCATTTTAAGTGGTGAAATATATAAATTTTAATATATACATTTAAAAAAACCTGATAAGATGCTTTCATGGTTACTTGGTCGGAGGAAAAAAAAAGCCTTAAAATCTACTAATCTACATTGTGATGTGGGTGAGCAATGGCTTCACAAGATGGATGCAGAACTCAGATGTGGAATACGAGTCGGGGTTGTAAATATTCAGCCAAAAATCAACACTATTAATAGGCCCCACACATTATTCAACGTAACCAGAACAAGATGCAGACATGTGCATGTTTCCAATATGATAAGCACAACATTAAAGATACAAAGTTGTACAAAGTTGTCCAACCATCGACAAATTTTGAAACTGAAGAAAGCTTCAATAGATTAGCGAGGACTGAAAGCACACACAAACTACATAACAGCATTGCATAATAAACACATCCAAGTCCATAGTACTATTGTACTTCTAAGCCCATCCATTTTCATGGCCAGCATTAGGATGAATCGACCCCACATCTTGTTCATTGATATCTACAACTGCCACAACATTAGCTAAAGTCATTGCTTCGTTCTAGAGATTGCACCTTCCATACAACTCATCTACTTCAGCCTCAAGTCCAGCTGAAAAAACCTCGAGGAGAAAGAACATTGTTGCAAAAGCATAAACCAAGACATATGCCATAAACTTCCTTCTCGGACTTGCAACCAAATTTGAGGGAGTTAGATTAATATATAACCTGTCTCATCCATGCCTACCAAGCATCATCACTACTTATTTGGCCTATGGTTAAGTCCCATGCTGCTTCACCTCCGAGGTCATTGAAGTTCCTCCACCCCCTTTAGACCAACCTATTGTAGTCCAACCTATGCTTTATTCCATGTGGTGGTAGCCTAGTCCCAATTCCTAGCTCATATGCATCGGCTAACTCCCTCCATGATGTCCACGTACTTGCATCTCTTGCCCTTAATTTCTTAAATTCTCCAAACAACCTGAGCAAGGTTTTGTTATCCTCAGTGTTGTCTGACCAACACACCCTTAACGCCATTTACATATCAATACGTTACACAAAGATTAAGACATGTTGTTTAAAAATATATACCCATTTGAAAAACCCGGAAGTTGAAAACTACTCCATCTGTCACATAATGTCCGTCATCTTTCGTTTTCCATGGTCCCAAAATATTTGTCTTCTTTCCATTTATATCAATAATTTTTGTACAATAATACATCTATCCAATCTGTTATATTACCCAACTTTTTCATTTATATTATCTTTTTTCAACTTTTTATCTCAAGAAAATTACAAAATCACCACTATTTTATCTTACTTTTTACTCATTATTATTCAACTGTCTCATCCTCCAATATATATATATATATAATATTAAAATCGAGACCCTTTGAGCCTCCACGTTAATTCTGACCCCACTACATGTTAACAAATTTAATTTAGAAAAAAAATGTAAAGTATTTCTTATTCATATTAACTGTCTATCATCAATCTTCATCTTTTTCCTAATTTCTATCTTTTTCCACCTAGCATTTATCTTTTTCAATTATTTGCTTAGATATTTCTTTTTGTAATCATATATATATATGCCATTTTTTTTTATTCCATAAATTTATAATTCAAATAACATGTATTTAAAAATATTTTTGAGAAATATATAAAAAATATATAAACTAAATATGTGTTATCATGTTCATTTATAAATTGCATGGATCTATAACTCTACTATTATTAAATTAATTATAATTTTATATTATCTATTAAAATATTCATGTTATTTAAAAAATATTATTAATGATAAAAATCTATTTTTCTATATCTATGTTGACAAAATATGTCAATTGAGATTTCATATCATATCACATATGGGTTTTTTTAATTAATCAAATATATTTTGGAATAAAATTATAATATTTTATCTATGTTTTTTTATTTAAGTCATATCATACAAATTTTAAATTTAAATTTATTCTTAACATCAAATTACGATTTTGGATCGACAAAATATTGTAACGATTTCGGAATAAAAAAATGATAACAATATCTAATTTCTAATAATATTAGTATGCATTCTTTTATTAAATAAATAATGCATCAAAAAATATTATTGAATGTGTCCCACGGAGGGTACAAGCCAATGTTGTCAGAATTGGGATTCTTCGATCGGATCGTAAGGGACGGTAGGATCGGATCGTATAATTGAATTGTTATAATCGTAAGATCCTACATTATAACTAAAAAATGTACGATAACCTAATATATTGTATATTTTCTTATATATAAAGTCTGAAATTTTATAAACATAATGAACTTGATGAGTAAAAATATTTTAAGATGAATGAGGTTAACAATTTAATGGAAAAAAGACATAAACTTTGAGTTTAGTAATAATATATAAGTATAATAGTGATTGTTTGGGATCGCAAGAATTATTTGTAAGATTGTTAGAATCGTTGTAGAATCTTTAGAGTCATGTGTCAAAATCAAAATCAAATTAGAATTTTATTTTAAATATTCAAGATCTTAGTTTAATAAGATCCTACTTCAGATCATGAATCAATTTATGACTGTTGAGTCATAAAATCGTTAAAATCGTAGAATCAAGTCGGGATTTTGATAATATTCGTACGAGCAACAATAGATTATATACAAAAAACTTAACCTTTTAAGACAAATATAGGGATTGTGTAAGAGGTGGAGGCCCGGTGGAGATTGGAGAGGGATGGGCCAGGTGCGAGGGTAACCGAAAAATGAGCAGTACATACTAGGGTTGTCCAACGGTCTGGGTCGCCCGTAACCCGGACTGATCTGACCCGTAAAATACGGGTCAGGTCACGGGTCATAAAATTTTCATTTACGGGTTACGGGTTGACCCGGCGAGTTACAAATCGACCCGTAAAATTAAAAAATACGGAGTAATAATTTATGTTTAATTTTATTTTCTTTATTTGGATTATGGATTTTATTTTTTTTATTTTGTTTTGTGAAACACATTTTGATAATTTTATTACATTGGATAATAGTAAATAATTTTGTACAACCACAAATCTATACTACCTATAGTATAAAGCGGAGACAATGTCTTCACAAAAATTTGCGCCACGTGTCATTTCAATAATAAAATATTTAGTTGGGCCCTCCTTTGTACAAATTAGGTAGTTAAAATCTCATATAATCTTATCCCGTAAAAATTATGAATTATCCCGAAAATTATAAATTATCACTTACCAAGAATTAATTATAATCTTCCCATAAATATTAACATATAATAAAATGTGATATTTATCATAAAATACTTTTTAAACAGATCCAACTTATTTATATTATGAGTTGATTTAATTACTATTGGTAAAAAAACACTAACATATATGATCCTATAATTTTAACATGATAATTGACATTACATGTCTATATTAAATGGGATTTATAATATGACAAAAAAATTGAATTTATAATCACATTACCCGTACATGGTACGGGGGTTAAACTAGTTTTTTTTAAAAGTGGAAAAAACCACATTATTAGACACATTATCTATACTGTCTATAGTATAAAGCAGAGATAAAGTCTTCAAAAAAATTACTCCATGTGTCATATCTTTAATAAAATAATCAACCGGGTCCTTGCGTATATAAAAAAAACACTAATTACAATAGAAAGATAAATATATATGATTTGATAAAAAATAATCACTCCTCTATATAAACCAGGTAGTTAGAATCTTATATAATCTTACCCGTAAAAATTGCCGAAAAATATGAATTATCCCGAAAATTATGAATTATCCCTTACCAAGAATTAGTTGTAATCTTCAGATAAATATTATTATTTAATAAACGTTATATTTATCGTAAAGTAATTTTAAACAAAACCAATATATTTATATTATGACTTGATTTACTATTGGTAAAAAAACATTAATCATATATATGATCCTATATTTTTAACATGATCATTCAAGTTACATATCTAATTAAATTGGGTTTATAATCGTATTACCCGTACATGGTACAGGGGTTAAACTTGTTAATTTAAAAGTAGGATCTTATTAAAACACATAATTTTGTATAACCACAAATTAAACCCGTGGCTGTGACCCGAGCCCGTAACCTGTAAACTGCGTTACGGATCGGGTCTCGGGTCATGTTTCATCAAGTTACAGCGACCCGATCTGCTGGACAGCCGTACTACGTACGTATGTTGTAAACCCCAAACCCCTTGCTATGATTATCTGTGCTTAATTGGTGGACTACGAAGAAGAAGCGTCCACTACAGAATACAACCGTCGATGGTTTGTTTCAGTTGAGGCTGCTGGCTTTGCCTTGTTGATGGTCCAAAAACGCAAATCGCATTGAACGAGTCACCCACCCACCCTATTCCTTCGCTCAATTCAAGCAATGCCTCCCGTTCTCCGCTCTCGTAAAGTAAACCCTCCGACCCCTCCCTCCAAACCCTCTCCTCGCACAAAATCCAAATCGGACCTCATCCAGTCGCCATTAGCATCGAATTCCGTCAGTCCACGGGGGCGGGGACGGGGCCGGGGGCGGAGCAACGCAAGTCCTTCGATTCCGATGATTTCTCCCGAGTCTGATGGTGGTGGTACCAAATCGGAACCGGAGAGGGAGAGTTTGGCTCATAAGAAGAGGAAACTCGATGCTGAGGGGGGAGAATTTGGCGTAGAAGGTCCTTCTTTGAGTTCGGTGAGCGGAATGCATGAGAATGAGGGTTTTTCAGGAGCGAGAGTTGATGATTATAAGGGAAAGGAGGTTTTGGTCGTTGAGAGTGACGAGGATGGTGGTGAAATTGGCGAGAAGGTTCCGGATTACGCTTCTGATTCGCTTTTGGATTCCGTTGGGAGGAATTCGTCGATTAGGTTTACGAGGGAGGAGAAAGGGAAGGGGATAATGATGGATTGCGATCCGTTGCCCGACCCTGATGACAATGCTGTTGATTTGGAGTTGAAACTCGGTGTCGACGCCGAAAATGATTCGAATGTGGACGGCTTGATGCCTAACAATGACTATATCGTCTCCAACATGCTATTTGAGCAACGAGTTAAGCAGAACAAAGAAATAGGTAAGCAGAATGCTTCAAGATTTGCAAGAATGAGCTCCATGGAGCTTGCTGATGAGAATGGGGAGGCGGATTCTGATGCCGACACTGAAGTTGATTTGAATGTGGACGGCTTGGAGGCCCCATTGGGTGGCGGAACGAATGCTGTGCCACCCGAAGGCCCCCTGCCGATTGTTAACAACGACGATATCGTCTCCAACATGCTGTTTGAGCAACGCGTTAGGCAGAATAAAGAGATAGCTAAGCAGAATGCTTCAAGATTTGCGAGAGCGAGCTCCATGGAGCTAGCTGATGAGAACGGGGAGCCGGATTCTGATGCCGACACCGAAGTTGCCCCGGATGGTGAGCCTGTGGAGATGGAGGAGGATTGGCCTGGTCCGTTCTCTACTGCCATGAAGATTGTCAAAGATAGGGAGAACAAACCCAACAATAGCCTCTTTGTGGAAGAAAGCACGGGTGCGTTTAGAGTAATTTGGGAACCCAATGCTGGTGCTGTTGATCAGCGGATGGCTCGCGTGGCGCCGTCGCTGCAAGAGCTCTCTATGCAAGTCATTGTTGAGAACTCTGATGCAATCACCTCGCTGAAATTCGTCCCGGACGTTATGGTGCATAGACTTGTGTCCATGCTTTGTGATTTTAGAAAGATGACTCCTGGTATACTTGATCTTCTTTTCGATGGCTCTCCTTCCGAGATATGTATCTCGGATTGTTCGTGGATAGAAGAGGAGCAGATCAAAAAAGCAATTGAGCCCTGCAATACTGGAAAATTGATGGTACAAAGTTCATTAACACTTTTCAAACCTAACTTTGCATAATGGTGTGGTTATTGATATGTCTGATAGTTTTAGTTAATATCTTTACCCTTGGGTTGAATGCTATGTCACTAAATATTTAGGATCCCGCATAAAAATGAATAAAACAGTACTCAATTTTCCACAGTCAGCATGAAGCATCTTGTCCTTTTAAGAGCATCTCCAAATCCTTCAAAATGGAGAACCAAAAATTTACCTTGTTTAAGCTTCCAATCCAACAGTCTCTCTAATTTGACGTTATGCCAATATCCAGTGACTCTGATATAGAGTCTGTTCTGCTTACCAGGTTTAGATACATTCTTGAAAGTGTTCTGTCTGCATTAATTGTGATTTAGCCTCCATTTCTGCTGCATAGATATTGATGAGAAATAGAGTACCTGCAGCCTTACAGGGGAGATGTTTTTTGTCAGCTGTTGATTTTGATTCATGTTTCTTGAGGATAGAGTAAATTTAGCTGAGGTTTCTATGTAGAAATAATGATACTCAACAATTCTGTGTGAAGTATGTAAATGTAATGATATTACACTGATTCTTATTAACTATAGGAAAATGGACTTATCTGTAAATGGACGATTGTATCAGAAATTTTTACATTTTAGAAAAACCATAGTTGAATTTCAATTCAAATCTAGAATATTTGTTCTTTGAGAAAGACTTGGACATAGTTGCTTAATATTTATTTAAAAGTGCAGGACAGTGATATGTTATATGCATGGTGATTAAGGGGTATGATATGAAAGGTTCAAGTGGGAGCAGTAATATGTGTTTATCTTTTGTTTACGGAGTACCGTAACATAAATTGCTGACGTCTCTCAAAGCTGCAGAGATCAGCAATTTTGGGCCTTATTTATTTCTAGTATATATATAAGGCAGAGATTCAACCCAGAGTGCCAACGGAGCCCAGAGAAATGGATTCTCAAAACTAATTAATCACACTTAATTCCCAACCCCAAGAAAATTTATGAACTCAACCTTCTTCTGATTACCATTCTCTTGATCATGGTTATCTTCATTAATCCTCCTGACGTGTTGATGAAGATTCTTCTCCAGGTCGAACCTCACTTGGCGCTGCTTCCTAGCCATGATCGCTTTATAACAGTTCTTGATCGTGTCGATAGCAAGACTCTTTCCCGGAAGAACTAACGACACGATCAAGAACTGTTATAAAGCGATCATGGCTAGGAAGCAGCGCCAAGCGAGGTTCGACCTGGAGAAGAATCTTCATCAACACGTCAGGAGGATTAATGAAGATATCCATGATCAAGAGAATGGTAATCAGAAGAAGGTTGAGTTCATAGATTTTCTTGGGGTTGGGAATTAAGTGTGATTAATTAGTTTTGAGAATCCATTTCTCTGGGCTCCATTGGCACTCTGGGTTGAATCTCTGCCTTATATATATACTAGAAATAAATAAGGCCCAAAATTGCTGATCTCTGCAGCCTTGAGAGACGTCAGCAATTTATGTTACGGTACTCCGTAAACAAAAGATAAACACAAGTTCTCGAGTGCCCCATGTTACTTTATCCTGGCCTTTGAATTACATGTGCAAACTCACAAAGTATGACCTTTTGTATATCAAACATTGCAAAGGAAGGGGATCTTCTAATAGGTGCTTGAAAATCCCAACAGATGAACAGTACATATTTGTGTAAATTATGGATGAGTCAGGGCAAAGCTTGCTTCACTGTTTTTGGATCTTCTATAAATAATCATGTGGTTTGTGTGGTGACATTTCGCTTAAAATTATTTTTTCACTTCATCTTGTGGTTAGGTTTTGCAACTTGATCAGTGTGGACGCTGCATGCCAGATTTTGTTGTTCTAAAAACATTAGCGCATAAAGGCTTACCTGTTTTGACGACTCTCTCATTGAAGGGTGCCTGTCGTCTCTCAGATGATGGCCTAAAGGCGCTAGTATCTTCTGCACCTGCATTGAAATCACTAAACCTTAGCCAGTGTTCTCTGATCACAGAGACCGGAGTTAATGCCTTGGCTGATTCTTTAAGATCAGGTCTACATGAACTATACCTTGATGATTGCCAGGGTCTAAACATGATGCTTCTTCTGCCTGCCTTGGAAAGGCTTACTAATCTGGAAGTACTTTCACTTGTGGGCATTCCTAGCGTATCGAATGAATTTATAAAGCAACTTATTAAATCTATTGGTCAAAATATCAAGGAGCTTCTACTTGCTGATTGTGTGTATGTCTCCTTTCTCAAATTTTGTGGACACTTCTTTTGTTTCATTGTTGTGTTTGCCTTGTTTCCATTATTTTTAACCTTTTCAATATTACTTGGTCATTGTCTTTGTTTTGCTGATATCTTATTTTATTGCAGAAACTTGACAGATCGTTCTTTGAAGGCCATTAGTAAAAATTGCTCTCAGCTATGTGCCCTTGATCTTGTTAACGTCACCAAGTTGACCGACGCTGGACTTAGGTATCTTGCAAACTGTTGCCATGCTATTCAAACACTTAAACTTTGCCGCAACACATTCAGGTAAGATGGATATTTTTATAAAGCTTCCGTGCTTCTATGGGTGAACTTACATATTTAGGTTGCACATTAATACTAGTATTACTAATAGATTGGCATGTATACATTGATTACTATCTACAATATATTGTTTAAACAAAAAGAAACGAATAATACATCATTCTTCTACCTAACAGTGATGAAGCTATTGCTGCATTCCTTGAAGCATGTGGTGAGTCTTTAAAGGAACTTTCCCTCAACAATGTCAGGAAGGTATCTGCAGTGGTTTTATCACTCCAATTTCATCTCCATCGATTTCTGAAATCCTGGCCGATGTTGATTTTACAATTGTTATTTATAGGTTGGACCACACACATCAATTTCAATTGCTCGGCGCTGCAAAAATCTTGTTGATTTGGATGTGTCCTGGTGTCGCAGTCTGACAGATGAGTGCTTGGGGCATATTGCTGACAGTTGTGACTCTTTACGGATTCTTAAAGTATTTGGATGCTCACAGGTAAGTGGTGTTCGGTTACGTTACTTCACAGTTTGTACAGCCACATAAATTCAAAATTACATTTGACCACTTATTATCCTATCCATCATTATATGCATACCAGGGGTACTGCAGAAATTATGCAATTCTTTGAAAGTGTGTAAAGTGAACATATATTTTAGAAGAAGTTTTGCTAAGTAAGGATGGCTATGTGCAAAAATTCCGGATCTTATGCTACTAGATATCCTATCAAATGTCAGTTGTGTGATCTGTTGCATATCTCGTAGGGGAAGATCCAGACTGCATATCTTGTAAAGTACTCCGATTTATTACAACTTACAATAGTACTATGTTATTACATACTAGTTCTATACACTAGTGCTAGTTTTTATTCGATGTGCAACAATTACTTTACGCTGTACTACTAGTACTTTAAGGCTTTGTTACAATCTGTATGCTGTGTGGTAACTTGGTTGTATATCTCGTAGTAGAATATGTGGACTGTTGGCGCAAACTGGTTACTCTAGGGGTGGTCATGTGCAATTTTTGCAAAACTAAGTGTATAAATCCCCATTTCCCGGTGTAAGGAAGAATGTCATAACGAAATTGTTGCTTCTTTGGTCTTGTGAATTTGTGCAGATTACTAACAAATTCTGCGCTGGCCACTCGAAGCAAGATCTGCTGCAAGTCGTTGGGATAAAGCTGACTCCAATCCTAGAAAACCTCAAGAAGAGGGATCTTCTGCGGGGGCCGTTGCGGTATTCTGCAGTGTTTCCTTCGGATGCATAATCAGATGATGGTCACAAGTTTACCTTTTCTCCTGATTTTCACCCTAGTAAGCTGTATAGTTTTCACTCTCATGTATGCTGGTAGTTTTTGCTGTCTCTCTTCTAGATATTCCGGATCTTTGTCGTACCTTTATTCTGTCATGTTTGTGTATCGTTTAAAAGAGTATGCAAGGCCTTTTGTTATAATTCCTTTGACCGGATCCAAATCTTCCGTCACATAAACCCGTTCCCAAACTCGTCCCACTTGTTTTGATTGGTCCATATCTTATATTACAACTTTAATAAAACACAACAAAAAAACCTAATTCTAAACTTTGGACCAATCAAAAAGTAGGACGGGTTTGGGGATGGGTTTATGGGACGTAAGATATGGATCCCCTTTGACCATGTTGTTTGTCCACAAAGTATGATTGGGACGGTAATTTATAAAAAGTTGAATAATTAAGGTAATATATTTTTAATAGACAAGAGTAATTGTATAATCTTACAAAGGTAAAAAGTTAAAAAGTGGTAAAGTTGATAGGAAAGATAGATAATTGAGGATAATATATAAGATTGGATGACAGTAACCGTGTTAGACAGAATTGGCATAAAGAGAATATACTACTAGTGCCTTTTTAGAAAAGGAAGGATTCTTTGGTAGTCAATAAAATAACACCAAATGAGCTCCAAATTAGATCAACTCACAAGTCATACAAGGCCATGTAAGAAACAAAAAGATTTATTCTTTGATACTCCCTAAAGTTGCTATAAATAAATTACTTTTCATCATCATCAACAACATCAACCTAATACAGAAAGCATAGAATCAACTCAAACCTAATTCCACTACAAAAACTCAGACAACATAACTAATCAAGCAAGATTGTCCACATCTAGCCATTGAATAATTGTTTGTATTTCTTAACACGAAGTTCCTTGTAGTTCTTCACGAAATCCTCCACTTTTAGCTCCTTACTTGCCAACTTCCCATACAACATTTCAGACTCATCTTTCTTTTTGACCTCCCCTGTTTATACACACAAGACAAGATCGAATCATGCAATCTTTCATAACAACATTTATCTTAAAGTTTTAAGCACAATGATCAACATAATTATGCTTTCGTAGTTCTTACTGCCTCGCGATCTTGGTGGGATCGATACGCTAGGAAGATTGCAATCGAGGATTTCTCGCTTTTGCCTTGCTAGCTCATTTCGTCTTGCCCAAGCGGAGTTAAGTTGAGCCTTGAGAGTTTCACACTAGAAATGATGAAATTTGCAACACAATTAATTAACTAATTAATAAACTAGGCCATTTTAGATGATGGAATTTTGATAAAAAAATATAATGAATAAGAAATTCCAAGGTTACCTCATTTTCCAGCCCCGTTAAGCGTTGTTCCTTGCCCAAGTTGTTACTAGCGAGCTTCTTGAGTTTCTTCAATTTCTCAACATTCACCTAAGGTAATTTTCATTTGATTTGGTGAATGATCAATTCAATCGCATTTAAATCAAGTTTTAACAAACGGTTTTTCTATTGTGTATCCTAAGGATAAATGATAAGCATACCAAAAACAGAAACTAAAACTCTAAAATGAATATAGTGAACCCATAAAAAAAAAGATTAAAAAACCAAAAAATTTAAAATTTACAAAATATTTTCATTATTAGCCTCTTATAGTGTGCTCATATGGAGAAAAATCCTTTAACAAATTGTTATAAGATTTACCTTTAAGGGCTCGACTTCGCTCGGTTTTCCATGATTAATATCAGGGATCAGATCAATCTTCTTTTTGGTGTTTTTCTCTACTTCTTTGATGATCCTTTCGGGGTCGAAGCTTCCCACGACGAGGAGGGTAAAATCGTCATTACCATTTTGATCAAGTGTCTTGCTAACCTTTGCACTTTGAACGCCTAAATCCACAGATCGAGCCCAACAATATACAAGAAATTCAAATCAAATTGCACGAATTTGAAGTACTTAAAGAACAATAAAAAAAAATGTCGCGTACCTTGGAGTTTTTCCACACATTTCCTGATTTTGCGAGCACATCCATCACACTTGTGATCATCGATCAAGGTGAACGCAAGTGCCATAATTAAACCGTTGCAAATCTAAATCGGTTGGATGGATTGAAATTTTGTGTTGAAGATTGAGCAAGGATATAGAAGAAGAAAGAAAGAAAGAAAGAACAAGTTAGTTAATAATGAAGCACCAAAAAATGTGTAGTGATTTGCTTCTTTATAAAGGGGTGGTCAATGGTCAAGAAACAAAAGCAAATTGAAAGTCAATTATTTATAATAAAATATAAGCTCAAACATGATCAAACACTAAAGACAACGACCCATAATCATACGCGTACCGACCGCGGCTAAGTTGGGGTAAAACAGTCTTAAACACTTGGCAAGTAAGGCAATACATCTTTGGGCAAATTGCAATTTTTTTTTTTTTTTGAGTAATGCAATGTATTACGGAGTATTATGTACATAGCCTAAGAATATTCATTTTTTTTTGAATGGCTAAAAATTAGGAGATCCCCTCACGGGGGACGTCCTAGAGCGTCCGATTGGACGAGAACTTTAAGTTATGGGAGATTCATAATAGCGTTAGTAGGAAGGCTGTGGCCCAATTTAGCAATTTTATCGGCTACAACATTACACTTGCTACTAACATGGTTAATTCTTACAGTCTCGAACCATCTTAACGAGAATAGAATATCTGCAATTATTATTTCAATGTCCCACAGACTTTATCCTTGTTTGTTAACTGTATTAATTACTACAAGGTTATCGATAGCCTAACAATATTCATGGAAATGCCATAGAAATAACGAGAAAGAATTTCCCGAGAAAAAAAGAGTTGATAGATTAATTTGTTTGGGTTGAAGATTTCGTAGTGGCTAGTAACTTGACGTGCAAGGTTATGAAATGAAAGTGATAGACCGGGGTCGGTGTTTGTTGCCTTGTTTTGTATCACTATCAATATGCCTATATTATAATAATAATATGTAGTACACTAGTAGTATCTTCTTCTTCCTTTTCCGTAGGTTCACAATTTGAACTAGCTTGACGTGCAAGTATGGGGTATTGTGTGTTGCATATACACAATTTAGATACCGCGGTTTTGCGAATGTGCCCCTCCCAATAAAAAAAAGTTTGCAAAAACGTCCTTAAAACGATAAAATAACGAAGCATGATGTTTTGGGCGTCTTTGCAATAAAATTTATATTATTTGTGTATTCGAGTTTGCTCGATCAAATTCGAGTTTGCTCGATCAAATTCGAGTTTGCTCGAGATCAAATTCGAGTTCGAGTTTGCTCTATCAATATAATCACATCCAATTCTAAGCATGGTGTTTTCGGACCATTAATTAGATTAGCTCGATCATCGAGTTTGCTCTACATAGTTTCATATCAATAAAATTAACTAATTGACCACTTCTAAATATTACTGTTTTCACCATATTTATTGGAATTAAACTATTTATATATTTATGTTATATTACTTATATAATGGTCAAAATGCCAAATTGGTATTAAAAAGTGACACTTTTGGACACGTGGGTATTTAAAAAACATGTTTTGACGAATGAGTATTATAAAACGAAAAAATTGGACATTTGAGTATTAATTCTTTGATTTTGCGTCCTTTTCCCTTTCTTTTCTTGGCTTCGGAGGTTTTTCACGCTGCACCGCCTCTCTCTCCGTCTCTTCCTTTGTTCTCCATTGAAGCGCGCGTTCCCTGAGTTCTTCATTCGAGCGACTTCTTCTGAGCTTTCTTTCTTCGAGGAGGTAAGCATCTTCTCAGGTTAGATTTTTGGTTTCTAAATTCTATACAAGGGTTTATCAGAATTGCATGTCTGTTTTTCTGCACAAAAATCTCGATGGCACAAGAGCGTCCATTGAGTATAATGCTGGTGAACAATGGCGCCTAAATTTTGCATGTTGCACATTGCACTGTGCTTTTGCAGTCTCTTCTAGTTCACTCTAAAGAGGTGAGTTTGTTTTGAGTGAAATTGAAGAAAGTACAAACCCTTTATACAACATGCCAAAGTTCTATGTCTTGTGCTTGTGTTTCTAAATGTAGTCATACAGAATTTAGGGCTTTCTCTGCTCAATGTTGGACGCCTTATGCCTGTTGATAACATCTAACCGAACGGCGATTTTAGGGCTCTTCCGCCATGAATTTGAAAGCCTTATCATATTAACAGGACGAATTTGAAAGCCTTATCATATTAACAGGACTACATAACAACAACAGGCTGTTATATAGTCCTGCGTACGATTGTTCATTGGTTGTGTAATGGTAATTTTGTGTACTAGTGTGTTTGCAGGCTCAACTCTTTACTCGACAATGGCCACATCGCGCGGTATTCACGCAACAACCATCATTGAGTTCTTCTCTTTTAGCATACAAAGGGACACTCCGCTTGACGATTCCTTCCTAATTTACGGTGATATAAGAGTGACTAATGAGTATGGTGCTGAGTACTTTCTCTTCAATCGAAAAGCGGATAATCCAATTGGTGTCTCTATGGTCAATGGAACTGCATTACTTCCTAAACCCTACCCTGGCTACTTCCCTTTCCCGTTACCGGAACGGTTTACAGTGGAGTTGAATCTCTTCGACAAGAGTCGGGGGGGTGTCGTCGACATTATCCGATCTGTGAGCAAAGTGGTTCTTGATTTCCGGGACCCGCGGAATTCCTCGTACGACAAAGAGCTAGAACAAGTCTTTGACTGCAATACCGAAAGGTGTGATCAAGTCGTATTGAGGTACACAATATTCCCTTGTGCAGTCTTGGCTGCATTTTTGGAGCTACGTATCAGAGCTAGCGAGCCTTATGATGATGCTGTGAGTGTTAGCATTGTTGCTACCACTGAGGCGACGGATCATAGTGTCAAGCGTGTGATCTGTGATGTACCGGCGTCTGCAGCTGAGGATGATCGGGTGCCTGTGATAGTTGTGCCGGCTTATTCGTGGCTTATAATCAAACCGAGATTGGTGGTGGATGGTGAGGAGCTACCAGTCACTCAGAGTTTGGCATTCAAACCTGGCAGTTCTTTTGGTGAGGAGCGTGGTGAGTTTCCGGTGGGAAAATGGCTTGTTCAGTTCCGTTTCAACTGGGTCCATCCACTTAATTTCGATCCAATGGAGCCTTATGTTTGTGAGCTGTACTCCTATGATGTTTTGAGTTGGCGGGTTTTTGGCTGTTCCGCTTTGGTCAATGAAGAGAGGGCCACAGTCACTCCCCATTCGGAAGATCGCCTATATTTGATGAGGTACGATGCTTTCTATTATCTTTTAAAAATACTACACATCTACTTTTGGTATTAAAGAATGAATGACTAAAAATGATCAATTAATGCAAGGATTAATAGAAATAATTGCATAACATAACAAACATAACATCATATATGGTATATAGTGTGTTAATTTTGATGAAAAGATATTAGATTGAATACAGTAGAACGAATTGAATACATTGCATACTCCAAGTAGTTTTTGAGATGGTTCATGATTAGTACTAGAAGCTAAGATAAAGTCTTGATTTTTCAGGGATTCACCTTATATTGAGGTGTTCTCTGTTTCTGTTGCTTCTTTCATCAAAAACGGTCCTTTGGAGGTGTCAGGAACAATCCAGTTTAAAGATCTATTACAGGATCGCCCTGCTATCTTCATGGCAGAGAAACCTGTTCTAGTGTCTTCAGATAATAACACTATATCATTGAAGTCTCAATGTATCAAGCTTGAGGATGAGGATGGCGGTGGTCTGTTTGGTATATGTCTTGACCTGAAAGACGGTGGAGGGCACGAAATCAGCAAAGGGCGTGTGGATTGCCGCCCATGGGCTGAGAGCATTAACTATCGCCTATGTTCAGTTGTTACAGGCCAACATGGTTATGCTTGTGTGCACTATGTATTTCACCCTCAGGCGGTAGCTGCTAAAGTTCGGGCTACACTACATTCACCCGCTGGCAGCGATGGATTAAAGGTTTCCGGAAGGATTTATGCTAGAGGCATTCATTATAGGTGCTCTACAGATTATGAGAAGAGATTCTATCGAAGTATCCTCTTTGAAGAGGATAACTGCTGTTTGTCGTCGTCCAGTGAGCTACCATTGTGCAGAGAGATGGTGGTTGCGTCGCGTTTTTCTATGCTGCTTTTGGGAGCGGATTTACAAGTTTATGTTAAAGGCGGTATGCGTGAGACAATCAAAGCTGAGGCACTCGTGGAGCACCAATTCGTGGACTGGATTGTGATGCTTAATGGGGAGAGGCATCACGCTGCATTAGAACTGGAAGTGAAGTGGAATTTTTCTATGCTTTGAACTTTTGAAGTTGCCCTTCCAACTCATGTGTTGAACTTGAATCGGTTTGTTTTCAGAGGGACGAAAAAACAATTTGCAATCAATGAACCTTGATGAGTTCAAGGCTAGTTTTATCATACCAAGTCCATTTAATTGTGCACATCAGTAGGTTTTCCTAGTCCATTTAATAGTGACGTAGCGTCATTGAATCGGTTTGTTTTCTGTAATTTACGTTCTGTCAGATAGAGTTCAACATGCATGTCATTGGAATTCATACACCAGAGCTCTTTCGTATAATATTAGACGTAGCGTCATTGTAGAAGAAGATACAGAAAAACACAATATAGGAGAATGAATACATTGGACTATTTGCAGGAATGTAATGCTTTTCTCTGATTACAGTCAATCTAGGTGTACAGGATGTAATGATGTATATAACATTTTAATGCCCCTCAAATAGACCATAAGCTCTCTAATATGTACTGTTATGTGCATTCTTTTCTTACTCTAAACCTTGCAACATAGGAGGTACATCTTATCTTCTACCAATTGGGGGCTTGCATTTTCAATTATCTGACAGAAGTCGTCAAACTAAAAGTCAGTAACCACAATAACGGATCAGCAAAATCCGGTTGGTTTCAGACGTTGAGGTTTCCTTACCTCGAAGCCTATTTTCTGATACAAGAGCTGCGCTGCTGCGTTATCTCTGTACACATGGACGAACACCTCTTCTACGCCTGATTCAGTCGAGAGACCACATCAAAAAAAGAGAGCGAAAAAGAAAGCAGCTGCACATTACCACTACTGACATCACATGAATGCCAAGGTCGTACCTTGTGATTTCGCAGACTCAACAGCGAAAAGCAACATGTTGGTTGCAATGCCTTTACGCCTTGCTAACTTAGTAACGCACAAATTTGAAATATAACCGTACCTATTTGAGGCCGATTTCTGGACGCCACAGAAGAGGGGCGGTTTTATCCTTTCCTATTATTTCATCAATAAGTAAGCACCCTAGTCAAAACAGGAGCGGTATTATATCTCAGGTAGTATCGGTAAAGAGGAGGGTGAGGAATTGCACCCCAGGGAAAGATTCTCCTTGCAATAAATACCGGATGCTTAAATCTAGTGTTCCGACAACACTCTTCAGTACGGTTCGCGTGATGTTCCTGTCTTCCTTTTTCACCTGTGGATCATTATGATGACTGACTGAGTTGCTTGACCTAGGACGAGATGGAATCTCTTCTTTCTTTTTTTTTTTTTTGGCAAATTAAGGGGACTGCTAAATTGTTAAATGTAATAAACATAGAAGCTCCATACAGAAGCAGAAAAGAAGCTTCTGCTGCTCGGGATGGTTACCGTCACAATGCACGAGCATCTCTGGACATGGTGCTTACTGACTCGCCTTTTAATTGCATGAAATTCCTAAAAGATAGACAGAAAAAGATTCAGCATAGTGCTAAATCCTGCATCTCAAGTATAAAATCCATTCCAGGTAGATAGAATCATACCTGCTCTGCAAATTTCCTTTTGCTGTTATTGGTATATCTGTTCATTGATAAAGCCAGTTAGGCTTAGGCAGCTCATATGAGTAAGTACACAAGTACGTTGAAATACACAAACATCCAATCAGATACAGAATCAGTGGGTTGAGTGTTTGTGTGATAAGCTTCAGAGCACAAGTAAAGCAAGCAAATTGGGGACAGACCTGTCATGTGGTTCATGTTCCCAGTGGCTTTCAGCTCGAAGCCAAGCTGCTGTCTACCGAAAAGGAATAACAGAGGCAGAGGATGAGAAAGACAGAAGAAGAAGAGAAATGACTGTATTAATCGCATAGCGACTAGTGTTCTAAAAAAACATTAGACGGGGCTGAACACCCAGACAGATAGGCGGGAGTCTATGCGGATTAGTATGATTTCGGAAATTTAGGATTATTATTTTAAGTTGGTCAAAATATAGAAAAAAGAACAATCTCCCTATAATGTTCTGTATAAATTGGCACCGAAAAACTCAACTAGCCCCATTTAGAGCCCATTCAGCCCGCCTAGGCGGCCGCCTGGACGTCTTTTAGAACACTGATAGCTCGAAGCCAAGCTGCTGTCTACCGAAAAGGAATAACAGAGGCAGGATGAGAAATGACTACGTATTTATCGTATAATGACCTATGTTCTAAAAAACGTTAGGCAGGGTCTAGGGGCCTAGATAGATTAGTATGATTTCGGAAATTTAGGATTATTATTTTAAATTGGTAAAAATATAAAAAAATCTCATTATAATGTTTTCGTATAAATTGGCACCAAAGAAACTCAATTAGCCCATTTAGAGCTCACTCAAGCCGCCTAAGGGCCGCCTAGCCATCCACATTGGGGCTAGGCGGCCGCCTAAGCACCGCCTAGACCGTTTTTAAGAACACTGATAGCGGCCACCTACCCAAAACTCTTCATCAAGGAAAGCTTCACGAGCAACTAAGTCGGCAAACTCCCTCCTTGGTCGAGAAACATCAGGATGCGAGGGCTGGGGGCGGGAGAAGTCAATGGAGAACTCTTCCTGTTCCTCGTGTTTGGGACGAATGTGGTGGACGGGCTCTAGCACGCCCGGGCGCTCGTCTTCGTCCCTGATTGCTCCGTAGGGTTTGGGCTGCTGCATACTGCACAATCACACGACGCCTACAGAATTGGTCGAGGAATCGAGAACCGACAAAAGGAAGTAGACAAGAGAGGCTTACATCCTCCAACGAAGGTGGCGAGGTCCATGGGGCTCCGGGGAGCTATTGGAAGGCGGTGGCGTCGCCAATAAGGCCGGCCTGCCCAAGCAAATCCTCCACGACATTGTTCGATTCACCAACACACCTGCTGGTCTCTGTAACTGTAACTGTAGCTGTAGCTGTAACTATAAGGAGTTTGCGGGTTGGGAGTTGAAGGGCACCATAGCCTGTGGAATCGCAGAGTCTGATTTGTTAGGGTTTTAATGCAGGGGGAAAGGGGGCGAGAGGAAAGGGAAATGCCACCGAATGTTTGAGGACTCGACGTCCTTTTTGTGCGCTTCTTTCTTCTTTCTTATTTGTTTTTTCTTTTCATTTTTATCATATATCTATAATCTATCTATAACTAGCGTGATGCATTTTTTATTTTTCTTTATTTTAATTATTATTTATTTAATTTATAGAAAATAATTTCAAAACGTTCTTAAGTTTTTTTTTAAAAAAAAATTGCTATTTTTTGCATGAATGTTGTATTTTGTAATGTTAGAAGTTTATTAATTTTCTATAGTTTCAACCAATATTATTATATAATAGATATAATATATTTTATAAATTAAGACAAATATAAAGTTTTTTATTTTTTCGTCCGTCGATGAAGAATTCTAATTTATTATGGTATTTTTATAAATCATCAACGGTAGCAAATCCTACCACTATATTTAAGACAAATATTCATTCTATTAAATATATTAAATACATTTTTACTATCATATCATATTAAAATATCAATAAAAAAGTAGATGTTATATTTAAAATATATATATATATCACTAGTATTGCATATTGATTACACTTTATAAAAAAAGATATATTTCTTAATTAAGATAATAATTCGTTCACATTTTCATTACATATTTATATATTTATTATTTAATTATTTTTTTCAAAATACAATAACATATATATACAAGATAATTTGATTTTATATTTAAATTATTACATTATCTATATATTTAATATAGAATATATTAATCCCAATTTTATTTAAACTTATTATTTTATTATATAAGTTAGTTTACGTAATTTAAATGGCAAAGATTTGTATCAATTGTTAATAAAATATAGTAATACATCTTATCTTATTTCATTCTTCCTCAATTATTTAAATATATGTTTATAAATGTATAAAAATTAAATATAAAATAAAATATATTTATTATGTCATTTTATAATCCAAAAATAAGCGTCGTTTTAAAACAAAGTATACATATGATAATATATATTTGTAATTTTTATAGTAAATTCATACACAAAAAAAAAATAACACCCCCGTACAAGGTACGGATCATATGCTAGTATAGATAAAAGCCGTAAGGATTGGAGTCACATCGTTGCGCTACCTCAGATTTTTCCACATGTCGCGCGGAGGATGTGTCATGTAGGATTTCACCAAATATCGTTCTATCGGTGATCCACATCATATATTATTTACTTTTTAATACCCACATAATATCCATGTCATATATCTTTTTCATGATCTATTTACTAATTAGTTTTGATCTTCTTACTATATGATTAATATCCACCCCGATATTTTTCATAAGTAGCTACAATACTTTAGAGTTTATTTGAATTAAATTTCTACTTTGATATTTATGCAAATTAATTTCTATTTTAATACAAAGTTGTTGTTATAATATTAATTAATTATTATTATAAAAATTCCATTATATTTCTATTCTCATAGGGGTGAAATATTTGCATTTTGTTATAATATTAATTAATTATTATTTATGCAAACTAATTTATGATATTAAACATCTAAAATTTTCCAATTTTATTAAGATTATGACCGGATAATGTTCTATACGATGAAAAGGATAAACATCTTTTTCAAAATTACTTTATCCTTTCCATAAAATAATCAATTAAAAATTTTCTTCCTAATTTATAATATTATAATTAAAAACGGAAATTTTGGATGACGTCATGATATTTTTCTACACATCATTATATATATATATATTATATATATATAGGAGCGTGATTTGTTAATATAATCACTCTTCTCTATTGTTCCATCTCTTAGTTTGCAGTTTCTCTTATTTATTTTGCTTGGTTAGACCATTTCTTATTTTTTTATATAAATTTTATTTTAATAAATTAATACATTTTGTTGAAAAAATTGGGTCATAAAATTCATTAAAGAATCTTTTATTATGGTTATTGGTTATATCAATTTCATATCGATTTCTACTTGTAAGATTCTTCTTTATTTTACATTTATATATTTTAACTGTGAACTAAATTTAATTCTCATTATTACTTTTCATGCGTTAAAAAATTAAATCCAAATTCCGTGTAGGGCACGGGAATTACACTAGTATACTATACTAAGCATTTAGAGAGTATTGAGTTTTTTTTCTAAAACATTATAAATAAATTAATAGCCCCTACTTTGCTCCTATTTATTGTCTTGGAAATTGAGAATGCTATATTAATTACTAAGACAAAGTACATTAACTTAACATTAACAACTAATTACAAAAATTAGTGGGACCTCAACGTTGAGGGTAATCATTCTCCAATCTTGCAAGACTCTATTGAAAATATAGAACTTTTAATAAAGACTTTAGATGGATGCATGAAATGAAAATGTTTGTTCCAAGTTCAGGGTGAATAATATTTCTCATTTCTGTAAATAATGTAAGCATTAAATTTCTTGGTTTCACAAAACTTCCACCCGTATGACTTCTACAAATAATATTTCATTTTTTTTTTGGTGAAAACAAATAATATTTCATTATGAACCTACAACCATGTCAAACTGTTTGACAAACAATTTTAACAAAGATTCTACTAATGTATTAGCATGATAACCAGAGATCACCCAAAACTATATAAACACATTCGCTACTTAATAATTTTGATTCAGCAAGCACATTGCTTCATATCACTTCACTCAATCTATGCTAAACCTACACAAAAAATTTCCTTCATATATAATTCTCATCATTACCCAAACACCCTCCAAAGAGTCGAAGGACACAAGAATGCATACAGTAGACAGCAAGACCAAAGCATTCGAGGCCTCTTCTAATCGATTTTCACGTTTTCCACGATCCATACTAACAAGCATACCACTTAGTGTGTAAAGATAGCCTCAACTCTGTCTAGAGAAGCCTGCAGGCTTCCAGAATTCATATTGAACATTGGTTCTCCGGTCCCCAAGCCCCTATCCAAAACAAAATTGCTCAAACATCAACAAAAGCAAGAACCAAAGACGCTATTTAAAGCAAAGAAGCAATTGTACGAGAAATTACCCTGTGACCTCAGGGAGAACGAAGTCTGCCCTCCAGCCAAAGCGGAAATCCACGCCCGGGCACAAGCCAACCTTAGTCTTATTCCGAATCCGAGATACACCATCACCGCCCAAGCATGTTGTAAGCTTCCACTTCCAGCCAGTTGCATTTAATGAAAAGCTATGGCCCACACCTACCTGCATATTTTGAGTGATTCAACGTACTAATTCAGCAAGAGCAGTTCGAGGAAAATTGCAAGAATTTTTGTATTGTTATCTTAAACAATTATCAGGTGAAGAGAAGAGATGCTAGACCTGTAAATTCAAGAACTTTGTAAGGGGAATCTTCTTAGATAGGATACGAAAATCTTGTCTTAATGGCTCACACATAAATTTCCACTTTCGCTCTGGAGACATTGGCTTCAGCACTAGCTTAGCCTGAATATCATTCAGGGGTGCATTGTAGATCTGCAACAACAAGGAAAACATTAATCACCAATTTACCATATTCAAGATCCATTTTAAAATGCATTCTACCATGCAAATTCCTATTTAGGATGAGGGTTCGGTTTGGTCTACGCTCCTTTAAGTACTCACATAATCAAGACCTTATAGGTAAGGAGGAGTGTGCACCAAACATGCCCTTATTATGATTCCTAATTTATTTATTTTCAGTCACCAAATCGACTGCAGAGTTTCTATAGGCATTCTGGTAAACCAGAAGGGATGTGCACAGAAAAGCACCATCACCCACCTATTTTGCAAATAATATAAAGAAAAAGAACGTTTACTCCTAGCACAGACCACCATAAATTACCTGGAGCTGTTTGGCAAAGTTACACACTCTGAATAAGCAAGTATAAATCAAACACGAAGACAAGAACCGAAAGAAAGCCGTCCATGTTGGGGAAAATATCAATAAGGAAGTAAATAATAAAAAAGACTGTTTATGGTACTTGGCTATCCAATTCCAATGATAAATCAGACAGATTGCTAACAGTATATATAGTCCAGCCTATAAGCATTTGGGCCAAAGTAAAACCACTTTTGGATAGAATAATCGAACCTTGCATTGCAATGCCTGGGATTAGTCTTACTTTTCAAAGCAACAGCTTATAATGATGAACTGTCAAGAAAAACAAAGCCGACATGAATAATGCTCATCTCAAAACAAACCACAGTAAGACCCCTCAAGTGTCCCGATGAGTGACCTGAGTTTTTCAAGCTCTTGCATGGTCACACATGCCCAAGGCCTACATACATTGAGGCGGGCTACCTAAGGAACTTACTTGGAATTTAGTAGATTCATGACTGTTTGAATCATATAGGAACCATTTTAACAACCCAGCCCATGCATTTCATGTATAGGGAGCATTTGGCCTTCGGCTTCTAGATATCAATATAATCAATGTGAACCCACATGGAGTAAAAGAGCACAAGATGTTTCCAAGTTTAAGAACACAACACGCAAATAATCACTCAGAATCAATCATCCTAGAGATGGAAGTGGGTCGTTGGGCCAAATCTGAGGTTCGTGGTGCAGTTAGAGGTGTAAACAGCCAGCAATTGCACTCAGTTCTTGATCTCATAGCCCTCACTAGAGAGCAAGAAACCAGGGAGTGTTAAGAGACTATCGTGATTCAATCACGATGACAGCCGCAATTTATAACATTTGAAGGGTAAGAAATGTGATTGACACAAAATTCGCACTTAGGGGACGACTAAACATGAGGAAGGGACAAACGCTGTGTTGGCACAGGGCTCTAAATGTTCCACAGATATTGCATTAAAGTGTTTTTTCCCACTGACTATTGATGGTTTCAAATTGAGCTCATTTTGAGCAGACCTGAGCTTGCCAAATTAATTTTGTTGGAAATGCCAAGATCACAAGCCACATAAAAACATGCTCTTCAGTGACTGATTTGTTTATTTCACTTCTAAACACAACCATCAATAAACTCATGTCGTAAAACGATCAATGCTCTTCACGACCCGAATATATAACCCGAAAAACAACCATTAAATAGGACAACAACAAGTCAACAACAACAACAATACCAATTCAATAATCCCAATTCTCCAACATGAGTCAATAATCTGAATTCTCCAAAATGATTAAGGGCAAGAGACTGAACACCCATATCCCAATCTCACTTGGGCAAAACCTAACTGAACTTGCTCATAACTCACAACCAAGATAGTTCAGTATAGACGCATGCAAGCATGAAATTACTCATAATTGAATCAAATCAAATAAAACGAGGTATACGGAACCGAATTTTCAATATGAAACAACATACTTCTAAGTTGACACCAACTCTGAGCCCTTCAGTTTCTTTCCTGAACTTGACAAAGAGCTCGGAAGGGACCAAATTTATGTTGTAAAGCTCATCCCAAGAAGCTGGTTCTTCGAACTTTGCACCCGGACCCGTATCCATGGCAAAAGCTTCGAAAATATTCCGCAATCGAAAGACTCAAAGATAATCCAGAGATATCTCAATTGGGATTTCCAGAGAACGGCAAGAAGAAGGCCCCGTCGTCTGGGATTCCAAGCTCTCAACACAAACACAATTGTGCTCAAGTGTGGGGTACATGGTAATGACATCAAACGACGTCGTCGAATGCCTACATTTTCTTTTTTTTTTTTTTTGAGAACGCCTACATTTTCACACCAGACCGACGAAATTTCGGCACGATCCTCATCCCACAATTTTTTTAAAATTAACTAGTTTATTTGTCCGTACCATATAAGAAAATTATTTTAATTTTTATAATCAACACAAATTTACATGAAGCTAATGTTGATATGCAAAAAAAATCTTGTATCATTAGTCAACGCGTTGCCCCTCATCGTGATAGATGCCAAACTTTATCAACCATCCCTTTGAAAAAATATTTAAAAACTGGTGAGTACATCCAGGTGGACGACGTCCTGTTCAAGTGGAAGGTGTCTCATTTATCACACCAAAAATTACGGTTAATCAAAATTATGGCTAACCGGAACACCCCTAGTCTTAAGCGACTTTGGATGCAAAAATCCGAGATTGTTGACAGGAACACCCATGATGGGAGAATAGTTGCGGAACAGGGTGTTACAATGGGCAAAGGTATTTGGGTCCAATAGATCTCAGAATCATATTGACATTCGATTTGAGTTGTGTGGAATAAAGGGCATAAGGGAATTGACAAACGCCATAAAAAGGTTCGATTTTGATGACATTGTAATAGAAAGAGGAACGAGTAATGTTGAAAATTAATTGAGTACTGTGATTTAGAGCTAGAAGGGTCCCTTCGGCACCTCCGGTATGAGGGTACAAATTTTAGCGGCTCAACAATAGATTTCCGCTCCCGCTCCCAACTCCAGCTGGTGGTGCCGCTGCTGCCGAGCGGAGCCTAAGAGGGAGGAAGCGTAGCGAGAAATGACAAAGAACGTATACAAGGCTCTGCATTCTTTTTTTTTAGGGATGGATACGCATGAGGCGGGTTCCATACAAGATTAATTTCCCTTGCAAGTAGAAGAGAGTGCCAGATGGCCTCTTTCAAAGTACTAATACACCATCCTGGTTCATAACCTTGACAGAAAGCAGCACCTTGCTGATTATAAGTTACAAGTAGAAGAGAGTATCCTACGCTTAAGCCGCAAGTTACAGATGTTATCTACTTACAGAGAACACAGGGTGGTATATATACTATATCCTAATACATAGGGAGCTGTTCTACTATATATTACTACACTTGCAACAACAAACTAAACAACTGCGGTTTCGACCGGATAACAAAAAAACTAAATAACTACTGTTAGCATTTCACCTATTTTTCATTTACCTTCCGAGTCTGGAGCAGCGGCTGCACTCTGCAAATCCGAGAGAGAGAACGATCTGTAGGGCGTCGGAGAAGCAACATCAGTGTTGAGCAGTCTCTTTGCGTTTGCGCCCCTTGGGTGTAGTGGTGGAAGGCTGTGAGGAGACGAGGAGGAGCTCGAGTTTGAGTTTGAGTTATCGCTGCTGACTTGTTCTTTGTGAAGCTGGCTGCAGCTGTGTTTTGGTGTTTTACCGGCCTTCTTCTCCAGGTACAAGGTTGAAGCAAGCAAGTTTTTGCGTTTCTTGCTATAGGCGTTCTCCGATTTAGCAATATCCGTCATGGAGGAGATTGTGCACGTATCTGCCAGGCTGGTGAACGACTTTGATTTCCCACTGTAGAATTTGGATATCCCTTTCCTGGAAAACACACATGTTAAAGCTAAATGCTGCTAGGATATTGAGATATAACCAACTCCAACAATTTGACAATCTGAGACTGCAAAATAAGAATGAGCTGTGCTAGGCTAATGGGGCCTCATAAGATGAAAATTCTGGTTTACATAAATGAAAATCTCCAGTGTCTTTTTTCTTTTGTCCTGTGAAGAAGGGTACATTGACCAATCTAAAAAGATACAATATCGTAGAGTAGATTGCAGGCCCATGGACTGAATAAAGCTACAAATGCAAACCCCAGTAGCATTGAGAATAAGGATACTGCTACCCTGATATGGTATTTCCCCGAAAAGTTGAATTTCATCAATAGTAAGGATCCTGCTATGGTGAATACAAATCTGCTATTGTATTTCCTTCAAGAGTTATTAGATGTACTGTTTGTAGCCACAAATATATGTATTTTGTTCTGATTAAACCCCTTGAATATGATTAGTTTTCCCATTTAAGCTGTATTTTATCCTAATAATGTTTTACCTCTGAAAAGTGTCCGTGTGTTAGTGCTGGGAAGTTTATCATGAACCATTAAACTTACAAACATGTAAAAAAAATTGACCACTGGTAATATGACACCCTTCACAAAATTTTGATATAAGGGAAAAAAATTTACAGTTAGAGATGTGAAATTTCATAGGTTAAGCAAGAAGAAAACCATACATGCATGATTCAACAATTTGAAAGGAGTGAGAAGAAAGCTTACAAGAGTGCATGATGGTGTCCAGTATCTACCGACCAAATGCAAGTCAATATTCAAATCCTAGACATACGTATAGAGGAATTGATTGCCGAGCCAGAAGAAAGCTTACAAGAATGCATTATTCACTTGCTCATTTGGCTGATCTAATGCCCACCCTTTTCAGCCATGGAGTGAGCAACACCCGCTATTTGAAGGGCGTAATTGAAAACAATATGCAACAATAGGCTTATGCAAGCAACACGCATACAAAAACAACATTCAATTCGGAGCTGGACTAGTGACTCACATTCAGCCTTACGCTAACATAAGGCAGCTTATTGGCTACACCAATCATAATTACTAATTGCTCCAATGTTGATATCCAAGCAAAAAAAAATAATCATTTGGTTGTTTCAATAACCGAAGCAGAGGGATTGATTTCCAACAGGTACAGTCTAACAGATAATCCTATTGGGTGATTAACTAGCCTTAACATCCACCACAATCCATACAGCATGCATTCTTTCAGGAAAGTATATATTGAATCCCAAGTTGTTTTCAAGCAAGACAAAGCTAGGTCTACAAATGGGAATCCGAATTCCCAACCCAACCAAAAGAAGCAAGACTTGACTGCAATATAATTCTAGACAGAGAAGCTATAATAATCTGTTTCTCCTGGAGCAAGAAGCACTCAGAGTAATCCACCCTAAACTCCTACAAAAAGCCCTAAACTCTTACAAACTGGCATGCTTGCTTCCATGAGATCAGCTGTGAAAATTGTATCCTATGTATCCAAAAAGCAAACATAAGTACAAAAAGATTACAGTAGGTCAAGTGATGGTATGTGCTCGGGGCTCTTTGATGATCATACAGAAAGGTTTAAATTTACAATTCGTTTTTTCTCTTGAGCTAATCAACTGAACTAATTATTACTCTATGTTATTATACCGATCCTAGGCTAGGGTTTGGGATAAAAATTAATGTCTTTCAGCTGCGTTCGTATCCCTAGAACCCAACACAAAGAGCATAGCTGACAATAGTCTCTTTCGCTACCGGCAACACCGATAAAGCTATGACATTCCAACTCATACTAGGCTTGGTTTGAATTTACAATTCGGTTTTTTTCTTGAGGTAATCACCTGAACTAATTATCACTCTACGCTATCATACTGATCTAGACTAGGGTTTGGGATGAAAATTAATGTCTTTCCGCTGCGTTTGTATGCCTAGAACCCAACACAAAGAGCATAGTTGACAATAGTCTCTTTCACTACCCGCAACGCCAATAAAGCTATGACATTCCAACTCATACCTCCATTTCACACAACTACAGTCTACCACTCTCTAACCATTGCATTGCATGTAACTAAGCACACTCAAGATTGTTCCTTCCTACAATTGCATGTCGGAGCGGAAAGAGAAGCCAGAGAGAGAGAAAGAGTGAATACTTGAAAGGCAAAACATCCTCGAGCGAGTCGAGGGTGTCCAATGGGCCGTCTTTGAAGTGGCTCTGAGCTTCGCTGTCCCCAGAGTCGTCGTCCGCTTCCGCCGAGAGGTCGCTGTTCTTGCCGATTGAAGAAGAAGACGAAGAATCGGCGCCGCCGTACATGGCGATGAAAGGGACTCCCCTTCCGCTGATCAGTCCAGGCCCAGGGGTTTCGATCTTGTACCTCCCGCCGCCGTTGCTCTCCAATGCAATTGACATCAATTCGCAGAGGACACTGAGCGAGACCGATCTGTTGGTACGCGAGATGGATGGAGACGGAGAGATGGAGAGATTCAGAAGGGGGCAAGATTCACACAACCTTCCTCCCTAAATCATTTTTTTTCCTGTTTTCTAATGACAACAAAATAGTTGAACGGGGCGGTGTCTCTGTGGGTTAATGGGGAAAGACAAGTGGCTCCGACTAGTAGAGATGGGTCCGGTTCGTTGTTATCCGGTTCGAGATTCCCATCGTGATGCAATATCCGGTTCGTTTGCGATTTATGTAATATTTTTTAGAAAAACTATTGTTGTTTTTAGGGCCGGACATTATCCATGGATGACCGCCTCACTCACTTAACCAAGATAAAAAGTTGGAACAAAAAACCAAGATAAAAAGTTATGAAATTTGATCGAAAAAAAAGTCATGAAAAGACGGTTGATGGGTGAAATGGTTTACGTGTTAGATGGGTTGTATTTAGCAACCATTTCACTCGATCTATCAACCAACCAATCATCCATTTCACCCACCAATTTACCAAGAATATATTCTTATTTTTATTGCTTGAAGGAACATTCCCAAACATAAGCTAACTAAAATCAATCCATTGCATTATTTAAAAGCTACTATAAAGCAATTTATTTGTGATATATCATAATTTTAGTTCATATTAAATCGTGGGTGGTGGGTCACCCGCCCCACCCGCAGGTGAAGCGGGTATGGATACAAGGCTTTGCGGGTGATGGATGAGACGGGTGGATCATTTTTATTGGCGGGTCAAGTGGTGGAAGAGTTTTTTTCGATAAATTTTAAATTTTTGTACATAAATTTAAAACATTATTTAAGGTTTTTGTACATGAATTTTATATAGAAGTTGTTTAAAAAAATATCTAAATTTAAAACAGAACCGGAATTGAAACTGTCCGACTAGTAGAGATGAGTCCGGTTCGTTACTGTAGGTTTATTGCTAGGACCGGGCCCGTGTAGAATACTCTGAACTGAAGCGTGCAGAAAACAACTATACTGGTTTTGAGTTCCCAGTGACTGAACCAAGAAGGCGGTCATGGCGGCGATTCAAACCTACGAGGACTTCGTCAACGTTCACGGCTTTCTACTAATCGCGTCGGGGCTGCCAGAGCCTCTTTACAGGCCTCTGTTCGAGAAGCTGTCGTCGGAGACCTTCGACGGCGGCTCCTTCTTCCAGATCGAGCCCTCCGAAGATGGCCGACGGCGCCTCGTCTGCTCTTCCGCTTCCATGGACAAGGCCTCCGATGTCTTCCTCATCGACCACGCCTGGACTTTTCGCCTCTCCGACGCCCCCAAACAGGTTCTCCTTCGTCGTCCGTTCGCCGATTTGTGTTAGCCTGAAGAAATCATGCTCAGGCTCAATTACTCTTCCATTATTGCATTTAGAGCTTTTCTTGAAATTTATAGACATGAATAGTCATTGATGAATCCTATCACACACCTAGCATTAGTGCCTTTAGGCGGAGAGGGACCGCCTAGTGCCTAGGCGGCCTATACGGTTGCCTAGGCGGCCTAGACGGACACCTAGTCACCGCCTAGGCGGGTTGAACGGCTAGGAGGATGTGGACCGTCTAGCGCCTAGAGGGGGCCTAGAAGGGATTTTTAAAACACTGCCTAGCATGCGTAGTATTAACGTTCTTAAGAAAGTTGTCAATGTGATGTGGATGGAAGATTCTAGCCTAAAGACACTTAGAAGGAAGAAAGGACTCTCATAACAGAAATGAATTGATGTTGCAAGATATCTTCATTAGTAGCATCGTGAAGATACTTATAGTTGGTTACATGTTGTTACACAGCTTACATCAGCATATGTCATATTAGCTTGCAATGTACGCTCAACGCTAACATAACAGACTTGCTAGCTAATAACAATTAGCTAACTCACAGTTCTTAAAGCCATTTACATCTAAATGCATATGGTCTCAATGATAGCTTTTTTGCAAACATTATAGACTGCGGACCTTGTCGTGGCCGCCTAAGAAACCTTACTTTGCTGTAAATTCCTGGCTTATCTATTGAAGTTTGACACTGTCTTTTGAAGTTATATCAAGATTCTGTGTTATGTTCATAATGATGTGCACTATTTGGTGGTTGCAGCTGGAGGAGATCCCTGGTTTGGCTGAGAGAATGGCTTCACTGATGTGTGTTGTTGAGGATAGCGAGGATCTTGAAAGTAATGTCAGTGAAGATATTCAAATGAGTGTTGAACAGATATTGGAGGCTGAGACTGTATTGGCTAAGAGTAAAGGTCATGACAGTGTAAAGTGGTTGGAGCTTGAAGGGCTTGCCATAGACGACGCCAAGTTATTCTCCCTGGATTTACCTGGGAAATTTCCGGTGTGTACCACTCCTTCAATCTTGCTATTTGGTCTTTTTTGTTGTTTCTGCTGTTTTACTCCATCCAATATGCCTAATCGTTTTGCCTTTTGTGCTGTCTACTGAATTTTTTTGTTTAATTTTTCTTCTTTTACTCTGGGTGCAGAACTTGATTGCTCTGAGTTTATACGGAAACAAGATACGAAACGTGGAGACGATTCTTGATGAGATCTCAAAGTTGAAACACCTTAAGGCTCTCTGGCTGAATGATAACCCTGTTGTGGCAAAATGGTGAGGTTTGACAATTTTATATCTTTTTTGTTTGATGTGACCTTGGGACTGAAGGGATTGAGATATGCTTTTTTCCAGCAAGGAAATTGGTGATGAAACAATTGTTCAAGTATTTCCGGAATTAGAGATCTTCAATTCATGTTGTACCCGTAAATTTGGTGAATGGGCACTAGGGTTTTGTGGAGGACTATATGGAAAGGATAATTCTTTTTGTGAACTGCAAAATGAGGATCCACTGCAAAATTTGACATCTCTTGATCTTTCAAATCGAGGTATCCACAACATTGTCAATAAGGTCAGGTTCCATGCTACATTGTTATGATTCTTATTTCCTTCTTGCTCATTTTTGTGAACTTCGTTGTTATAATCGGTGCATTGGACCTTTAAGAACCCTGATGAAGGTCGATATGGTTTCTCATGCTGTCATTTTGATTGTTCTCACAATTTCATTTCTGCTCTTGTTCATCTTCAGCTCTTTTCACCTGTCAAAATACCGTTGCTTTCCCATTTGAATCTACATGGAAATCCATTGGACGAGAACCCTACTGAGCAGTTGATGGAATTCTTGAAGAGATTCCCTTCCTTGACTTCACTAGAGGTAAATTTTTTTGTATAATGCCTTATTAAAAAGACCTCTTCATATATGAAAACATTAATTGTAGGTTGACATTCCTGGTCCCCTTGGAGACAATGCAGTAGAGATACTTGAATCTCTGCCCAATATCTGTCTACTTAACGGTGTCAAAGTATCCAAAATCTACGAGACAGACAAGCATGTAATTGCTTCAAGGCTAAAACCGCGTTTGCCTGGGTGGAATCCCAAGGACTCACTAGTTGATCGTGTCCTCAGTGCGATGTGGTTGTTCTTAATGAATTACAGACTTGCTGATGAGGAAAAGATTGATGAAACTTCTGTATGGTAACTACTTAACCCTTGAGAGTCCTTTTTGCAATATGCTCAACTTATTTGCTCAGTAAAAACATCTAATTCATTGTCAATGTACTATATGCTTGAACGTCATTTCCTTCAAGGAGTCAAATGATGAAAACATTGGCAATAAAACGTTTGGATCACCAGTTGGTAAAAATTAAAATATTGTAATTGTTCTACCTGCAAAATTAGTCCTTTCTTGAATATCCTGCAGGTATGTTATGGATGAGCTAGGTTCAGCTTTACGACACAGTGACGAGCCAAATTTTAGAGTATCGCCTTTCCTTTACATGCCAGATGGAAACTTGTCATCAGCTGTCAGGTGTGTCACTTAAGGATCCTCTTACTCATATTCCATGGTTGATGCATTTGCGTTTTCCATGTCTAGATTTTGAGTAGATGGACTACATGAATGAAGATATCTTTTTACTTTTGTTCCCTGTTTAGATGCATTTGCATTTTTCCATATCTAATGTAGACTTGTCACTTCAACTAGAAGAGGCTTCTGCTCATGGATATAAATCTTCCTCTTCTGTGCACTCACATGCACATAGAAAAGGTAAAAGAAGAAAGAATGCATTCATTGCTAACGAAATTGCCATTTTTTCAGCTTCTCTATTTTCTGGCCAACTCAAGATGTTCATCAGGGTGATGAGTGCTTTCGTGACTTTTTGTTTGGTATTGGAGAGGATAAACAACGGTCTGCTAGATTGACAGCTTGGTTCCACACGCCAGAAATTTACTTTATTAAGGTATGCATGTTTTCCGATTGTTTCCTTGCAGTGTGAGAAATTAGTTGTGTAAACTTGGTGCGACGCTTTTCAGGCCTACGAGAGGCGTATACAGAATTTGAAGCCAACGCATATAACTTCATCGCCAGTGGCAATGTCAGAGGTGCCTAGTATATCTCGTGGAAATGATAATCCCTTACGAGTTTACACAGATTTACCATATGTGCAGGAATTTTTGACACGTCCTGAATTTTCAACTAGTATGTCATCTGTCTTCTTATATGAATATCTTATGCCTGATATATATAGATATATATATATATATTATATATATATATTCTCTTTTGTATTTTTCTTTCTAGATATATTAAATGACATTATTTGCTCCCCTCAACAAATTTCATTTCAAAATTAGTCCATCGTTCAACTGCAAGTGCTTCATCATTGCATGTTTTGATTGCTATTGTTGAAAAATACCACAATATATGATTTGCAGTGCTCCATGAGTTTTCTATTCCATCTATTTAATTGATCAAAATCTGCTCTTATGCACGAGGACTGTAGTTGATATAGTTCTTTAAGAATGAATACAGCTTTATTCTTGATTAAACCTATCCATCTATGGCTTTTCTTTACTCGTCTCAAATTTAGTTCTTTTACTGGTTCAAATTTTCTACTTGTGCAGCAAATGATCCAAAAGAAGCAGATATTGTATGGACTAGCATGCAGCTGGATGAGGAGACTAAAAAAGCCGCTGGAATCACTGATGACCAATATATTAACCAGTTTCCTTATGAGGCATGTATTGTAATGAAGCATCATCTGGCAGAAACTATTCAAAAGGTAAGATGAACAAAAATGCGTAATCAACAAACATATAGTAGAATTGTAGCTTAATTTAGGGTTTTATTACCTTTCTTGACAGGCATATGGGTCTCCTCAGTGGTTCCAGTCAACGTATGATCTTGAAAAGCATTTAACAGATCTGATTGGAGACTATTTCGTGCGTGAGAGAGATGGGCTTGACAACTTGTGGATATTGAAGCCATGGAATATGGCACGAACTATTGATACAACAGTCACAGACAATTTGTCTGCTATTATTCGTCTCATGGAGACTGGTCCAAAAATTTGTCAAAAGTACATTGAAAGCCCTGCGTTGTTCAGAGGAAAGAAGTTTGATCTACGCTACATAGTACTTGTTCGTAGTTTGGCTCCCATGGATCTATTTCTTTCGGATGTCTTCTGGGTAAATACCATGTTAAATAGCTGTGATTCCTACATTTACATTACGCTGTGCCATTTTTACCCCACTTTGTTGTGGAGTACTTCTGAAGTCACTCTTTGTCAACAACTTCGTTTGTAATCTAATAGGGCGCTCCCTTTTGGGTATTTCTCACTTTCAGGTACGACTGTCGAATAATCAGTACACCTTGGACAAACGCAGCTTATATGAGTACGAGACTCATTTCACTGTTATGGTAGAGTACGATACCCATTTCATATAAATTTTCTCTTCACTTATCTTGACCGAGGAAAAAATTACCATTCAAAAGTTTCAAGTGCTAGTGTCTAAATGATTTTTATTTTGCAGAACTATCGTGGCAAACTGAATCATGTCAACACATCAGAGTTCGTACAGGAGTTTGAGCTGGAACATCATGGTAAAGTTTAAGGAATACGTTTTTTTGATTATCAGCTTTACACATTGTCAAATTGAAGTGAAATGAAAAACAACATATCTGGTGTACTACACTCTTGATGCAGTCAAATGGCTGGATATCCATCAAAGAATCAGAAGCATGATTCGACTAGTCTTTGAGGCAGCAGTTGGGGTCCACCCTCAAATGCATAGTGCGAAATCTAGGGCCATTTATGGGGTAGATGTTATGCTGGATTCGTCTTTCCATCCAAAGCTGTTGGAGGTACGCCTACTTGTTATTTTTATAGAATTGATGATCATTTTCTAGTTCTAGGAAATGTGACACCATTGCGGCTCTGGGATCTCAGGTGACGTATTGCCCAGACTGCACTAGGGCGTGCACGTATGACATGGCATCTATTTTGGAGGACGGCAGAGAAATTAAAGGCCGGGACTTCTTCAACGATGTGTTTGGTTGCTTGTTCTTGGACGAAACAAAGAGTGTGACGCCCCTCTGAAGGTGCTGTCTGGACTACTACGAAATCTGAGCACATTTTAGAACGTTTTGTTATATGCGTCGAGTCCATCCCCAATGAGTTGAGGATTTTTTTGTTTCATCGAAGTGGGTGGTGGCTCGATCGGAGGATATTTGTAGTACAGAAGGGTCAATCTTGGTAGTGTGTTTTAAAACTGATCTTCTATGACCTATTTAATATGTTAGAGGACCTATGTTCTGTGTTTTACAAAGATGTTTAAAATGATTGGCATGGTGATATTTTTATAATTACTAATTGATCCAAAATAGACTTTTGACAACTGAATTAGGAACAATTGATGAGCAGGAAGGCGTAGAGATGGATGTTAATATGTGGTTTGCATAAAATAATGAGTATATTAATTAACAGATGGAGTAAATTTTACTATATAGGTTATTGTTGGGTAGTAATTAAATTAACAATGACAACTTGGAGGTTTCCCTAGATTTCCGATGAGAGATCAATTGAGTAAAAAAACAAACACGCAAAAATTAATGGGTCAAAGCATGCAATAATTCGCATATACCTTCTAGCATAAGCATGCACCTAATGATAGTAATATAACGGCTACGAAAGCGACCTAGTATTATGATTTGATGATATTAGAATAATAAATAATAATCATCATATCATAATACTAAAGCGGAGTTTAGGTTTAATATTTAGCATGACACGTTTCTCATTTGATCACATCACTCATCTTTATTAAAATTATTTAATTTGTTTAATTGGTTAAAATTTCATTGTAGACCCCACATTAAGTTGTATACATAATAAATCTATCCAAATCTTAAAAAAGTCTATCCAAAATTATACACATAATGAAAATCCACCCTTTATAATTTCAGATTTATACAATCTTCTATCTCATATCGAAGATTTAAACAAGGGGAAGGGAGGGTAGGTGTTATAAAAGGCATAAGGAGAATGTGAATTGTATAAATATGGGCTTTGATTTAAGTTAAGACCCATATTAACAAAAAGCGCTTGTTAATGTACTACTCCCACCGTCCCTAAATGATTGTCCCTTTTCCTTTGTAAAGTGTGAAGGAAAAAGGGACAATCATTTAGGGACGGAGGGAGTATATTTTTTCTTAATGGGTTGAACAGTGATCCGATGGGTTGACCCGTAACCCACCTGTAACTCATAAATCTAGAATTTCATGACCCGTGGCCCGACCCGTAATAACGGGTCAGGTCAGTTCGGTCCGGGCCACCCGAATCGTTCGACAACCCTATATTGACCCAACTATAGGAGTGAGGAACCTTGTCTTAAAATTAACAAAAGTTAATTGGAAAAAACCCCATCAAAATCACAATAAACTTAATTTTAATGGTGTAGTGAGTTCTAAAGGTGTCTACACTTTTAACTACTTTCTACAAACCCACCAGGATGCATCAATCCACATCGACATAGAACTTGCGAGATGTCAATCCGATTAAGGGCATGCAGTGCAAAGGTAACTAGAATTGTCCCTCCCATGCTTGTTCGAGCTAACATCCAATACCCGTCTAGCCCATTTTCAAAGTTACAATATCTCACGTGTTCCGAGAATCCTTATCATAGGTTACATTGTTGGATCATTTTGTCGAATCCATCCGTCCCAGTCATTTCCAATCCGATACTTTGAGACCTCATCCATAGGAAAAGAAACACAATTCCTTGAAAAGAAGTGTATATGAACCGATTTTATTAGTAAAAATGTACTTGGATGACTGTTTTTTTCTTTCTGTCAATACCAAATAACTTTTAAACACGAAAATGCTCAAACGTGTCATTTTTTTAAATAACCATGGTATTTCCGCGACATTTTTACTGTGCATGTGAATTCTATGCCTTTCCTAGACCTTTCTCCCAAATCACACCATATCAAGCATTATCAAAAGATGTATGCTAAAGTGCTGATACACCTTCTTGAAGAAGAGAAACGAGCAAAACTTCACTCTAAAGCTGACCTATGTATTTATAATGTTTTCTCCCATCCATCAGGATTCCCTGCATAGCACAGAATATGTACGGCGGCATAGAAACGCTGACAATTTACATTCAAGAGTTCTTGCGTTGTAGAATATAGCGGTTTGTGATTCAAGCCTCATGACTTTTGCCCTGAGATGAAACAGCAACTTGAGAGAAACTCAAGCTGAGTGTGGCTCACTTGGCTCAGCTGATTCGATTGTTATATTTCTTGGCATTTGCATTTTCTTCTGTAGCTCAAGATTTGATAGCCTTTCTGCCTCCAAAGCTCTTTCAAGCTATACACACGCATTTGCAAACATTTCAACAAAACTTTTCCCAGCAAACAATAATTTACATATCTGGAGAATAGTGAGATTCTAGCTCAGGCAAACCTTTGCTGCTCTGGTACTCCACTCGCTTAGTATCGCTCTCAGTCGCTCGTTCTCTTCAATATACTGCAGAAAGAAGTAGAAGAATCACAAAGCAGTGTTAAAAACACAAATAGGATGGATCAAACATTCTGATACATAATCCATTGACTGATAAACAAGCAACACACTCTTCATAGAGGGAAATATAACTCTCTAGATTTGAATCGACCAAACCTATAATGATCAAAAAGCAAAAGAGGACTTGAACCTGAAGTTTCCTGTCTACCCAATTCACAAGTTTACATTTCAATACTTTTGAAAATATTTCCAGCGACATGATAATTTTAAAATTAAATCATCCACTAGGGATTCAATTTTCAAGTTCAGTGCAATATATTTCCGGATAGATCACTAGTTGGCCTAGTGCCTAAATTATGGTAAGGACGGTCTCGGTCTCACTTCTCTGTTGCCCTAAAAATTCCTGTAACCCTAACACAAAGAACCTTTCAGTCACATTGACCCCTAATTCACTTCCATTTCTATATAATTATGCGCTTCATCCTTCAGTACGCATAATTGGTTTTCAGGCTGAGATATTCATGGAAAACTTCTTTAGTCTAGCCCAATCAGTTCAATTCATAAGGTCACAGTGATAATGTGACACGCAGTAACCCTTAAGTCTTGCATAATTATACCATCACATTCCTCCCCAATACGTCATCATTGACACTCAGATTTAGATCTCTTTGTTGTTCTCAAAATGTACAATTATCCTTCAAGCTCCATCCTTATTTTCAACTGTTCTACCTTTGACCACAAATATGGACCATATGCAAATTTCAAACTCTATCCAATAGCAATCAGTATTCATTTCTAAGATAATTGTAGTCTCTGCAAGTCCTCTCCCAGTCCTCATATTGTTTGCTAATTTACATGGCAGATTCAGGCTGCAAGAAAGGCAGAGGAGAAAATGAAAATTTGGTGTCATATATGGCAGGGTTGCTTCACCGGCTAGAAGACGTTCTTTGAGGAGTTAACAAAAAACAAAAATAGCTTCCCATTGTCACCAAAGGAATTTAATAAATTCCAGGAGCTGCTCTATCAGGGTCAATCTATATCTGCTTATATTGTAAAATCCAGGAGATAAAACTTCACTTTGGAAATGAGATGAATTTACTCAAAAATCATAGAAAACAAAATAGGGTCATTGTATTTGAAAATAAGGCTGAAGGTTGTGACCAAAAACAGAAGGTGAACACTTGGCAAATTTGGAACTCCACTAAAAACCATTAAAATACAGAATTATCTATAACGACTTCTACCCTATGTAACTATCAACCGTCTATGCATGATTTACAGTTAATTCTTATGATCCCACTCTCTTAAGGAATACTAATTATACCAAGTGACATGGAAGTAGTACACCCCATCTCTTAAGGCCTCTGCATGAGTAGCATCATCAAATAGTGAAAGTTACTGTTCTATGAATGAGCACACCTGATTGTTTGCCGTGCGTACACGCTGAATCTCATGGTTTTTTTCGGCAATTAAGGATCGAGCAAGCCGCAGCTCAGATTGAAGCTGATCCATCTGCCATGGAAAAATAGTTTTTCAGCTTCAAATGAATATATTTTTTAGATGAGAATAGGAAAAGAACTCAAAACAGAATGAGATTCATATGTCCAAGATTTACACCATTAATATAGCCATATCAAAGATGTGCAGACATTACCTCAGCAGAAAGCGTTCGAAGTTCCTGATCACGAGCTGCTAATAAATGGGCTAGATCAACCTGCTAGAGAAAACAACAATAGTGAATACCTTGTAGCATTGATGATGTAACATAGGTATTTTTCTGTATATTAAAAATGCAATCAAAGATGACAAAACCAGTTGATTAGACAAACATTCCAAATTTCACAGCACAAGATTTAAAAGTCCTGAAGTAATTAAGCTCCATGAATTCGGTTGCTAATTTTGACCATTACTCTTACGGTGCTAAAACTACAAAATATGAACTTTAATTATCCATCTCCTTGATAAAAACAAGGATTACTTAAAAAGAAAAAACTCATGTACTAAAAGGGAAATCCATGTATATATACTGGAAAGAGAGAAAATAGCTATATACTCCCTCCGTTTCAAAATACATGACCATATAACAACTTTTGCTTGTTTCATAATACTTGACCATTTCACATTTTTTTCCATCACTTTCCATCTATACCCCTAATAATTATCTTTATCATAATCATTACACTTTTTCATATTTCTCTAAACAAATAATTAACTCTACATTTGATAGGGGCAATATAGGAATAACACTTTTTTCTTAATATATGTGCAATGTCCAAATGGTCATGTATTTTGAAACGGAGGGAGTACTTTTTATGCTGCCTTGGCCAAACAAGTAATCAACTTTAGCACGTGGATGCAAGGGACATAATTTCACACAGTGCCACATTTTAACTAATTATTGCAACATGAAACATAAAGATCGTGCTTGATTAATATCTTTTCATTTCTTTTTCCACAAAAAGTAAAACCATTGCTAGATGTCATTCTTTTCATTTTCTCAATAAATATTTTTTTACAGAAACCAGAGTAGGTTATGTCTGGTGGCATCATCTATCATGTCCATATCAATTTAGTGATCAAACAGATAGAGGCACAATGATTGTATGTGCAACCAGTTATAAGAGAATTTGTAAATCAATTAGCATAACCTGGGGAGTACTTCCGTCATCAGACCTTTCATATTTGCTCAAACATTCTTGCAGCCGCAGGATCTACAGTAGGCATTTGATTTATAAATAAGCAATTACATTGAATTATAGTGAAGATGGATAAAAAAATTATGCTTGAGCTAGAGAAGTTGAACTGATGCATGAATAGCCTTGTTCGGTATTTCCTCCACCAAGTACCTCCTCACTCAAAAAATGAAGATTCTCCCGCTGATATTGCAGTAGAGCCATTTGCTGGTCTGAAAGCCGACCCCCATCGTAATACCTGTTTCAACAGATACAGAGAGATCATATATGTTGATATCCACCTTAAGTAAATCATCAACTAACTGAATTCACCTTAATTCTTCCAGAGGGCTGGAGGCTTGGAGTGGAGAATACAACGATTTCAAAACATCAGGGTGAGAATTTAATGAGTTGTACTGGTGGACAAAACCTGTTAGTAAAGAATGGAGCAATTTCGTTAAGTTAACCCACTTCCTAACATAGCTTTTTATTTTTTAATATATCTTTGTTCCAAGAGCTTTCCTCCTACAATAGTTTCCTAGAGAACAAACTTCAGAGTGGAATTAAAGTGAAGCGCTGTAAGCTGAAACTCATCACATCTTGTAAGTGTTAAATAAGAAGAATATAAACCACAGCCAGACTATAACACTCATACTTGCAGATGTTAGTGGTAGCTCACACATATACTCATGGTACATCTAGCCAATCATAATCAGAAATGAAATGACATATAATGTTACCACAGGGCTGTAAATTTCAATTAAAGAATCCATTTTTCATAAAAAAAAATGGAGAAAATGCAGTTTCTTTGTTTGTATCTTTCTTAAAAAAGTAAAGACTTTCAAAAAAAAAAAAAACCTTTGAGCGATCAACTCCTGTGATTGGAAATACTTCAGTATAATCACTCCATGTCACATTCAAATTAGCATGTCTAAAAAATGCAGTGCCAAAAATAGTTTAACGTGGGACACAAATGTCTTGCCAAACCTCAGAACATTAAATTGACGATAAATCATGTAGTGCCATCCTATTGACGATAAATCAATCTATGACTAACAGTTTGTGTCATCTTTTCTGTCATCTTCATTAAAGTAGGTCCCAAAAATAATGATTCAGTCATTCAGGTATGATGCAGAAAGACTTTCTACCTGCCTTCTCTGGATTCTTTCTCCCATGTCTTAGTTCCCTTGATTTAATCGTTAATTAGATTTATAGTTGTCGTAGGGGAGAGAATATTGGAAGTTGTTGGAAAGCTCTAACCTAATGGAGGGGCATGCCTTATTTTGGCCTAAAAACTTATTAATTCATCGACTGACTCTCAACAATCTATGCTGCATTGCTTAAATGATTTTGAGCGGAAAAAATGAGTTAGAATCCATGTCTTCAAATTTGTAACAGTGCAGATCTTTCTAACCTCTGTATGTATCAATAGAATCCTAGACAGAAACAAGTTTCTTGAGCATAGACTTGAGGTTTTTTCACAAATAATATGCACACCCACCCATAAGTGCTTAAAATATAATAAATTTACTAGAAAAAACTTCTGTATTATCACAAGCCTCTGTAAGCCAATCTGCTACTGAAGTACAAATAATGCATAGCAGAATCTGCTACTGAAGCGAAAAGAATCCAAGGATAGAATGTCAAAACAACCAAGTATTGGAGGTGATTCATTATGTTTTATATCAAATCATTCAAAATTGCATAATATAAGACTACTGTTAGTATAAATTCAAAACTAAATTACCAAATTTTTTTGTCATGATTAATAAGAGTCAGTGGTCATTTTTAACCGGATATTCAAGCTTTGATTTGGAGTTGGGTTTGAGTTTGCTTTCAGGTTCAGGCCAGTTTCAATAAGATACTATAGGGCTTGATTCAACTTAACTTTCGATTAATTGGGTATCGTGTCAGCCTGGCTCCATGCTGGTCTGATTTCGATAACGTGTTGTTCCACCTAAACGTATTTAATGTTCAATTAATTCATTAACATCAAGAGCATGAAAGATTTAACTAATTTTGGAAAATGGATAAACTTTCAAACTGTTGTTGGGTACTACTGAGTAATTGCATGCTTGAGACATATTTTTACCTTGCCTGACACTGATTTTAATTTTTCCGCAAACAGAAAATCTAATATTCCTTTTGAGCTAAGTAAATTGTATATCAAGGAGAGAGATTGAACATTACTAATATATGCAGCCATGAAGGAACCTGCAACCATGACTTCAACCACCATAACTATCCTGCATTATATTACCAGTAAAACAAGAAATAAGCCAGAAATACATTGTAAGGGTCACATTGCAGGCTACAAACAATTATCTAACATGAAATAAGACAACATAGGAAAAACAAGGATGAATTGCAAAGTGAATAACAGTAGTCAAATGAAACATCCATGTATAAGGTCAATTCCTTTTTGTAGAGGTTCAGTAAGTATCAACTTCCCATACTGATATAGTGATATGTCATAAGATACTAACTTATTACTGCTTCTGGTTTCAGGATAATTAAAGTTTATAACTTTCAAACAAGACCGACAGAAAAAGTTAATACGTAACAGCCAATCCATGCTGTTGTCAACTGGGACCATCTTTCTGCACCCTACATGTAGTTTATACTTCGATTGAATTCCATCAAAGTCGACTGAAAGCAAAGATGCAATAGAATAATTATATTTTCCAATATAAATAAACCAACTGCTCCACCATTTTTCACCCTACATGGCGTTACTAGTTTAAATTTCCTGTTACTGAATGGATTAATCAAGAACACATCAATGCAATAATATTCTGAAATATTGTTAAGCAGTTTGACAACATATGTTAGGTTTGCAATTAATTCTGATTGAAACCTAAATAGAACAATTCTTATTGATGCAACAAAATGATCCTGCTTTCCATTGTTGTTACATAAAATATTCCATCCTACTTCACCATATGTGTGGTAACTATTTGAGAAGCTTCCAAAACATGGTGATTTACAATTACTTCAAATATATTGTTGTTAGCTTGGGACGATATTATCACTTAGAAGTATTTTCATAACATATTTTACTAGAAAAGTCTCAATAATAGTAGCTTGCCGATTAAAGTCTAGAAAAAAAGCATATTATATGAGCTTATGTTTACTCTTCCACCTTGCTACTACAGCTTGCTTAATTTCTTCAGAAAGCCCTTGCTACTACTCATAGCAAACTCTAGGGAGTAAGAAAAAAAAAAACAAAACACATTCTTTCAAACAACATCCTTCCATTATCTCTTTTCAACCATATACACTAACTGAATATGTTCAGCCAAAATATCAGGACTCAAACAGCTTTAAATTAAAAGGTTCAAACAACCGAATCCTAAATCTCAAAAACGGGAAGTTAGAAATTGTGAGAGAATACATGTGTTTCTCATATGTGATACTTTCTAGCCTTTGCAGTTTTACATATGATCCTTGTAGATGACTGCAAATTATTTCAGAATTTACTTATTTGGTATCAAACCAGTATTGCCAGATCATTAATCCGTTAGATTAACATCTCCTTCAATCGTCATAGTTAAAACTTCCATTAGATTGATGGCTCAAGACAAACCCATCACACAAATATCAAAAACCAAAAGAGCTAAGAAGCAAAATAAGATAGCTGTGGAGGACTGGAGTATAAAAGGGTATACCTAAGTAGTGCAGTGAGGGAAAGAAAGCTAATATATGGCTTCCAGACCAAAAGCAGGAGCATTGCAGCCGTACCTGACATATTACATCAACGTTTAAAATATTACTTCAAGATTATGAAAGAACTAGTTGAAGCCAACTACCATGTATTTGCATCATCTTTACAGAATTATAAAATGCAAAATTTATATATTATAAATATTACATCAAGATATATAACTCAAAAATAGCCTTATATTATTTATGACAGTTTCCAGAATCAAGATAGAGGATTTTACAAAAATTATTCCAAAAACATGAATAATAGAAAGTTTACATAAAAGTTATATACCATAAAAATAAACCCTGAAAATTTAATTCTGATAATTTGTAATATAAGATGTGGTTAATCGTTTCATAGTAATAACTGAATGAAGATAAAGTGCAGAAAAGACATAACTTGTAAAGAAACATGTAACAAATAGTTGCGACGGATTAACTAGTTGTTTGCATCAAAGTTGACAGATCAAACCAGTAATAGTCAATGAAAAGCTGATATTAAAGCATGACTTTCGCAATTGTATTCAGAAGTAAAATTTGCAGCTAATCATACTCATTCGATATATTTTCATCTCTCACTAACCATCTCAGGGCAACTACTAGGTCCACATGAAGTAGACCAGGACTCAAGTTTCCAAAGAAATGACAGGTCAATGAACCTAGAACAGCGCTGACTTATCAGTCCCATTAAATCTGTAAACATGTGTACCTTCATACTGGAGGTTCAAATAGTAAACACAATCTTACAGTAAATTGCTCAAAAGTCAAATGCATAAAAATTTACACGTAATCTCATTAAAATAAGGGAGAAACATTACAAAGTATCACATACCATATGAAACTGTAGCAAAAGGTAAGCGCACAATATGCTTCAGCTTCTGACTGAAAATGTAATAACCCTACAAAAGTTTAAATTAATTAGATATGGCCAACTAATGCATCACCCAGCAAAACATGCTAGGGGATAATCAATGAAACTTTTTACAATAAATATGATACCAAATATGATTAATAAAGACAGCAAACTTATATAAGTACATTGACTGTCTATTTTCCAAGTTCCAAATTAAAACAAGATTATCTTATAATATTAGTACAGAGAAGCATGATCATTAAAGCTTATGATTACGAGGTGAAATTTGAGATCATTCTTTTTCTTGCCAAATATTAACGTTATTCCATTTAGGCCTGAAAATGTCACCATTATTCATATCAAGCTATATATGCAACTGTAGCTGTCAATGCAAAAAAAAAAAAGGAAAAATATATAAGAAGAAGAGAGTGAGAATTACATTCCAATGCCCCAAGACTTTGAGCTTTATTTTTAAACAGCAGTCCAAAATTTCATCATTGCCCTTTTGGCCAATGTTAACCGAAACTCATAATATTTAGGACTAAGTTAAAACAACCCTTTTTAAAAAAGAAAATAACTTTCTTTGACATGTTACTTTTTTTTTGCTCAGATGACATGTTACTTTTCTTTTACATGAGAGCAATTTTATATATTTATACATATATAAGAGTTTGTGGGAAGGTAAATCATTGCTGGCAGTAAGCAAGTGCATCACTGTAAACACGAGTCAATTTTGTATCACTTTTTCTTTATTGTTCTTGCAATATAAGCAATCTTTTGTTCCCGTTTCATTGATTACCGTAACTAAATGGGCCATAATATTTGCATGTAATAGAACAAAGAAGAAAACAAAATAATTGGTTTTATTCTTGCCACAGTAAGGATCAAATATGTGAGCATACTTAACATCCAACTCCAATGAGAACATATATGTGTGTGTGTGTGTGTATACATATTATTACATTAAGGCTAGACCTGCAAACGTATCTTCTGGACTTGATAGACCAAATACTGCTGAAAAATTCCTGGAAATAAACACAAAGCAACAGAATAGGATATAGTGGATTAGGAACAAATAGTTTCCCCTTTGAAAAGGACTTCATGCTACTTTACAGCTGTTACCATGAAGTTACTAATTAACTCTACCGGTGATGTTAGCCTAATCGCCGCCATTAATTATAGTGGACGGTTATGGTTGAGTTAAATATTTTTATTTTTGGCAAGTAATTGAGTTAAATATTTAAGATTAGTTGTTGAGGAAATAGATTATATGAACAATAATTAGAACAAAATAAGGCAAAAATTCCACAATTCAAACGATCTTGTATTCGACGGCTTCATAACCCAAGAAGCCACCCTCCTTCATTGGAGCTCACTAACCCTAATTTGAAATAGGAAATTATCAAACAGATGTTCAAAATTTGAGAAATTAACAGCGAAACAAATTTGGTGAAAAACCTACTCGAATGCCTACGATCTAAATCAATAAAATTACAGGAACAAGGAATTGATAGGGATGAAAAAGAAAGGGCATGGCTCCATGACGGACAAGAAGGGTACTGATTGTTTTATTAGCTCTATTTTTTCATTTTTTTTATTTTTTTATATCATAATATAGAAATCTTTGCTCAATCTTAACCCATTAATATAAGTTATGGTCAGGATTACTCTAACTTCACTGATAGAGTTATACAGGAACTGCATGGTAACAGCACACACTTGAATTTCCAACCATCAATGTTGGCAGTCAGAACAAGAGTTGAAAGAATATGCGCTGGATTGAGGAAGTAAAAGCCTAAAGTGGCACAAACCTGTAATTAATAAAAGAACAACATTGCAGCTGCAAAGCAAAGGTGAGATCCATGTCTTAATAGGATGAAGAATCCATGGAGCTCCTATAGCTACAATCACATATCCTGCCTGCAAAGCAATTGAAAATAAGAAATTCTGCCGAAAAATAATATTTGAAAAAGGCAGTAGAAAATTTTTCACATTAAACCAGATTAGTACTTGCCAATAGAATGCAGTAGAATATACTTCCATATATCCTTGTGCGCTTCCGGTGACGAGCTAATGGTGCCTCATTTAGTATATCCAGAAATCTGAGGGTAATATCATAACACTCAACTCAAATCACACTCATTCAATTAGAGAATAGTTAAACAATACAATACAGACATAGAAGTAGAGCAGCAATGGTCAATTTTCATTGAGTGGAAAGATAGTAAAGTGTTCCATCAAACAAACACACATTCGGCTGGTAAGTCTGAAGCTACAATGTCCCAAAACTTCCATTTTTCTATCCTTTCTTGCACTATCAGGACAAACCACTATGTAGCTTCAAGTGATGAGTGACCCTGCTAATTGTTCCAGCAGTGCCTAATCTGTTTGAGGCTTCATGTCAATAAGCACCCCCTTATGTGTATTAAGGGCACCTTATCCCGATACAGAAATGATGTAGCCACACCTTTTGTGAACTATGGAATAAAAAGCAAGGACATCCCTTGGACAGAAAGGGCCATAATTTTGATTTTGAATAAAAATGCCAGTTTGAGCTATTCGCAAATGCTTAAGCAGTGTGGATTATTTCAGGTGATTCTATAATGAACATGGATCAGAAGTTTTAAGAAAACCATGTTCAAAGATAGCAGCACAATAAACCTACCCTAGCCAACAGTTCCATTAGCAGCTCCTGAACAATCACTTGTATTGTCAAATACTATTTGCATTCATACATCCCAACAAGGCCACAAGTGAGTGAAGGATAAATCAAGAAGCAAAAACAAAATGAAAGAAAAACTACTATATATGGTTAAACAAGATAATCCAGAACTAACTAGATGATGAAACAAGCAGACGTCCTAATTGGGCGAAATTCAGCCAAATCGGCCTACGAGACCGAAATGTCAGGTCCTAATCGCAATTTGCATAAGAGAAAAAATGTTAAGGACGCCAAATCGATGATCTTAGACCTAGAATGAAACCAACGCCAATAAACCTACCCTAGCCAACAGTTCCATTAGCAGCTCCTGAATAATCACTTGTGTGTTGTTACATACCATTTGCATTCATACATCCCAACAAGGACACAAATTAATCAAGAAGCAAAAATAAAATGAAAGAAAAACTACTATATATGATTTCACAAGATAATCCAGAGCTAACAAGATGATGAAACAAGCAGACGTCCTAATCGGGCGAATTCAGCCAAATCGGCCTACGAGACCGAAATGCCAGGTACTAATCGCAATTTGTGTAAGAGAAAATTGTTAAAGGACGCCAAATCGATGATCTTAGACCTAGATAGAAAACAACGGCAAAGCATTTGAATGAGGGAAATCCTACATGTTGTCTTCAGGAGTTGTGGTCGGAACCGAAGAGTTTCGATCAGCTGACATGGATCGAGAGTGGTGATCGGCGTGGTTGGCAGTTGGCAGTGACAGCGCATTGACTCTACTGCGACTTTGGGAATCGATTCTCTCTCCTACAGCTACAAATGTCGCATGAATTTTGAGTATAGAACAAGTGCTGTGCTGAAGAAACCCTACGGACTTGGAGACGATGACCAGATCAGTGAGCGGTTCCGGGTTCGACCAAACCGGAATAAACCGCCCCCCAACCGGCCGTTTATTAGGTTCCAATTCGTGGTTGAACCGTGATGAATAATCGGATGAATTCGGGTCGGTTCACCGGATATTCAAATTGTTAAAATCAGTCTAGTTAATTCTGCTTTTGATTGAGTCAGTTTTTTCAACTTTTGATTGAATCGGATTTCGATTTCAGTTTAATCGGTTTTGATTGGACTTTGTTGAGTCAATGTTGATTGAATTGAGTCTCAATTTAAATTAGGTTTTGATAGTTCGAATAATGATCATTCTAATTTTGGTTTAACTATATTTTAAATAATACATTTTCTTTATAGTTCATGTGTACAATATTAGTACGCGTATATTAATGTATACCGATATTAGTATTTATGAGATCTTGTACATTGTCGTAATCATAAACATGAATAATAGTTATATCAAATCATATATTCTCATAGCCATACACTAAGAGCAGTGGCGGGGCGAAGGGGGGCGGTCGCCCCCTCTCTCATGCTCCTTGTATACATTATTACTATAAAAGTTTATGAAAATGTCAGGAAAAGTCCTTATCCCAGCGGTGAATTTACCTGGCTAGTTGCTGCCCTCCCGCGTTCGATTCTTGTTTGTGTCAAATACAATAACCTCTTCCTTATTCTCTCAGCATTTACTTTTCCGTGGCTCCCACAATAATACCTTTTCCATTCTATCTCCACCCCACTTTTTTTTGTCTGTTTATTAGACTTCAGTACTTTAACAGTGGGAAAATCGTATTAAACTATTTTAAATATTATTAGTAAATATTAATGCTAGTATAATAATGATTTTAATATATAATAAAAATACATTACTCTGTTGTAAAGTAATCTTTTATTACTCGATAGTAAATTATTGATAGTATTTATATATATTTCTTATTACAATATATAAAAGAATTTAATTTAATTTTACATGCTCAATATTTTACTTGCCTTGTACAAACATATTAATACTTACAGCCCTATTATTATGTATACCATTTTTTTCAAATATATATTATGTAAAACAATAAATTAACATATTTCCGGATCCCACGAAAGCGAGATTTTCCTGGGTAATTAATTGTTGTTGTTGAATAAATTAACATATTATTTTTACCTTCTACACTTTCACCCCCTCTTCCCATTTTCTCTGGTTCCGCCACTGACTAAGAGTATAAACAATGGTTGGCCAAAATTTTGGCCTTACATTAGAAAAATATTAAAAGGGAAGAAAGTGCATGAAAGTGGATAAGAGAGAATGTGGTTTTGGTCGTAGTGATGACCAAAATTATAATTTGGTCTTTGATTATGAGAATGAAGTGTCCATTGTAGTGTAAAGTGAAAAACTTTGAATGAAAGAAAAATGTAAAATACAAAAAAATATTATTATTTTAATTCTGTGATCAAATTTTTTGTTCTACCATAAACTATACTCTAATACACTACTCCCTTTGTTCAATAATGTTTGTCAAAAAGGATGATTTTTGCGGTTTTTAATGAAAGGTATAAAATGGTATTGGAAAATTAAAAAGTTAAATAAATTGGTTAAAAGATATGATTGAATAGAGATACTTTTGTAAATTTATAGGAGGAAAAAATTGAAAAGAGATAAAGTAGGTGGAAAAGTAGGATAATGAGCGTAAATTTACAGATTGAATAGGGGTAAGATTGGAAGAAAGTTATTGATATAAAAGGAAAGTAGATAAACATTTTGGGACGACGGAAAAGGAAAAGTGGACAAACATTATGGGGCAGAGGGAGTAATATGTAAGACCTTTATGTTTTATTCCCTCCGTCCATTTTTGTTTGTCCACTTTCTATTTCTGACGTTCCTTTTTGTTTATCATATTCCCCCCAGTCCGGATCTTCTAGAGCCTATTGTGTAACCCATGGTACTACACTCTTTCTATTGGCCCATTTTATTGATTAATCAATTACAAAAAATCTTAACAAAATATATTTTCTTTCAAGTGTTACCTTTGTTTCCAAATTACTTGTTAATTTACTTTTAACTTTTCTTCTTCCTACGTGGGTTTTCAACTTCTTCTTTGATATCCCCTCTAAGAAAACGAGTTCTTCAATTTGTCTTCATTCTTACATCAACCAGGTTAAGTTATTAAAAAATGCACTTAATTATTGTTTGATTATCAGTTTATAGTTGATATATTTTTCAATTCTTACTTATTATGTTCTTTGGATGTTCAACGAGTACGAGGCCAGTATGTGCTTAATTAATTTGAGTGGTAACTTTATTTGATCTCCTAATAAAAAAATGGAGTACTTGGGTTCAAGTATACATCTTCCAGTACGTGCTTAATTAATCTATGTGGTTACTCTACTCGATCTCCTAGAAAAAATAACGTGTATACTAATTTTATTGAATCTAAGGTAAATTCCAAACATTGTACTGTACGTATCTTAATACTTCTACAATGATAGATTGATTTTGATTTTTGTACAGGTTATGGAGATTAATATTCGAGAATCACAACCCTTTTCGCAGAATTGAATATGAGGATGATGAACATTTCATAGATGTTAATCTAGATGATGCAGGTCATGAAGATTTGACACACTATGATCTTGAAGGTGAAATAATTGAGTCAATCCATTCAAAGATACCTAAGGAACTTATACCAAGAGTTCAAACGGAATTTCAAAATGAGGATATGACTTATGAGTTCTATAACGCTTATGCTTTGGCAGTTGGGTTTTCTATTTGTAGGAGTGGAACTCATAAATTTAAGGGGATACTGATCGCTAGAGCGTTTGTTTGTTCGGCCCAAGGTAAACGGAAACAATGTTTATAAATCCCACCGTGTGGAGACAAGATTTGATTATTTAGCCATGTTAAAAATCAGTTGTCGTCAAACAGGAAGTTGATATTGTGTTGTCAACTTTATTGCCCAACATAGTCATAATATGGCAAGCCTAAGTAAGGCTCATCTATTTAGATCACATCGGAGAATTTCAGCATCTCAAGCGTCACAAGTTGACATGGCTGATAGTTCAGGTTTTGCTCCAAAAATACCTTTGAGTTTATGGCTAGGCAAGGAGGAGGTCATGAACATCTTTGGTTTTTCTCATGTGGATATTAAGAATTATTTGCGCAGTAAGCCTACTTTACACATTTAGCAACATGAAACAGGTGGTGTTCTTGAGTACTTACAAAGGGTGAGAGTAGAAGAACCTAATTTCTTGAGGCATGCTAAACATCACCAAAAAAAATAGTATCACCATTTTCACTTTTTATTTATGTCCCAGTAGATATGAAAAATTACATATAATTAAATTCCCCCAAACCCTCGTGACCAAAAAAATAAAAAAACTTCCCCAAACTCTAATTTCTTTCCCTTCTCTAATCTTTTCCCCCTTGCTTTCCGCCGAACAACATCCACGTCGTCGGCCCCCTTCTTTGCCGCCGGTGAATTTGATTAATATGTTGAAAGCCATTTCCTACCTATGTGGGCATTGTTATTGAGAAAAGGGGTCCTGACATCCAACGCTGGACCAATACATTAGGGGCCTTGGTTAGTCTTTGGACGCCGTGTTTCTAGTCTCTCCTGTGGTATGGGAGCATTGGTGCCCATTTGAATCAAATTTGCATGCGTGCTCTGCTCTTCACTTTAGTGCTTCAATCAATTTTTCAGCAATTTTGTACACCATTTTTTTCTTTGTTTTTATATTGGAATTTTAGATTTTTATGGAAGGGTAATTAAGTCCAAAATATGTGAAATGGTGATGTTGTACTAAAATTGTGGTGATGTATAGCATTTATGAATTTCTTTTATGTTATTCAAGTAGATGAAGATGATTTGATAACTAATATTTTTTAGACCGATGCAAGGATGATGGCTGATTATGAGGATTTCGGTGATGTTGTTTGCTTTGATACTACCTACCGCAGGCACAGAGATGGTTTACCAACTGCTTTATTTGTGGGAGTGAATCATCACAAGCAAAGCATTATCTTTGACGTTGCATTATTATATGATGAAACAGCATAAACTTTTGTGTGGTTGTTCGATATGTTTTCAAGAGCTATGGGAGGGAAATTGCACCAAACAATGTTGACAGATCAAGATGCAGCAATGTTAAAAGCTCTTCATTATGCCCATAGACTTATCATCGACTTTGTATCTGGCATATATTTCAGAATGTAACACCTCACTTGGCTGGTGTTTTTTCAAGTACAAGGATTTTTCAAAAAGCTTCAACAATTGCTTTTATGACTACGGGCATGAAGAAGAATTTTTGGATGCTTGGAATGATATGCTTGAAAAATATGGGTCGCAAGATAATGAATGGTTGAAGAGATTGCTTAATATCAAAGAAAAGTGGGCTTTGGCTTATGGACGTGATACATTTTGTGTTGGCATGACTACAACACAACGAAGTGAGAGCGTGAATAATCTCATCAAACACTATGTAAGTTGTAAGCATAATCTACAAAGGTTTTTTGAACACTTCCAGCGGTTACTTAATGACCGTCGTTATGATGAGATGGTTGTTTAAATTTAAGGCTAGTCAGAGCAAAGTGTCATCTTCTCTTCTTGTTGAAATGTTGAGACAATTTGCGAATGTTTATACTCCTACAATGTTTGTGTTGTTCCAAGAAGAAATAGGTAAAGCCTTTGACTGTCAGCTTGAGGTTTGTAATGAGCAGGAAACATTGTTGACATATAAGGTAACACCTCACAAGAAGCATTACAGACACATTGTCTCTTATCATGGTGACATAGACGAATATGCTTTTTGTACTTGTAGGAAGTTTGAATTCAGTGGCTTTGATGCAACCATATATTGGAAGTACTCTCCTATAGAGATATTACAGAAGTTCCCAAGAAGTGCATATTAAAAAGGTGGACAAAAGACGCTAAAAGTAGAAGCATTCGATTTTCAAGCGAAAGCTTAACTGATGAGACAAATCCTAAAGATCTAATGGGAATGCGCTATAGAGATTTATGTGGTCTATCTACACGCTTAGTCACACGGGCTGCTGCAATTGAAGATAAATATACCTGATGTATGACAAGGGGGTCCTTGAAGTCACACAATCGCGAACGGAAACGGATCTAGACCTTGCACCAAGTATAAGTCAAGCGAACTTCTCGAACCGAAACACAATCAACAATCTTCACGAAACAATACTTGATCAAACCAAAGCCAAACTTGCATAAATCAATCCAAGACTCCAAGAGATGATGACGGCTCCAATTCAAGGTCCAATGACGAGAAGCCGAGCCAAGAAGATCATCCAAGGAACCTCCATTGCACTCAAGTGTCTCTATTCAAGAATGGAGGAGCCTAAGAAGACGAAGTGGGTCACTTACTTGCAAGGAACTTAAGACGAGCAACCACGAGAAGGAAGGTCCTTCTCAGGACCGACCCCCCTGGGGGTCGTGCACGACCCACATGGGTCGATCACGACCCATAAGGGTCGGTCACGACCCTCCCAGGGTCGATCCTGAGGGTTATCGCAATTGCGTCCGCCGGTTTCCTTGCGAGTAAAGTTGTTTCATTTTATTGTTATCAAACTATTTCCATATTTTGGTTTTCTAGATTTGTAATTATTATTATGAGATATTCTTTATATCTTATGATAATAATTTAGGGTTTCTTTTTCTAGGATAGAATAAATACTCTAGTTTTTCCTTTTATCTGTTTGGAGCGTATTTTGAGAAGAGAACAGAGTTCTCTTCCTGCGCCACTTTGTGACCTACGACTTTGAGTCTATCCACGAGAACTTATGTGAAGGGGGTCCTCGATGTTCCTTGCTATCATCTTATAATTCTCGGCTTCTCGTCAATACCCATGTGAAAGAGGGTCTTATTAATCTGATGAGAGAAGTGGGTTTAGGTAGCACTAAAAGCCACTATAGTTGAATTTGAAAGATCAGTTGGTTGGAGATGATCAAAATCTTGATAAACCAGTAGAAACAAATGAAATGATGAAGAACATTAAAGGCATAAAGTTGAAGCCAAAACCTAGAAGTCAATCAGGCAAAAGGCCTGAAAGTGCTCTTCAAAAAAACAACAAGAAAGAAAAGAAGGCTTAAGGACAACTCATCAATTAACAGTAATACAACTTGTATTGAACGGCTATAATTAGAGCACAATTTCTTTACACTAATAGTATTAGCATATTGTTTTCTAACACTTAGAATTTTTCACTATAGGGGAATCAAAATATTCAACTGTATAGAAGTGTTTCACAAAAGTCAGTTGGTTTTATTCATCCATGGGAATGGGATGCTTTGGGATACAATAACTCTATATCTTCAAATTATGGCCTAGTCAACATGGATGCGAGTTCATTACTAGCTACTTGATCATTCCAATGAAGAAGTTCCTTAAAGTTATAAGGCATTATTGAATAGCATTGGAATGCCTCATGTATATAGAAACAAAACCGTGAACTTGATCGGACTTTGTGTTTGGATCTGTGCTTATATCATCTAGCTAATCAATTTTGTATAATTGATGCCTCGGGTAAATATAACATAGAAAAAAATATATAAGATTTTGGTTTTACTTTATACTTTTTTTTTAGCCAAGATTTGACTTTTTACTTGAATCTGTGTATATATATAATCTAGCTAGTTGATTAATTTTGTTCAAATGCATGGTCTATGCAGGTTCAACCCAAATGAAGAGTTGTCATGCTGATTCTAGAAGTGGCTAGGAAAGAAGAATTCTTTTGTTTTTTTTTAATGTCAAAGATGATTGTGTCCTTTTAATTATGTGATATATAATTTAGTAATGTAAGACATGTGAGTTTTTCCTATATGTGCTAGCTACTCATGTGAGTTCTAGTAGCTGATTCTACAAGATGATTTTGTGACTCTTGCCTTTATATGCTAGCTAGCCATGTGGGTTTTGTGTATTTTTTGTCAGCACTAGTTTGGTTTAATCTGCAAGCCAAATATTCATGAATGGTGTTTTCCACCTTTTCATCATTCAAAAATGTTACTATTTATTTCAGGATATGCACTAAAGTTTGCTATACTACAATTCAAAAATAAATAAAATTGGATAATGGATGCTAGAAGATAAGTTAAACAGGCCTATGTCGGATTTGAACCGATGTCATTGCGCATTAAGCACATTGCTTTACCGATTGAGCTAATAGGCTAAACATTATGTCACATCTTAGAGTGAAATTAAAGATATCAGACATGATCTATCACACTATCACATTATGCCTGACTTCAAAGTCTCAAAGCAATAAGAAGTGAGATATGTGAATGTAGCTAGTAAATGTACTTACTCACCCTGGCAAGAAGGAATTATCCGAAGTGAACCATATATTCAAGTTGGCACAGTGGTTACAACTATCCTACCACAAGAAGCTTGGCATATTCAAGTAAAGAAAGGAATAGGAGAAACACAAGGGAGATTCGTCTTCTATAAAGCGGAGAGCAAATATAATAGAGGTGTTGGCTTCAATCGATACAACAAATTCACAGAGGTCTGCATGTCTTTCTATAATAATTTCCTAAAAAGGGCGGTAAACTTTCTTCTTCTCTTCAATTGACAATTTTGTTTAGGAGATTTGTATGACATACAAAATTCACAGGTTCTATGGCCACTTCCATTGATGTCAAGGACAGTTGAGATCTTTGCACTAGTATTCACCTGATAGCTTGGATATAAAGCCTAGACACACTCACACAGTTGGCTGCATTAAGGAAGAATAATCATATTGTTGAAATCTTTGTACTCAACTCCACATGCTTGTAAATTTACATCTTTGAATTGCTTGGAACCTGGATAGAAACCTAGGGATTAATCTGGAAATACTATAGAGTCTCACATTTAAATACTATAGGGCTTAATGCAAATTTGACGATTCTATCAACATAGAACAAATGCAGGCTAAGTGCGGCATTTCATCAAACACCATATATGCAAAGCATTCTAACCAAGAGGGTCAGCCCAAAATCGTAAAATCTTACCCGAACAACACTTCAAGAAGACGAATACGAGGAGAAAGAAGAGGACGGTGAAGAAGTAGAGGCGACAATGGATTTAGGTCTTCAAAGCTTCAGACTTGAGCAATCAAACGTCAGGGATCTGTTTTTCCCCCCAATTTGGGGCTATTGAAGTCAACCAATTAGGGATTTAGATTGGAATCACCATATCGCTCCGACGAATTATAGAAGCCTGAGCTCTCGCCGTCTCTGGGAAGTACCACTTTTCTGATCGGAGGGGGGAGTAAATTAAGCAGTAATTAGGAAAGAAATTTTTTAATGGAGATAAACTTGTTTTTTAATTGATTTCAACTTGTTTATTTAATTAGTAAAATTTGACCAATAAGAATAGTGGAGTACCGTGGGTTGTATACAGATATGTAGAAGATCCGGATTGTATACAGATATGTAGAAGATCCGGATTGTATTCCCCCCCTCCTGTTCCATTTATATCTATCAATTTCTTATTTTTTTATCCTCCTCCAATATCTAATTTTACATACTTTGTATATCTCTTTCATCACTTTTTTACCTACTCTCAATCTCTTCTCCCAATCAACCACCCAATTCTTTAACATAAATGTTTTTTGTAACCTCACACAACAATGGAAAAAAAACAATTTTTAAATGGGTGGTTCACAAGGATGGTGGATTGTGGAACAATTCATGCACGTGTTCTTGCCAGCTTGTATTTGGATCCAATTTTTTGTGGTTCATTTTGGACTGATTCAATTGTGGGTTTTGGGTTCTCAATGCTTGGTCCAAATACAAGCTCCACTCTTGATCCAATTGTGGGTTTTGGGTTCTCAATACTCGAGATTTAGGATCTAATATCACAGATCTTGAGTTCTATTCAATTCTATTGTGCGCCTTCACCTCTCTTCTATGGCGTTCCCATCTTGTTGCTAAAGTCATGGACTCTGAGGAGGAATTTGATGCCTTATTTGCCGACGGGTCCTCTTTAGAATCTTCGCATTCGTATTTTTTTTTGTATACCCAAGGTGTGAATCTTTCTAATCCTTTGATTTTCGACTTTATTAATTGGAGAACATGTTTTTATGTTCAATTCTGTTTCTTTTTATAATTGTATGCAAGCTTCACGTTTACTGAATGTGATTTTTTTATGTTCGATGGTCTCAGTTTTTCTCTGTGTATCCAAGGTGTGAATGGGGTGAGGATTGCGATGGGAACCACTCTTTCACTTCCCAAGACTCAGAGGATTCAGTCTAGGGAAATTACCGCCCTTTTGTGAGCGACTCAGTTGAGCAAGCATGTGGAACTGAACACATTGATAAAGAACCTTCCAAATCTAGTGTTGATGATGTTGTTACTCTCCTTCTAAGTCCCCAGAAGGTGATGTGGCCCACAACGAGGCTATTCCGGACTCGTATGCCTCTGATGAGTTTGGGAATTATGTAGTCCCTGACTTTGAATCGGATGAAGAGATATGTCCCCTTTGATTTACAACTTTATTATCTAGAGATCATATTTTGGTGCCCAATTCTACTTCTTTCTACTATTGCATGCAACCATGGCTATTTTTGTTTATGTGAGGGCTACTGATGTGTTGGATGTGTGATTTAGTTTACATAGGAGGAGCCAAACGAGTCGAGGCCGTATGCATGCTCCATAAGTGCACCAAGGAACAGTTGAATCATCGTGCCACACAATCATGGTCGGCGCCCCATGATCTTCGAGCTTGAAGACTTAGTTTGTCTCCATTTGAGGAAGGAGAGATTTCCACAAGCAAGGAAGATGAAGCTAGACTAGCATGGAGATGGCCCATTCCGAGTGTGCAAGTGCATAAGGAATAATGTATACCAATTGGTGCTCTTGGATAAGTATGGTATCCACACCACCTTCAACATGGCCAACCTTGTGCCCTACGCCGAGCCTCCCTTCTAAGTTGAGGAAACGGGGAGGTTTTCGAGCCAGGGGGAGGGTAATGCACCTTTCCAACTTTACTCCAAGGGGCCCGTGACACGAAGTCAAGCCAAGCGTGTGGCCCAAGCCACCCAATCACTAGTTCTTCCTTCCTTGGTGAGTCAAGGTTCGAGTAATGCCGCAAAACTGGTTAGTTTTTCCATGCCTAGCGCTCATTGCATCAAACCACGCTGAGCACGCCCTAGACTTCACTAAAGCCAATTGTTTTCCACGTTCCATTTCGCCAGGCGCATCCCATCCGCCAGCGCCCATGCCTTGGGCCCCAAGTTGAGGTTCATCCACGCCTCTGCTCGTATGCTTTAGGCACCATGACTTGTGTCTGGATTCTACGTATATCCACATGTATTGGGCGCCAGGGCCTATGTTGTGCCCGCGTCTAGCCTTTACTACGTGCCCATGTCTTGTAGCCCAAGCCCACGCCGAGTGCATCCATCCATGTCTTGCACTCAAAGACTTGTGTGCTTCTTTCTATCTATATATTAAAGTTGTCTCTCTCTCTTTTCTAGACTTTAGCCAAGCTTGCTAGTTTTATATTTTAATTCCATATATTTTATTTTATTGCTTATTTTTATTGTTTTGTGTGTGATCTATTATGCCTATGATATCTAGCCAATCATCCTTGTTTTGCCTATTTAAACAATTCGAATGTAACTTTCATTTTTACGGAAACATTGAATAAAACTCTAGTTTGTTAAGTCGAGATTCTCCTTCAGTAAGGGTTTGTGTGTCACCCCTACAAGCCAAAGCTCACCATTATAAGGTTCATCATGTTGAACCTCGATTTGCTTAACGTTGATGACCCACGGTACTTAATCTCATTGGATTTCCCACACTCGACACAACTCATCACATTGAGTTGGCCCTCGTGCTTCATCACATTAAAGCCACACCTATCAAACCTCAAAATCCGCTTATGTCACCTCCCAGAGACTCCCTACACGGTCTAGACTGAATCCTAAAGCATCCTTAGCCTTCGATAAGGACAAGGACGCATCAAACACTCACTTGAGGAATGATGAGAGGCAGATTCTGCTCTAGAATAATAATCTATCCTCATCTCTAGATTTTGAACATGAAATTATACCATCTAAAGGTAATTTTCCTCTAGCTGAATTTAATCTTCCTTCCATTAATTCAGATGTTCCATCCAAGTTACTTATTACTCTCAAGAAAGATGCTCAATCTTGCACAAAAAAACCTCTTTATCATTTAGTTAATTATGTGTTCCTTCGTTGTTTTCCCCGTCTCACAAAAAATTCATACAAGACCTCAATCAAATTCCCATTCCAAAAAATGTTTTTGAGGCCTTTAAGAAATAAGAATGGAGAGAAGTCATGAAAGAAGAGATGTTTGCTCTATCAAGGAATACAAGCAGTTGAACTTTAGGAAGAATATCTTATGGATATATACATTGTTTGCATCGTAAGGAGTCTAGAAGATCAAACATAAGATCTTGTTTAAGTTATTCTTCTACAATCAATTTATGGTTGATTATTAGGTGGAAAGATATTATTTTATGCTAAGAAAATGATATCACATATTGCCTAATTTTCTACTATAATTACGAATATAAGTTTACGGTGTTATATTGCTGGAAAACATCTTGTTAGAGTGCTTATACTAGAGAAAAAAGGAGACTTCATTTGGTGAGAATAAGCGGCGAAGTTGTTTTTGGAAGCTTAATAACCGACCATTAGAGTTTTAAAAGGAGAGTTTCGAGGGAACAACGACAATAGGTGCAATTGTCGTTATTGGAGAAGGTTCGACCTTTAGAAGCTTGAACAATCATATTTATGAGGTAAAACTAGTTAGATTTTTGTTTACTTTGAGTTGTTTAAACGTTCCAAGAGCTAATAATCTAGGAGGAACCTGGTTTAAGTTGGTATCTTTACTTATCATATGTAGTCCGTGATAATAAATAAAAGTAACTAAGCCATTGAAAATCCTTCTAACAAAGGTAGAGGTTTGACTAAAGTAGCTAGTTAGTTAATTTAGGTTGCATCTCTAAATCTCACGTCTTTTTATTGTAATTATTTTCCACTACGTAAGGACCCTTTCCTAAGAAACAATGTTTTCTTATCTACCTATTTCCTAATTGTTTTTGTTGTCTAGTTCTTCGTTCTCTTAGGACCGGGTTCTGTATTGTACCAACTTTATCCAACAAAATTTAATAAAAAAGCTTTCATATATGTAGAATTTGTTGGTTCAATTGTCGAACGAAGGTCTACCTTAGTGTATTGTGTGTTTCCTAGAGGGGATCTTGTTATTTGGAGGAGTAGAAAGAAAGATGTTATAGCAAGATCTTCAATTACCGAGAACAATTCAAGGCTCTTACACGAGGGTTATGTGAGATATTATGGTTGAGAATTACTATAATAGATGGAAGAATTAACGGGAAGGAGTAATTGGTTTTACATTATGACAACCAATTTGCCATTAGGATCGCACATAATCATATTCAACGTGACAAAACAATGCATATAGAGCTTCACTTCATCAAAGAAAAATGGGGAAAGAGGTGGTGAGGATAATATTTGTGAAACATAAAGATTAGCTTGCAAATTTACATATAAAGGGACATTGCTCAAGATAGTTCTTCAAAATTTTCAACTATTCAAGAATGTGATAAAAAACCAATTCTCTACAACAATTAAGGCTCTTCAAAATGATTGGGTGGTGGATATTGTAACGCCTCCACCTTTCTTCAACATAATGGTATATCTCATAAAATTTTGTTCCCTTACACTCCCGAGTAGAATGGTTCTACAAAATAGAGAAACCAAACCATCGGCGTAGAAGGTTTATCTTTATTGGCTCATTCATCTTTACCACACCAATTTTGGGAAAGCGCCTTTCATACAACTATTTATTTTACTAATCGAACCCTAATTCCTATTTTAAACTATAAATCATTCCCTCATAATTTACATGTGTTAATAATTCAAGCTTAGTTTGATAGATCTTGACCATCCAACTTGAGGAGTGATAACATATTCAATTTATCATTCCACTACATGTAATTGTTATGTTAGATCTAATAGTTAGCAAGTGTAGCTCCTAGGTATAGTTGTTAGCAGTTTAGAGCTCATACTTTTCAATTATAGCCTTTTTGACTTTTCAATTATGAGCTTACATGTCCAATCTCAAAAATATGATTTTCTAATGGACATATTTGAACTTTGTTTCCCTTTCTAGAACAACAATACACAAATTTGAGATAAACAATTTGCATTGAATCAACAAGAAATTTGGATTGGATCTTATGCTAGCATGATGTCCCTTAATAGTCCATTAAGATTACATCCTAGCTCAAACTTATGCGGCCAAGAGACATCCAATCGAATTGGGGAGAATTGGCTCATCTAGCTTATTAAATCAATTTTGGTCCTATCTCAATGATGACACACTTGGTGTTACTTTACATGCCCCATCTTAGATTTTCTCTTTAGTTGGTGTTTAAACTAGTGGTAGTGCACATCACTAAAAGACATGGTTTTGAGTTGATTAAAAAAAAATTATTTTAAATTTGTATAACTCTTACCAAGAAATAGATAGATAAAAATTATTGTATTATTTTATTTAATTTGTTTAATATGAGGTTTATTTTAGTGATATATTCTTTCTATTACATCATAGTCTTTTAGTCGAACAAAAATTTCTAGAATTATATTTTTCTATAAAGGGTTGGATAATTGGTTGATCGATAGGTTTCTTTATTTAATAAATTTTTTTATTTTACAATTATTTGGGAAAAAGTTAAATCAATAAATATTTTATTTATAAGTGTGGTGCACAATTAAATTTTAACCAAAGTAAAATAAGTCATTAAATTTTAACCAATAAGAACGATTTGGAAAAAATAATGATATAGTTTAATTTAGAGTAGACATGTGTTGTTTTACGTTATTATTTTAACTTATAGCTTAATATATATAGTAAGATTAGTTGTATCTATAAGAAAATTTTAAAGATAGAATTTCACTATTATTGATTTTGTAGAAGTTAATTTTGGTGAAAATGACCCTTAAAATGCAAACTATAAATGAATCTTGTCCTTTATATTCGTATGATCAAAGGTTTAAAATGAGTCTAAGCCCAACATAGAAAAATATTATAAAACATGGTCACGGTGAATTTTTTTATAAATATATGCAAATACTTGTTTTTCTAATTCGCCTATATTAACTCACATATTTTTTTATAGTGCATATAGTTATATTTGTACTTCACATATTTCGTATTATACTTCACATCTATATATATATATATAAAAGTTAGGTGGTGTCCTCATGTTAGGAAACGTATCCTCTAGGTATTGGGATAGAGTGGATAAAAGAGAAAAAATAGTTATTTGTGTAGTGTGGGTGGTGATATAGGAATATAATTACCCCCCGTCCCCCACAATATGAGAATAAAAAGTGCGGAGGCACACTCCTTTTTTTATTAAGCACTCCAACTTGTGGATCTAAAGGAAAAAAGGAAAATTAAGAAATATGAGAAAATTCTCAAACAATAAAATAATAAGTAGATAAATGACATTAAAAATAAACATGCACATAACTAACGGTAAATTTATGCTAGCTACCACGACTACTAAAATTGTAAGAAGTGAAGTAAGTGAAGTCAATCTCTAGAGCATGGACCACATTGTCTTCAATTTCAGATTCTTTACAATATCACACTTGTCATAGGATTTTTGAAGGGACTTGTCATTGATAACTACCTGCATTCAGATAAAAAGGTTAATAGAAACATGAAAAAATCCTCTTGAAATAATTATAAAAGTAGCATAAAAAATAAGTATGTACCAAACTAAGTAATCATTTAAGATTATTACCTCTCAAGTCAACACAATTTCTTGCATAAAACAAGGCAAATTCAACTTTACAATAGCAATCTCAAACAAATTATCAATAAGATTAGGGTAAGTCCTTTTGATCTCTCTCTTCAACTCATCCAAATCTACAAGAAGGGGAGTAATCATTTCGGTCAAGTCCTTGCATTTCACTTGGATGATTATGATTGATGTGAGCAATGACATTCCTCCAAAACCTAAGCATATCAGACGCATGAGTTTGCCATCCATAAGGAGTTGCCTTTTGACCGAAGGTGAAATTCAAACAGTTTTGAGACTTTGATAGTTGCTGTTTTCAACCCTGGTCTTCAAATTGATGTCCTTCTCATTCCTAAGTCCATTGCTGAAAACTGGATACTTCCCTTCAATATCATACATCCAATTTATAAAAGTATGAATTTTCTCCTTTGGTAAAATGTAGGGGTGGTAGGACGCCCATAAACAATGATCCTCGTTCATCACGCTAGTCAAGAAGTTGATAAAATTGAACAGCTTTGAAGGGATATGAAACCTGCCATTTGGATTCCATCCAAATCCCCAATCTATTGCCCCAAAGATATACAGAAGCACACTTCCCACATTTTGTAGTTGGTTGATGCAATCAATTTTCACTCCGGTCTGTCCTTCCACTACACTTGGAACTTCCAAGATTTTCCATCTTCCTTCATGAACAATCAGCATGTAATCTGAAATAATCCCATGAGAATAGCCATTCTTTTGCAAATCAAGGACTCCTTCAATGTAATCTCTACAAACGGATGCCAAAAATCCATCCACATCATCTTGGGAAGCTTGGCTATACAACATGTTGTGTAAGGAGTCAGAGAGGGTATCGAAAGGGGGGTTGAGGAGTCGGATGTGTCTACCAGGTGGTGCAGAATGACGAGTTTCCGCCCGATCGATATGAGATAAAACTGAGGAGTCTTCATTAGGCAGATTCGACCATAATATTCTTCCTTGTGGCACAAAAAAAGTCCGACGGTAGGGAATGGGATTAGCATTGTAGTACCCTCCTTGATCCATAAATATAGCCAAACAACTATCTGTACATATAAGGTCCAATCAATCTTTTAAATTAAGCTAACAAAGCTAAGTTCTAGAATTAAAGAATTACAGGGCCTTTGAATTTATTGTTCATGATGCAAAGGGGCCATTCAAAATGTATATTTTGTGCTCTAACAAATCCAAATCATGTAACTTCAAATTATCCATTAGCATTTTTTAGTCATGGTGGTGCAGCAGCAAAAACAAGATAATATTGCTAAACCTAACCCTAATTATGAGATCCATAAACAAGATTCAACCACAACAGTCACAAAATGCTCACAAATTCAAAAGGAATGAGCTTTTATATATATATATATAAAAGTTAGGTGGTGTCCCCATTAAATGCTCCATTTAGTGTTGGTTGCAATCTTACCTGTATAATTATCATTATGAAAAATAAAATCCAAGAAACCTCATTAGCTTAGTGGTAGTGGAGTTGCCCAATAACCCATAGGCCTAAGGTTCAAAACTCTATGACAACAATGTTTTGAATTAAATTCTTTTTTTTTCACTATAGAAAATCTTAATTAATGTCTTAAAACGATCTAAAATTAATTTATCAATAATAAAATAAGGCTTATTTATAATAATTTTTTTCATCCATCATTATAAATATATTAAGAAGACACATTGACTATTTATATTCATTTTTAGTATTTATCATTTTATTCTCATTATATAATACTATAATAAGATATTTTGTTATTATAGGTCCCTAAAGTATGTCAATGTCATACAAGTATGTTAGATACCTATTAATTTGTAATCATGATATTTATTATATTTGATCATCATTATAACTTAGATGATAAATTTAGACTAGCAATGTCAATAATGCAAGTACAAAAACAAATTGAAGAAATTTCATATACATACATATGCATTCATATAGGATGACAATGTCCATACTAAATTTGTTAGTTAGTAATTAAAAACTAAAAATATGACATATAAAATAAATTAGATTTTTTTCATCGATGACCGAAAATAATAAAAATATTTATATTTGTCTTTGTTTAGAAAATATATTATATCTATTATATAATAATATGGGTTGAAATGATAAAAAAAATAATAAACTTCTAACACTAAAAAATACAATATTTATGCCAAAAAATAGCAAATTATTTTATTAAAACTTAAGAATGTTTCGAAATTATTTTCTATAAATTAAACAAATGATAAATAAAATAGAAAAAATAAAAAATGCTTCGTGCATAGCACGGGAAATCACGCTAGTACATATAGAAAATGGAGTGGAATTTCAAAACAGTGGCATTTTTGTAATTAGCAACAAGTGTTATTGTTAAGTCTATTCCTCCCTCCATCTCCAATTATGCATGTTTTCTACTCTGGTTCGCATATTTCTCTTGCACTTCACATGTTTATATGTTTATATTTATGGTTACATAATTCTTTTATTGTTCACATGTTTTCAATTGCAATTCAAGTATTATGACATTATGTATTTTTATTTAACACCATACATGTTTTTGGCTGTTCACGAATTTTTTATGTGGTTCACATATGTCTATTTTTCGTTTACATACATATGTTCATGGCACATAAAAGGAAAAGGGGTTATTTCTAAGCCCTCCGATTTGTATGATCCAACGAACGAAAGCAATTTACTGGTTACATGTTAATATATGTTTTTATTTAAATCGACGCCATATTTTATATACATATAAGGTTTACAAGCAAGTTTTTTGTCAATTAAATTATTTTAATAAATATGAATGATGTGATTCAACATAAAGTTTTTTAGCACAAAACCACAAATCTAGTAATAGGCCAAATCGTTTGAACAAATAAAGAGCAACTAAGCAACGCAACATTCAGAACAATTGTCTACAACAAGGAAATTAAAAGAAGAAGAAGCAAGGAAATGAGCTGCCAAATTTGCCGAGCGCCGCACTTGAATCCATTGACATCAAAGAAAGCCCCGGCACAACTGCTTGATGCGGGTCAGCACAAAGCCTAACTGACCCTTAAGAGTCACACATTCAATCATTTTAGAAATAAACCTCAAACAATCAAATTCCAAAGCGATGTGAGCGAGTCATCTCCAAATCCAAGGCTACAAAGATAGCCCATAAGGCCGCTTCAGCCTCAACCAATTTGACATTTGCAGTGGATTGAATCGGACGAGCCCTTGTAGAATAAATTTCCCCGTCCTAGTTTCTTGTAATGAAACTCACACGACAGCACCCCTCAACAGTGACTGTAGCATCAGTGTTCAATTTAATCAAGGCTTCAGAAGAAGCCTCCCAATCCCGATCCCCTGGAGGTAAAGGACAAGATTATCGGATTGGTCCCTCTACATCATTAAAGTCCTCAGATAACATCAAGGCTTCCTCTTGAATTTGTACACGACTAACAATCAGACCTTTGCAAACACGCGAATTTTGGGCTGTCTAGATTCCCCACAAGATTGTCACCCATAGAGAAATTTTCGCACCATCAAAATTGCATCTGATGCGTAAAAAACTTACAAAGATCACCTCCCTGATGAAGGAAACCCGAAAATTCCGGGAAGAGCTTCCAAACCTTCCTAGCCAATCTACATTGGAGCAAAGCATGGACAGAACTCTCAACAAAGCTGCACACATCACACCGGTCCTCCTGTAAAACTCTTCTTCTACATAAGTTGGCTTTGACCGAGAGAATATCTCTGCACACTCCCTAGAGAAAGCTCTTAATTTTTGGAATCGATTTGACTTTCCAGATTTGATCCCAAAGAGAAGGGCCACTAACATGAAGACCAGAAGATTCTCAATTCAATCACTCTCCATTTCCTCTTGGACCAAACATGATATACAGTTTTGATAGAAAATGCACCATCCTTGAAAAAATGCAAGACCCAATCGTCCTGCATGGAAATGTCCGTAAGTCTTAAGCCTAGGATGATCTCAACATCAAAAAGAAGGAAGATGTCATTTACCACATCGCGTCTTTAAGAACCCACACTCCAGTCAATCAGGTCTAAACCCCTTAAAAGCAATCATTCGAGCCCATCGGAGTTATTAGTCGAAAACCCCTTGGTCTCGGGATCCATCTGCTATTCCAGACACCAATAATGTCTCCATTGTCAATTGACTAATAAAAAACATTAAGGAGAGCTTCTCGCCCTTACAAAACAGAATGCCAAGTGTAACTAGGTTTGTGATCCAAACCCATCTCCAAGAACTTAGTTCTCAAAAAATATTTAGCTTTTAGAAGCTTGATCAGCAAGGAATCAGGGTATTGAAGTATCATCCATCCTTGTCTTGTAAGCAAAGCAGCATTAAAGGTCCCTAGATCCCGAAAACCCATACCTCCATTACGTTTTGAGGGACAAAAGTTTTTCCATTGGAGCCAATGCAGTTTCGGTTTCGATGTAGAAAACCGCACCAGAAGTTACAAAGCATCATTTGAATCTCATCATACAGCTTCTTGGGAAGAGCAACGCAGGACATTCTTGGAGTATTGATTTCGTTTGTAGGTGTTGGGCTCTCTACAACAGCTGTTCCCACCGAAGATCTTCAATCTGCTGGTGCCTGGCGTTGTTCCCCCTATAACAGCAACTCTGTCGAACCAGGGAACAGTGCTCTGTTGTTGTTGTTGTTGTAGAACGCCTCTTCGTGGAAGTTGTTGAAGACGAACTTTCTTCGTTAGATCAATCATATGTACCTGTACCGATATAGGTTTGAATTGTGTAGTCACTTTCCGAAATCAAATATTTCGCCCCTTTCGAGCCTTAGGGAATCCACGAAATTTGAAGTGAGATAAGACAAACCCTCCAATCCATACAAGGCTCTTGTAATGGATCGAACCTTAGAGTTCATATAAAATGGACTTAGACTCTTCATTGAAGTTCAATCATGGAGAAATCGTTCTCCCAATGACCAAAAGAACCAACCCAACACTATCGTCCCAACAGGCTTTATATAGAGGCAAAGGAGCATTTACAGGGAACAGTTAATGGCAGTTACTAGCCGTTACTGGTAGTTACTTATGGTTACCGGTGGTTACCAACAGCCACACGTGGAAGACATAATATTATCCACGTCACCATTAATTAACAACATATTAAGGAAGTTACAAAGTGGTTTCACGTCAGTTACATGACGGTTACACCATCTGATCCATAGGGAAACAATCATTGTTCCATTAGATAGAACAATCCGTCAGACACATCTTTGTTCCTTCTAAGACAATAAAGTCATTGTTACCTCCCAGGTAACAACACTTGTCAATCATCTTAGACATCAAAGTCGTTGTTCCATACTAGGTAACAACACTTTTAGATCAGCTTGAACATCATGTCTAACTCTTGTCTTAGAGACACCGTTCCACTGTTACCCTATAGTAACATCCTGTTACCCCATAGGTAACATCATAATTCCTTAATATCTCCCTTTATATCTCAACTAAGCTTACACAAGTGTGCACTCCGCACCCCCAAACCCGTGATATAGCTAAGTGAGTCCTTCATAGTGTCGTATGAATCCTGACCACACCAAATAGCACTGTTACCCCTAGGTAACAGTAGGTGATAACACTAAAATCACCAACTGACATTGTGTAAGTAGAAATTGCCTAAGCAATGGCCTTAATCAGATCCTCCTTACTTGGTTTGGATAGTTTTTTTCCTTCTAGCCTTCAATCTCTTTCAAGACTCGTTCTTTTATATGACTAAAGATCACGTTTTTTGGATCTACCCACCATAGTAGGTAAACCCAAATATTTTTCATATTTGCTCACCTCTCTAATGCCCAACAACTGTTGAAGTTGGTCCCTTTTGTCAATCGAAACATTTATGTTAAAAGATAGCTTAGATTTTGCAAAATTCACTTGTTGACTCAACGCCTCTCCGTAGGCACAAAGAATATTCACAATTTCATTCCCTTGGTGACAACTCCCTTTTGCAAACATCACACTGTCATCAGCAAAAAAGATGTGCGAGATAACCAGAGCGCCTCTAGCAATCGAGATGCCACGGAGGCGGCTAGTCGCCTCACTAACCCAAATAAGGCCCGAAAGACCCTCAGCACAAATCAAGAACAAGGAGAAAGCGGATCACCTTGTCTAAGCCCCCTGTGAGGAATAAAAGTCTGCGTCGACAACCCATCCATCAAGACCGTGAACGAAATAGACCGGACACATCTCATAATCAAAGCATTCCACTGTTCTGCAAAACCGAGATGCCTCATACAAAACTCAAGGTAATCCCACTCCACCTTGTCAATATCAAGCTTCAAAGCCATGAAACCATCCCGACCCCCACTCTTCGTCTTCATAGAGTGAAAAATTTCAAAAGTACCTAAGGCGTTGTCCAAAATCAGCAGGCCCGGAACAAAGACACTTTGATACTAAGAAATGACCTTGAATAAGCACGTCTTCAGACGCTTTGTAAGGACCTTAGAGATAATCTTATACAAAACATTGCACAAGTTTATCGGTGAGATCTTTCATTCTACAAGGATCTCTTATCTCATCCGCCGAAAAAGGGCGCAAGAGCTTAGCATTATCCTCATTGGTTATAAGAGGCTCAATTTCTTGAGGAGCCGACATTGGGTCGAACCTCGAATCCGATAGAAAAGGCTTTGGAAATAACCGATAACAACATTAGACCTCCCCTTAAAAGATTGTCAAACCCGATCTTCCTCATCAATTAACTTCCGAACTTTGTTTCGCCGTTGACGGCCAGATGCTTTCAAATGAAAAAAACCTTATGTTTCGATCTCCCCATTTGAACTCGTTGGCATGAACCCGCTGATGCCACATAATTTCCTCATTTTTCATTAAATCCCTCTCTTTTACCTTCAAGTCTTTTCCTTATACTTATATCACGACCTCTCCAGCCCCTTTTACCAAGCAACCTTAGCTCCTCTCTGACCTTACGTAAATCCCTTGTGATCTTGCCAAAGTGAGCAAAGTCCCAGCACTTTAAATCATCTAACCATCTTCCAACTTTTCCCACTACATCCGTTTCCACAAAAGAACTCCTCGGGTTACTCCAAGCATTTCTCACCACTTCACTAAACTCATCACTTTCAAGCCACATTGGACATCTCCTATTCACATTTCTCACCACTTCACTAAACTCATCACTTTCAAGCCACATTGCTTCAAAACGAGGGGGACGTCTCCTATTCACATCAGATTCCTCAATATCCCTGAAGTCCAGAGAAAGAAGAATCGGAACATGATCCGACCCTCGCCGCTTTAGATGAACCACATGAGCTTCTAGAAACAAGGCTTTCCATTCCTTATTTCCGAAAGGCAGGTGGAGACGCTCCTGGATAAAATCATCACCTTCTCTGCCATTATCCCCTATCTGGCCGGAACATGATCCGGCCAAATACATGTCATTTTAATTATTATTTTGAACGGTATGCCAAATTTTAAGTTTATGGGTTGTCCGGTCTGTTTAAGACCTCAAATCATTTTCCATTCCCAAAGAAGAAAAGCTCTGCCAAGAACAATTTAATGCTAGTTCAAATACAGTAGTTCATAAATTATTTCCGGTGCACACGTATAAATAGACCATATCCACGTCTTCGGGACTTATTTATAATTTATACACGCAGCAAGCAACTATCTTGGACAGAGTTGGTTCAATAACTATTGCTAAACAGAGCCAAATGCATCAGGTAAAAGTGTAAGACATTGTAGCAAGGTCTTGACTTCACTGATTCCACACAGGCAGCAATTCCCATCAAACAACGGTTTCCACTTAATTTCACGCAATAACTGGATACGACGCACACGTTGCGACTCCTGCAATGTGATGGTCACAATCAGTGAAGTCAGTTAATGTGAATTGCTGGGAAATTCTGGAGATTTTTAACCTCCCAACTTCATTATGAACTCTTTGATATATATGTAAAATAAACTTACCACACATGTTCTTCCCCAACTCCATCTTGAAGTAACCACTGTCACCCCAGTCACTTCCCCATGAGTTCTTGATGAGCCAATACGACGTTCCATTTTCCTCTCCATAACCAACAGCCAGCACAGCATGGTTTACATCCTGCCAAGGACAACAGGAATGCATCAGAAAAAAGTACAAAAGCAGCGTTCGCAATGTTAACATTGGTAATAATTTTATTTTGTTGTTCTGATTGCTCAAGCTCAATCAAGTTCCATTTGTTAGGTCTGTAATGAAGTAGATCAAAGAACAAAAAGAAAGAAAAGGTCTGCTGACATGCTCAGAGCGTAAACCAAACTCATGTTACAGGAGGCAGTCTGCAAACATACGTAGGCACCGTTTTCTTATATTGAGAATGATACATATTTAAAGTACTCACCATAGAAGTGGTTCCACAAGTATCACTGGTGAAAACTCCTTTCTTGTAGAATCGGAATCCAGAAACAACCTCAAATGCTACACTGACAGGCCGGACATAAGCAACCGCATTCTTCAATTCATCTTCAGAACCCTGCAATCATCCCAACAGGCCAAAGGCTTCATGTAAAATGATTGTTTTCATATATTTACTCACAAAGGTAGATGCTTTATTGTACAGTAGCAACTTATTCATCAAACACAACACCAATACATAGTCAGTCCATCAAGTTTATCACTGTTAATACCCTTGCAGTGATAGAAAGCCACAAGTCGGCCAGAGAATTTTAGAGCTAGAATATTCTCTTACATTATACCAGATGTACCATGGACTTGGTGGTAGAAGTATAACAAATAGCAAGCAGCTATGGGAAGGAGTACAAGTGAGATTCAGTGTAAGATTGCTGATTTGCTAGTTTGCAACAGGATAAAAGACGTGTAACAATGTACCCACCTTCAAGGACTCCGGCTCAGTTAGGTTTCTTTTTCTTTTCCTCTTTTTTCTTTGTTCAGTTTCAATTATAAAACAAAGGGTCAAATGTTGTGTGGAATGTTTGCTATGCAACTGTTTCAGGAGATATTCTCTCTTCTTCATTCTGTATATGTAAGAGGTTTAGCTCAGAAAGGCTATCAGCTCTTCTGTGAGCGACCTTCATTGTTCAATCATTCTAGGTATCTATCTCACATCCATGTCCCTTCTCTAGTTTTGCTTGAATGCAAAGATATACTTCCTCTATAATTCATTTTTGGTCGGGTTTCCTCTATAATTTATAAATCTCATTAAAGATTATTGCTTCAATTCTCATATTCTTAGCTTTCTGTTTATTCCATCAACCTTATTGTAGCCCTAATATCAAGAGCCAGGAGAGGTCAGAAGTACAAGAAAATAATATAAGACTCACTTGAGTAATGTTCACAGAATCAATGACTTGAATGCCAACATTCTCAGATGAGAATTTGCACTGTTCATCCTTTGCGGTGTAAGGATAAGCTTCCTCAGTATCAAGACCTCCATTATATTTGATATACTGAAAAGCTTGAGATGGTAAACCACCATTGCAGCCATAATTGTTAAATCCTCTGGCACAATCCACAAGCTGCTGCTCAGATAAGGAGATATTTTTCCCATATGCCTGTGCATAAGCAGCCTCTAGCGATCCTGTTGTACTGCAAAAAGAAATTCATGCTTGAGTGAGTGATAAAGAAGTCAGAAGTAGTATATTCTTTTCTTTTCACTTTTTTCCTGGAAAACTTGGGAAAAAAAAAGCTTATGCAAGTTATTTTTTACTTAATCACCCATTAACATACACATAAATATAGAGATTGAATTATATGAGCAGCCGAATTGGATGAATAGCAGAGAGCTAGGATAATCATTGGATCAAAGAGATAGGCCACTATGATTACAAGAGAAAACTCATAGAATGGCAAAATGGTACTAGTGAGAACAACATATGGTTATATACACATGCACATCTAACTAAAATGCGCATACATATCAAATAGACTCTGAATGCTTAGACGTGTAACTAAATTTGTAAGCATGAGGCCAAAATGATTAGCTTTAATTAAGATTTTCCCACTCTGTGTATTTTTCATTTTAAATCCTAGCTATCCGCTTCCTTGGTCATGGTCACCATAACTCACCACTATTAAGCCTAATCATTATATGTACTTGAACTCTATTCCACAATAATATATATCATGTGTGCAGTGTATATACGTTTGTAAGCATATACAAGTACATATGTGTGAATCCAATACATGTATGCATACACAAGTCTTGCAAAAATAATAAAAAATTTCATATCCCTTATTTTATATATTGTAATACTGGTCTCAAAAGGAAAAAATACTGTGATACCCGTTCAATTTTTATTGTATTTTAATTTACCATTTATATATAATATTCTCACAGCTCAATCGCCATTTACAAGAAAAACAACCTACTTATTGACCATAACAGCATATACTAACCAATAGTAAGTCCAAAACTTGTAGAAACAGTATTACATTTGAGCAGATGACATTATAATAATTAACAGAACCCATTCAATGGTTTTAGTTAATAGTCAATAAATGAGTCTTTAGATGCCAAAGGTAACCTCACTATTTTTGGTGGAAAATAAATTTCCTTTTAATGCAAGCCACCAAGGGCATAAAAGACCCTAAATTTTGTAAAGCATGGAAGAACCAAAGTTCTATTATATTTGAATCTCAATATCACAGAAAAGTTACTCAATAGTCACACTAACTCAACTGATCAACAAGTTAAAATATGTCCATAAATCATAGTGTTGCACTCATACCCAATTTAATGTTTTCTCAACATGGGAAGTGATTGTGTGACTTGTGAGATATTAGCTCAACATGTACTTAATGATTAAGTGAAAAGTTAAGAACATTTGATGGTTACATGGATAACTGGAGAATAAATTTAGCAATCAACTATTGGGAAACTATAAGAAGTGGTAGAATATCAATGAAAACATCATAATAGGTGTATAAATGCAACTATAAAAAGGTCTACGAAAGATGACATATACAAAGGTTGGTTATTTGGTAGGAGAAGAATGATCATCGGAAAGAGTTGAACTTATGATGATCAATTGATCATAAATCATAGTTATGAATTTATAAATTACAAACCTGAATGTCCAGCAGGATCCACAATGGCCTTGGTTTTTCACTGCACTTACAATCCCCTCATCCCTCCAGTCTTTCTGCATATCCAGCAAGAAGAATCTTAAAATTGCAACTTTTTTAATATACATTATAGCTTATCAAGTACATAAACTGCAGAGCAAACCCATATTAAATTCAATTCATATATTATATACCTTTTTATGTGAGTTTTTCATCATTCGATTTTCAGTGGAAGTAAAAATTTCTATTAACATCGTAGTCCTCCTCAACTTTACCTTTGATATTCTTTTGGTTACTTTTACAAAGGGATTCAAGTTCCTTATTTTTCTCGAAAATAGAATGGCTTCAACTGTTATTAAAAATGAATATTAATCTCATTATGACCAAATTGCTGTGAGATAACATTATGACGATTCTTTCAAATTACAAATGATGATGACCAGATTGATGAAAAAAGAGCCAATTATTTTTCACCAATTCAATTGCATTTGATCCAAAGCTTATTGTTGAGATTTCAAATAACAGCTAAAGCTAGCTAATATACTGATTTAGCAATCCTAGTTCAGCTGAAACAGATATAACTCCCCGAGAAAGAAAAGCTATTCATTTACCTAATCATACTATCATCAAAGGACAATGAAAAGGTAACATGTCACCAAGTAAGATTTGGGATTCGATTGTAACTATTCTGTTGTTTGCAAGTAGACTTCATAAATGAATTAAAGTAACAACATAAGCTGATAAGGATGGTAGCTAAAAGCAGCTAGTTATTCACCGATTCAGGAAGAGCTTCATTAGTGAACTTGTGGTTTCCCTTCAAGGTAGCTGAGCAGTTTTGAGCAGCTCCCAGCCTGTGCCTCTGAAACTCTTCCCATGTCCAATCAGCAAATTCTGTTTCAAAGTTTGGAGCAAACCAAATAGCCAAATTATGAGCAAACGTTCCTAACACCATATAGAGACTGAATAGACATCCATTGTGTCAATGAATTCACCATCACAGTGCTTTTCTTCGATTTCTCTACCAAGGAAGGTTCAAAATTCTATTGGATTCTCATTTAGGCAATATTTCTTTGAATCTTTGTTCGACTACAGCACCTACTACTCGTAATTGGGCATTTTCAAATCCACTTTAATGCTTTTTGCAAAAAGAACCTAATTTGGTTTCCACTTTGTCCATCAATTTGTCAATTATCCATAGCCAGTGGTGGATTTCGGTAAAATACATATGGTCTATCAAAAGAAATCAGCAGCTGGCACCGACGACAGTTAATATACATCCATTGTGTCAATGAATTCACCATCACAGTGCTTTTCTTCTATTTCTACCACGGAAGGTTCAAAATTCTATTGGATTCTCATTTGTTCAACTACAGCACCTACTCTGCGTAATTGTTCCTTATCAGGTTTCCACTTTGTCCATCAATTTGTCAATTATTCATAGCTAGTGGTAGATTTCAGTAACATACATAGACAGTTAAATGATCAAACTCAGCCAATAAAAATAGGCATCTCTTCCAAGAAAAGGAACGGATGACTTACAACACCTACGGAATAGATATCCATTGTGTCAATGAATGCACCATCAATATAGGCATCTCTTCCAAGAAAAGGAACGGATGACTTACTGTTGAGGCCGAGGCGGTAAGGCAACTCCTTCTTGTTAGTTGACCTAATCAAGTCGAGGTTCTGCTTGTAGACCTCGAATCTCAGCTTCACCTCTTCCACGGTCTCGTACCTCTTCCCATACCTAGAGCAACACAAACCGATCAGAACTGGTAGAATACGAGAAGATCCGAGCGGAGAAAGAGACAAACGAACGAACCTATGGACGAATCGAGCGAAGGAGAAGGCGTGGCGAGTGTGGCCAATTGCTCGGAGGACGGTGGAGGATTCGATACGATCGGAGACGAGTCTGATTGGATTGTCTTCGGAGAAGGACGACGCGATTGCAACAGAGGAGGTGATGAAGATGAGGAGGAGGATGAGGGTGGAGGAGAAGACGGAATCCGCCATTGTTGTCTGTCTGCTCTAGTCTGAGCACGCTCCCTTTCTCTCTCTCAATTATGGTATCAACAACGGTCCAGTCAAAAGCCCGACCTGAAACGATCCTTATATATACACCACAATAATAATATCCACAAACATTTATACAGTAAGTACCCAAATTAAGCAAAATTTGATATATATAACTGGGAGGAGGACCTTCTATCGTGATATTTATACGGAAGTACCCGAATTAAAAAGAAATTAATGTTTGAATACAATTTCAGGAGTTGGGCAAAGCATAAAGAATTGAATATCACGTTCGACCAAAAAAAAGAATTAAATATGACGTACATGAGTCCCACTCTGCAAATATGAAAAAGACTTGTCAATTGTCATGCAATATGAAAAAGATTTTTTATTTTTTTCTGTTTTGATTTGGATTTAATGTAAAGGTGGGCAAAAGATTCCTCCATAGAAATTGGTCGAGTTTGTTGAGTGGTTGAGGACGGAACTGTGATACCGTATGAGAAAACCACATGTGTGACGGACGTGCTGACGGTATAAGACTTAAGAGCCATGCCCTCTTATCTTTTTAGTCTTTTTTTTCTTAATTGAGATGGACATTAAGTTATTTATTGATTCATTGATGTTGGAGACAAGAATTATCTATACTATATATTAAAGTCGGAGAATTTCGAGCCTCCACGTTAATTCTGGCCCCACTTTATTAATAATTTTATATGTTTTCTTTTTCCTAATTATCTCATCTTTAACTTTATCTTTTTTCTTACCCATCAAAAATCTATCTTTAAAGGTATATTATTTATTTTTGGAATTTTATCCTTTTTAAACTTTATCTTTTTAATTATCTATCTTTAAAGGCATATTATTTAAAATTTCTTTAAATATCTAATCTTTAATTTTATCCTTTTTATTACTCATCTAATATCTATCTTTGAAACAATATTATCTATCTTTAAAATTTCCTTCTATTTCTCATCTTTAACTTTATCTTTTTTCTTACCCATCAAATATCTATCTTTAAAGGCATATTATTTATCTTTAAAATTTCTTTAATTATCTAATCTTTAATTTTATCCTTTTTATTACTCATCTAATATCTATCTTTGAAACAATATTATCTATCTTTAAAATTTCCTTCTATAAAAGATACATATTAATTAACTTAACTTTTCAATTCCCATTTTTTAATCTATTTATAGATAAGAATTTAATATAGTATAGATTATAGTAGTAGATACACAAATTAACGAAAAAATGACCATTATATTAGAACGGAAAGATCTATTATATAATGAACTAATGGTTCTAAGCCGTCGCCGTCTCTGGCGATTAAGAAAAAATTCGAAGTACTTTTCTTTCGGTTTCTTGCTAAACCCGCGTACTTCTTTCCATCTTGAGAAGGAGATCCTTTGGAAAGTTCCTAGAAACTCATGGGAAGTACATCAAAAAGGAAGCTTACGCACACATGTACGGGAATTCAACTAGTTACATGCAAAAGACAAGTAAAAGCATACACGACATCAATGAATATACTAGTTTGCTTTTTAATTTTTGTCTTTTTGCATAGTGGTGATAGTGCTATCAAATGACATCATTATTTAAGCACATTTTTCTAAATAATAAATTAGATAATAGACTCTAATTAGTTTCTAATCACATGTGGTTCACGGAAACGTCATCTAATGGCTCCTAAGTTCTAAGAACACAGCCATCGGTTGCCTAAAACTTGGCCAACAAAGGAGATAAGTAATAAAATAATAATAAAGTGTACTACAGGAGATGAAGGCCAGCCTTGGTGATGACCAACTTTAATTTTGGTCTTTCAACAAGGAAGCAACACGTGTACAAACACCATAAAGTATCATTTTTACTTTTAAAAAATGAAAACAAAAAGAAATAAAATATTAAGAAGGCCAAACATTTTGGCCTACCGTTATTCATACTCTAACGTTTTTAATGGTGTCTTTCAGAGCCATTTGATAGTGCATAAAAGCGTCATCGGATGGTGTTTCTGATGCCATATGATGACCACAACAAAGCCATCCAATTTTGTTTTCCAAACAAAGGTCTTATAATGGAAGAGATTTGTGATAAGTTGGGAAATTTTGTATTTTGATAGGGAGACTTCGTAGTATGGTGGAGAAGAACAAGAGTAGGAGGAGGAAGAACAAAAAGAGCGGCATAAATTAGCCACATGACTATTAATAGGTATCTTGCGGTTTTGAATTACTTATATCACAATATGTTATGTATTTTACTATGTTGAATGAGACATTACCCTTGTCTTCTCCGTGTATTATGTGGAAGACTGGAAGCACTATTCACCTTACGTGAAAGGATGAGACTTGTCATTAAGAGATAGGATAAAGGCATATAGTAGGCTTCATGCATAAGAGGGACTTGGCTTGGACACATACGTTATTTGTCATGTAATGGATTAATGAGCGATATTTTATCTAACAAGTTTGTGTTTCAGATAAGTCATATAGGCTTCCAATGTTGAATAAATATGCTACTCCAAACAATAGATAAAAGAATGAGCCCTTCTTGGAAATGCGATTTGTGAGTTGCTCAACAAACACCATATCAAAACCAAATTCCCTTGTAACCATTAATTCTTCTTGATAAACCCTTAAAACCATTTAAAATAGATTGTTGGGTTGATTGGTTTCGAGAAAATGCTAGAATGGAACTTAAAAATCAAGTTAGAGTTAACCAAAATTTGTCCGGGTCAAAAATAAATTGGGACAATAACCAAATATATGTATATATAAGCTATAAAGTTTAGAGCAAGTGCAATGCGCTAGGGGTGTTCATCGGTTCAAAACCGAACCGAACCGACCATAACCGAACCGAACCGAAACCGATATTTCTGAAATATGTGAACCGAAAACCGAACCGAATTTTTTCGGTTCGGTTCGGCTCGGTTTCGGTTCACATACAAACCGAAGAAAACCGAACTTCCAAATATGCAGTTGTAAGTTGTAACTTGTAAGAAGACTCCTGTGAGGGTTTTGATAGAGCTTGGACCGAAAATTTCAAAAAAAAAGAGCTTGGACCGAATTAGAGAGAATAGGAAAGAGATTGGATTAGAGAGGAAGATTTAGGAAGAAGAAAGAAATTAGAGAGCTAAGAAATTCTGTTCAATCCATCGATACTCACTACAACATGCAACAACCCATTCAACTATTGCACACTTGACCCCATTATTTCCCTTTATTACAAAAAGATACCAAACTCCTCTAAGGTACATGACAACTCCAGTCGAAGAAGACTCCAGATCTGCATCAAGCATATGAAGAAGTAAGAAGACTCCAGTCGAGGAGATTAGGACGAAGTCCGACTCTAGTCGACTCCTCGAGGCTCCTGGCTCCGCTCTTAACGACGGCCGGCGACCTGGCGTGAATGACGGCGGCGAGAGGGTGACGGGTCAGCGGGCCAGTGGCGATTCAGCAAGAGAGAACTTGGATTGGGGTTGGTGTGTGCGACAGTGCGAGATAACTCCACACCTTAATTAGGTTTTCACCGTATGAAGAAACAAATGGGCAGGCTTCGGTTTAGGCAAGCAAGCAGCCCAACCCATTACATAAAAAAATTTAAAAGTGATATTGTTTTTAAATTCGGTTTAGACCGAACCGAACCGATAATAAATCGAACCGAACCGAAACCGATATTTCTGAAATCAGTGGACCGAAAACCGAACCGAATCTTTTCGGTTTCGGTTCGGCTAAAATCATCAGTTTTGGTCGGTTCATGAACAGCCCTACAATGCGCTATATATGTAGGATTTTTCCACATGTCGTCCTCATATTTCATCACCTAGGATTTTGATGCGTGCTAGTCTATCGTTGCTCCACATCACATATTATTTAACTTTTTATTAAGTCACATTATATCTATTTATCCATATCATATATATATATATATATATCCATATGAGATTTTTCCCTTCTAAATAGGAAAATGCAAAGATTTTTTTCTGTTTCAATTAGGTAATATAGAGATTTGTTTCTACTAAATAGGTAACTGTAGAGATTGCTTTTAATTTCTTTTTTGTAGTTGTACAAATCTTATATATAACATATTAGTTAAACTACTAATTAAGAAATAAAAGATTATGATAATTATATATTGCTCAAAGGTTATTCTTATCAAATAGTCAAAATATTTCTTTACTTCTGGATGATAGACTAACCAAGTACTATACCATGTCGGCGGAATAGCCACTGGGTTGAACTTAGACAGTGGAGAGCAAGCTTCTTGTGGGTCAAGCGGCCGAAGTGTTAGAGTTGATTTCACAAACCCCAACCACTTTGCCCGGTGTTCCTCCTCCGCTTACACATGCCCACGGGTATGGGAGAACCGCATCGATTGCACTGCTAATTCCTCTAAGGTCCATGGCTCACGTCGTCATCTTCATCCATGACATCTGTGGATGGTAGAACAGGGTGTAGATGACAAAAGAAGAATACCTCTCGATTTGGATGAAGTCATCTTTTGCAGGTTCATGAGGAAATCAATGTCTTTGTAGACCAGATAGCAAGAATTCTAGGCTCACAGAGGCTATGGTGTGTAACACCCCCTTTTGATGCAGTGATATTACCACCAGTGATCTCGGGTTAAAACTCTCAATCTCACCCTAGGCTTTACAGTTATCACGGGAGATAATATATATTTAATGCAATAATTAAAGTGATGACTTTACAGTAAGCAATAACAAACTCCTAATAGTCGATTATATAGCAAATTATGAAAAAGTTGCATTAGTTCCCTCATGTTGAGAATCTCAATATGAAAAGAAAAGTTTTAATTAAAAGAGTCTAGGTGCGGAAAGAAATAAACGACTAAACTCCTTGGCGTCATCTTCAATCTCGGATAACGACTCATCTACTTGATGCGCCCCAACAAAAATACGGTTGACACTAGCCGACCATGCAAAGGAAAAAGAGTGGTCTGGTACCAAATGAACTTTTCAAAGGGTGGGTTGATTTAGAGGGAGAATGAAGTGGTCGGTTATGAAATCCGAATGAAAATCGGAGATAAACTGTCCACTACACTCAGTTATGGAGCCAGGGAGGGGGGGGGGCGTTCGCCCCTCCTCTCCTTGGAATTAATTGTATATATAGTATTGAGTCTACTATACAAAACACATGTTTGAGATTGTCCAGCGGTTATCTGCCCCTCTTATTAGGGGTGGGCACGGACAGGTAACCGGAAGTTCGGTTAACCGGATATTCGGTAACTAAATTATGATAACCATTACCGAACCGTTAAGAAACGGTTAACCGATATCGGTTAAACATGAAAACCGGTCGGTTAGTCGGTTAACCACTATTTGAAAGTGAAATTATTCATTTTAAATACATGCATTTTAACCGATAAATATCGAATATATAATCAAAACACGTAGTCGAATACATTGTTGAAATACATAATTGGATTACATATCAAAGCATCGATCGAATTACATAGAGTTTGTTCAGTGGAATTACTAAGATCAAAATACATAACTCAATCCCAAAACACTAATACATATTTCTTCATTCTTCCATAGCCTCATCGATTTCAATCGACGGTTAATTCTTCCATAGCCTCATCGATTTCAATTAACGGTTGCTGTAACATCAGCTTTCTCATGCCTAAAAGTTATAAACAGTAACACAACAAAAAAGTGAGTTAGACAATATAAATAAGAAAAGAAAAGAAAGCAAGATATAATACACTAACCTTCTTCCAAAGCCATAGCCTTTAATTCAAGTAGGTTCTCCTCGACTGGAAAATGAGTACGCGAAGTACGCATCCAATCTTGACCACAAACTAGAGCCTCCACCATTTTAGGCGCCAGAGAAGTTCGAAAAGAATCAAGCACACGACCTCCAGTACTAAATGCCGACTCTTTTATTAAAAAATATATGACTAACCAGGTATTCAGAGAAAAGAAAGTATATAATATATCTTTTATTTTTTGCAAATGTAGAATATATCTTTTATTAGAAAAGCCTAATACAATCAAATTAACATATTTATATTATTTTTTTCAAAAAATATATATTAATATTTTATTAAACGGTTTAACGGTTAACCGGTTGAAAATATATGACTAACCATTACCGAACCGTTAACCCGTTTAAAAAACCGGTCGGTTAACCATAACCGGTTTTCCGGTTATTCTCGTCACGGTTAACCGGAAAAAGCTTTCGGATACCGGTTAAACGGTCGGTTAACCAGTATCCGGTTATTTTTGCCCAGCCCTACCTCTTATGTCATTCTACTCCCGCGTTCGAGCCTTGTGTAGAGCATAATTGTGGAATTTATTTTTCCCTCATTTTGTACAACTTCTGGCAAGTGCAGCTTTTCAACTCTTTTATATTTTTTGTGTAGAATATGCAGTATTAAACTAGATATTGTACCTTGTACGTATTTTTCCTCATGAGCAAAATACTTAATTAGTTGTTTACTTGTTTTCTAAAGATATTTAGAACAAAAAATTTATTTTATTAATTAGTTTTTTTTAACAAATTAATTGCGACACAACTGTGCAGGAGGGTGATCATAGAATACATTATGTTGGTCGACTTTCTACCGTTGAAATTCTTTTCTTCTAGTCTCATAGGATACAATCTGGATCCTCAGTGGAGATGGCTGAAGTGGAGGCCGTTATGTGGGGATTTGAAGCGGCTAAATTAGCAAGGCTCACTCATATGGTCGTGGAGTCGTCAGACTGTCTAGCTATTGTTTAGAAAATCATAAATTGAATCCTTTAGAGATGAGTGAGGGTTTTGTGGATTGCAAGTGGAGCCCTATGAGTAGAGAGGCTAACAAAGTGGCACATTGGTTGGGAAACGGTGACCCAAGATCCCATTGCTTTTATTTCAGAATTATCATTTCCCCTTCGATTTGTACCGGTTTTTAGAAGATGATGTAATTTCAGTTTCATAATGCAAATATGATGCTTGTAAGTGATTGAGTATATTTGTCCAATACTTTACAGATTAACCTCAAGTTCATATTTCATTCTTGTTGTAATAGTTTAGAAATCAATTTAAACTCCCAGGCCTGCCTGATTTAATTACTTTCATAGCACATTAATATACATGAAAATACACGAGTCTTTGTGACATCCAGCCTTACTTCCCAACTACTTTTGTCGAGATTGCTAAGGATTTACTTTGATAGGATTAACGACGGTAAAAAAGCCTCAAGGATTCCCTTAAGCGAAAAATATATGACTCTTTGAATGAGAGACATTAGGCGAACAAAACTCAAGAGACAAAAATGACAAAAGATTGAGGGTTAAGAGATGAAAGGTTTCTCGAAAGTAGGACATTACCTATTTCTATATGAACTATTGTAATTTTTATTTTTGAAGTCAAATTGAGTTTAACAAAGAAGAGTTTTCATATAAAAGTCCTTTTGTACATACTTCAACGTAACAAGTGTGTATTCAATCGAGCTTTATCGTGGATTCGGTCAAGGCCCCAAACAACCTCAAGTTTTGGATTCAACTTGTCTATCCTTCATGCACCCGAAGACAAGGAGAAATGAGTTGTGGATTCAACCCTAACATTGATCATTCTTCCCTTGTGTGGGCTTTTTCTATATTTATTTTTTGATGAAAAACCATTCTCATTACTTGCCAGAAACGTCTTTAGCTACAATATCATACAAAACATCAGGAAGATAGATATTGCTAGTTAGAAGAAAAGGCTCCAACGACATCCATCGACTTAGCCAATCCGCCGCTCGGTTTGCATCTCTTCGAATGTATTGCCATCTACACATGAGCAGTCAACCCTAACATTGATCATTCTTCCCTTGTGTGGGCTTTTTCTATATTGTGTGGCTTTTTCTATATAAATCTTCGATGCTCACCCACTACCCCAATTCTCACGTGATTCTCCGCAATTGTTTAAGCAACCAAACCTTGGGTAAACTCTCCTTTTTTAGGATTGGGCTTGTTGTGGATTGCTGGACCATGGCCCAACTCAAATGACTTGTACGATGTTACACTAACACTCATTTACTTTACCTTTCAACTTTTCTTTTTTTTTTGCTCAGAAACGGAGCCATGCTCTTGCGATTTTATTGAAAAAACTTAAATAGTGTCATTACAAAATGCCTGCTCAGAGGCTAATAAACTAGCAAGGGAATTTGGAGCAACAGCAAACTCAAAGTAGGAATGAGAACAACACAAAGCCTCATTGGCAATGGCATCAGCTGCCATGTTGCTTTGGCGCCTAGTGAACAACAACTTCACCTCCCAGCTTGAGTCCATCAACAGTGCGCGGCAGCGGCGAATAATTGGGTTGTGGCGCAGCAAAGCAGAGGACGGATCGCGCAGTGCATTGATTGCAACTTCACAGTCAGACTCCAACTCCACCCTAAGGAATCCTTGGTGCATACATGTCTTCAAACCATAGAACACTGCCCATAACTCAGCTGTCAAAGCATCACCATGGCCACATTTAAACATAAACCCATTTAGGAAGGTCCCTGAGGCATCCCGTAGCAATCCACCCCCAGCAGCTGGCCCCGGGTTCCCCTTTGAGCACGCATCCAGATTCATCTTCACCCAATGGACCGGTGGTGGTTTCCAAGACACTCCACTTTGCTGAACAATGACTCTAGACGATCTGCTTTTACGACTGTGCAAGAGTCGGCCATAGTCCTCCGCTGTCGAGACCACAATCGCAGTAAGACCTCCAAGATCATCCACACCATCATACACCAAGCGATTCCTGAACTTCCAAGCATACCACAAGAAAGACTCGAAGAGGGAGCTCCACTTATCGAGTTTCCTGATGTTGGCCGAAATCCAAATCTTGTGATCCTGCTGGCTGAAGAAAGCAGGGGGCGGGCTGTTGCCACACAACGCGAGCCAGGCATCCCGAACAGGTCTACAATCACGGAGGAGGTGCAAAATCGATTCCGAGCAACCACATCTTGGGCACGCATCCGAAGAGGAGATGTGACGCCGAAACCGATTTGCGTTGCACATAACGGCATTATGAATCAGGAGGTACACATAGGTCCGAACCCTTTGCTGCACTGGCAATTTCCAAATCAGCTTCCACTCAAAGTCCATGTTGATCGGATTCGGTTCCTCATTTCTAATCAAATCTAAAGCTGTGCGGGCAGAGAAGGCCCCTGAGGCCGTGCCATCCTAGAAAAGCTCATCCAGAATGTCAATTTCATCCGACACATCAATGGCCTTTAGCAACTCACAGACGTCTGGGGCAAGAAAATGAGAAAGAACCTCCCAATTCCAATCATCCCCAGTCCAGTACTCGCAAACCTTGGCCTCCCGCCACTCCTCAGGGATTTGCACAGGTACCAGCTCCAACAAAGGTTGAGAACACACCCAGGGGTCAGTCCAAAACCTAGTACTCAGCCCATTACCAACCGCAAACCGCACCCCTTTCTTCAACCATTGAGCACCATGACAAATACCTTTCCAGCAGTGAGACGAGCCCGTACCTTCCTCGAACTGATCCAAGGCCGCACCATCACCACCATACTTCCCCCAAATGACCTTGCTCCAAACCGAATCCTTCTCCTTGATGAGGCGCCAGCACAGTTTAGCAAGCAAAGCTGAATTGGAGTGTCTCATGTTCCGCACACCCAAACCACCCTCACTCTTAGGCCTTGCAATTTTCTCTTTCGACAGTAGGTGCATTTTCTTCTGAGAAGGTGAAGATCCCCATATGAAGCTAGCAATCTTGCTGTCAATGGAGTCGCAGACAGACCTTGGCACTAAAGCCGATTGCATAGTGTACAGTGGCAAACTAGCTAACACAGAATTTGCAAGCGTCGTCCGGCCCGCCATTGATAATGAATTGGCCTGCCAACCACTCAGCCTAGCCGACACCTTGTCGAGAATGTGAGAATACTTGGCCTTGGTAACCCTGCCGCAGATTGTGGGAACACCCAGATACTGACCAAAGTCATCGACAACAGGAATTTTACAGGCTGCGCTGATCTCGGCTCTCAGCGAACGGCGAACCCGCTTAGAAAACACCATGGAACTCTTCTCAAAATTCACTTTCTCTCCAGACATCGAGCAAAAAAGGCCAAGACAATCTTGAATGATCCCGACTTGATCCAGAGAAGCCTCCGCGAAAAGAATTAGATCATCTGCGAAAAACATGTGAGAAAGGGACACACCTCCCAGCACCATCGGTTTCCAAAGGTTGCTCGCCACTACATCTTGAATAATATGTGACAGCCTTTCCATACAGAGCACGAAAAGATATGGCGACAACGGATCCCCTTGTCGAACACCCCTCGTAGCTTTGAACTTCCCATCCTTGCCACCATTCCATAACAGCTCAGTCGACCCCTCCGTTTGACAACGCATGATCACCGAAATAAGGCTGTCCGGGAAATGAGCCAGCTTCAAAGTGTCCTTCAAGAAGTCCCACCTAACTCGATCGTAAGCCTTAGCTAAGTCGATTTTCAACATCATGAACCTCCCTGAATAACTCCGGGCCGAGAGAGTATGAAACGCCTCCTGCACCACTACTACATTATCCACGATCTGCCGACCGGGAATAAAGCTCGATTGGACTGGAGATACCAGCTTATCAAGCACCGGCTTCAGTCTATACACAATTGCCTTGGTCGCTATTTTGAAGGCGACGTTCAACAAGGATATAGGCCTGAAATGAGAAGGCGAAGTAGGTTCGTCAGTTTTAGCAATTAAATGGAGCAGAGCATCACTAAAGCCGGTAGGAATAACTCCCTCATTCAAGACACCGAGCACGGTAGCCATGGTCTGTTGGCCCACCACGCCCCAATGTTGTTGGAAGAAGCCTGCCGGAAAGCCATCCGGCCCAGGCGCCTTGTGAGGATTCATCGATTTGAGAGCGGTAAGGACCTCCGACTCCATAAACTCAGCTGCAAGCGAGTCTTTTTCCAGGTCCGACAATAGCGGGAACGAGTGATTGATATGTGGCCACATTGCTACATCAGCCCGCACCTCTTCCGAAAATAACGACTTGAAATAAGCAAGTACCAATCCCTTCACTTGATCCGGATCCTCGACCCAAGCCCCTGCGTCATTCTGTAAGACATGAACTTTGTTAGAGTTACGTCGCACAATAGTTGAAAGATGATAAAAACGAGTGTTTCGATCTCCTTCAATAAGAAAATCCGCCCTGCTTTTTTGGAACCAAAAGGCCTGTTCTTGATCAAGGACCTCCTCCAACTCCTGCTTCAACTCTTTTTCTAAATTTTCAAGGCTTCGCGACGGACGAGCATCCAAAGCCTTAGCAATCCCTTCCAGGCGCGCCCACAACTTCCGCTTTCTAAAAAATATGTGCCCGAAAGTAGACCGATTCCAGCCCTTAAGATCAACAGCAATTTGGTTGAGGGCCGTGGGAAGAGCATCGTTCTTCCTCCAGTGCACAAGCAGAAAATCTTTGAAATTCTCATGGAGCAGCCACGCCTCCTGAAAACGGAACGAGCGACTTGAGCGATCCGTATCCAACGAGTGCTCAGTGTTAACTAAAATCGGGACATGGTCAGAGTGAGGAGCAAAAAGATGTTTAACTGCTGCATTCTGAAAACGAACTCGCCATTGAGAGTTGCAAAGAGCCCTGTCCAATCTCGCTGCGTGGGTGGCCTCACGATCGCCGCCACTCCTCCAAGTAAACTTCGGCCCAACATAGCCGAGATCCAACAGCCCAAGCTCATCAACACAGTCACGGAAACCTTGAGAACCCCACGCTGAACTTTCCGAGCCTCTAGACCGTTCATGGGACCCCAAAGTGGCATTAAAATCGCCCGCCAATAACCAAGGCCTGTTATTAAGCTGAGCAAAACGTTTAAGATGATCCCAAAGATCTCGACGTCAAGACGGGTTTGGAGCCGCATAAATAGCAGATAGAATCCAAGGCTCCTTCCCTCTACGATGAATTTCAATAGTGATGTGCTGCCGGTGAAGCGAGATTGGCACCACAACAAACTCAGCTGTCTTCCAGAAAAGCCAGATACCGCCCGAGAACCCATCCACATCGATTCTGAGCATACCATCATACCCGAGCCTGCTACAAACCTCATCCGCCCTAGGGCCACTGATGCGAGGTTCAACCAGAGCAAGAACACTAGGAGAGTGCAAACGAAGCAATTCGCGAACACTTTGAAGGAATCGGCTGTTACCCGCGCCACGGACATTCCAGATCATTAGACTGATGTTATTCATAGGGAAACTATTATAAATAAGGTTACGGAACTGAACATGATCAGAACGCGGGAGAGAATCCCGGACTTCTTGTCTTGCCTCGTTAAAACGGGCAAAAGCATCAGCTTGACTGCGTGGCATCGATACCCTGCATAGGAGCGGATTGTTCTCCGTTAGCAGAGGGAGAAATTCCGCAACCATCGTCGTTGCTAACTTGGGTAAGGCCGGTTGGAAGGGACCCGTCCGGAGGTTCGAAACCAAGATACTTTGACTGCTCAGAACCAGTTCCGTGACCACCGCCGGCGTGGTTACTTGGAGCCGACTCGCCATTGTTGAACACTACAATTTCTGACTGCGCTGGGGATGGAGAAGGCAGGACCGGCACGGTTATAGGATTGGGATGGAATTGCTTGGATGGCAAGTTATTTTTGGCGTTGATATTGGCTTCTGAAATCTGCACATGGGACCCGCGTGTCATAGAAGATAATTTTTTTTGGCATTCAGTTATGCTTTGTTCCAAATTAGGATCGATATTCTCCATATCGGAAACAGACGAGATCTTGATTTGAGGATTTTTGGGCAAATAAGTCGCTTTTCCTCTTCTTTCTTTTCTTTTCGCTGACACGCGATTACTTGCCTTTTGCACGAGACTCAAATCTTCGATTTGCCGAATTACGGGATTCACCGTTGGCTCCTTTCCTTTTGAATTTAGAAACGACTCCGGATTTATCGGGATTGTGCTCACTACAACCATCGGCTTCTCGCCTGAATGACCACCTTGAATGGCCGGAGTAGGCACCGCCGGCGTTTCGACAGCCGGAAGTGAAGGCATGTCTTCCTCCATTGATTGAAGAATATCAAATCTGGACCCCGACCCTTGGCCCTGGCCTTTCTGCTTTGGATTAATCACCTTGGCCTGGCTGGTTCTATTGCTCTGGACCGGGGGCCTCGTACTGTTCACCTGCTGTTGTGAGACTTGAGTAGGTTGAGAAGAGGCAACTACAGGCATGTCACTAGATGCTTTGGGTTCCGGGGAGACTTTTGGTCTGCGTTTAGGCTTAACAACCTGCATCCAGTTACCAAAATCACCCACTGGCTTAAGGTGAGGAGGAACAAAAGGTGGTTCCGGTAACATTCGTTGCTCATTCTCTGCATTCACCTCCTGATCGGAACGGCAGCCGTCCTCTAGGTGGCCTATCTTTCCACACTTGAAGCATAACATACGCAGCCCTTCGTATGAGACTGGCCATTCCCGTCCCATGTGCTCAATCTTGGATAGCAGACTCTTGGACAAATCAAGCTCAACTGCAAACCTCACAAATTGACCTCTGTTCGCGGCAAGAGTAGTCTTGTCCACTTTGACAACTGTGCCGATCAAACTACCGGCCCTATCAGCAAAGATGTTGTTGAAAAACTCCATGCTGATACCTGGAATGCGAACCCACGCCAGAAGAGACTTTTTAGTGTCATTATAAGGATCGAAATTCGGCCTCCACTTCTGAATCATCAAATAGTTGTCTCCGATCATCCACGGCCCCTACGATAAGACAAACTCATAGTCATCATTGTTCGTGAATTTCGCGACATAATAAGCATTACCAATGTCCACTAGCGTTAGTTTGCCCTTCGGACTCCATTTCTTCTCCAAGGTTCTCTTGATCACGGCATACCCCGGACCCTTGTCCAGTAAATTGATGATCAGAGACTTCCACCAAGGCCTACGCATAGCCTTTTTCTCTGCCGCTGTAAATAAAACAGGAGGGCATTTGGGGTTGATCACCTCCGGAGGCTGATCATCCTCGGTATCATAGTCGAAATCATCTGTTTGAGAATTGGAATCATTTCCTTAAGCGCCAGTTACCATGTCTTTGAATGAGATTTTCTTGGCTTGAGTTGCCGCAATGCTATCAGCTAGAGACGGAAAGTGGGTTGTCCCCTGCCAAGGCAGGGGGGGTGGAGGATCGACCTCCATACCCCAGCAAACAAATGGAAAACAAAGAACGGATCTGTCGACGGCAAAAAAATTCCGGCGACCAAAAAGAGAGCGTACACACGATAACAAAGGGCATTACCTTTCAACTTTTCTTAATCATGAGATCCTATATCAACATGGCCCAACTTTTCTTCATCGAAGGGGTTAAATCCCATGGGAAATTTTATTGACTAGTACCAATTTGGAAAAAGTTGAATTGAGATTCTCCACAAATCTACAAAACTGGTGTACATTTCTTCATTTTAAAATTTAAATGGCGAAGTAGTAATTTCATAAGAAAAGATCAAAAAAAAGAATTTCTCGATTTTTAAAGGGCAAACTGATAATTTCATAGTGTTTAGTGAGAGAATGGACGGAACACGTATAGGGGTGTTCAACGGGTCGGGTCGTCTGCAACCCGCAGCGACCCGACCCGCACATAACGGGTCAGGTTGCGGATCTTTTTTTTTACGTTTACGGGTCGTGGGTCGGGTCAAACCCGCGGGTTTGCGGGTCGACCCATGACCCGTTACTTTTAAAAAATATATATTTTTATTATTTATTAGTATTAAAATGTCATTTTATGAAAAAATATATGTTTTGATATTAATATTTATTGTTTTATTAGTATTAAAATGTATTTTTTAGAAAAAGTATATCTTGTAATAGTTTTATTAGTATTAAAATATATATATTTTTTGAAAAATTCACCGTATTTGGGGTCGATCTACAATTTATTTTCGTATTGTATAAAAAATACCAATTTGACCAAGTCAAACGGACCAACGTGTCGACCCGCGACCCGACCCACAAAACCCGCAAACCCGCGGGTTGGTTTGCGGGTCATTTCTAAAATTTTTTGCGGGTCGACGCGACCCGACCCGACCCGTTAAACACCGTGTTTTGGTGGTGAATGGTAAACAGGGTAATTTAGAGGGTGGTTCTGTGTATTAGGGGGTGGGTTTAGACAAGTTCATATAGAAATAATAGATGTATAAAGTACTCCGTAGTAGATAGCAGAGAATTGATGAAAGTTTCTCAGATGAGAAAAGTTCAAAAGGAGTTTTTTTTGATCAAAAAGTTCAAAAGGAGTTGTAAACCTCTCATTCTCCGCGTTTGGTTTTGGCCTTGGTTTGTGCCTTTGTGGGGGCAGTGGGGGTGGGTAGTTGTTGATAGAATAATATTCCACGTCACCCTCTGCCTTCCTTCTTCCCAATTTAAAAGTCTTGTCTGCCAGTTATCGTTCTCACCTTCCCCTCCAAATCACCCCAACCCCATATTTAAATAAATATATTCCTCCGGTTTGAATAGGCATCATTTGATCCAATCCCTTGACTCCCACAATCCCAAATATAAACAATAATGCGCCCTCTTGTCTGATCCATTCCCAGCCCACACACCAACCAGATCGCGCTAACTAATCACACATTGCTAGCTAGCTACTACATAGGCTCGATCGATCCGAAGGCGGAGTCGAAAATGAGTCGATCGTCGTGGAGATCGTTGTTCGGTTGCTGCGTGTTCGACGAAGGGGTGGTGGCGAACCCGAACCCGAAGCCGAGGCCGGAGCAGAACGCGTTCCAGAGGGTGGGGCTGCCGGACCCGAGCAACCCGAACTCGCTGACGCTTTCGGAGGATCTGTCCATCTCCCTGGCGGGCTCCAACATCCACAGCTTCTGCCTTCAGGAGCTGAAGCTCATCACCCAGAGCTTCTCGTCTAGCAATTTTCTTGGAGAGGGCGGGTTTGGGCCCGTGCACAAGGGCTTTATTGATGATCGGGTCCGGCCCGGCTTGAAGGCCCAGCCCGTCGCTGTTAAGCTCCTTGATCTCGACGGCGCCCAGGGACACCGGGAGTGGCTGGTCCGTCTCCATTCTATTCTCCGCTTTGTTTTCTTTTTGTTGACAATCCTTCCGAAGTTGGGAGACAAAATTGCCTAATATATAAGAGGGTGGGTTATTCCTCTTATTGTCAATTGGTTTTAGGATTGAACTGCACCGGACTTGTATTTGGGTCACCAACACGTCTAATATCATATCATCTCATCTTGTAGTTCTTATCTCTGTTGTTGTTGTGTTTGTTTGCTTAATGTATAAGATGGTGGGCTACTCCTCCTATTGCCAATTGGTTTTAGGATGGAACTGCACCGGGCTTGTATCTGGGACTCCCAGACGTCTAATATCGTATCATCTCATCTTGTTCTTATTGTTTTGTTGTTGTGTTTGATTGCATTTGGATTCGTCAAGTCGGAGGTTATACTCCTTGGTCAACTGAGGCACCCGCACCTGGTGAAGCTGATCGGATACTGCTGTGAGGACGAGCACAGGCTCCTCGTGTACGAGTACATGCCCCGTGGGAGTCTCGAGAATCAGCTCTTCCGGAGTAAGTTCTTCTTCGTTAGGCTTTTCTTCCCTGTTTGGCTGATTTCCATTTGTGTTTGACTAGCTAGAGCTTGGTCGTCCCAACACAAGTTGGTTGCATTTGCTGTTCAGATCGTTTGTCGTCCACCATCATTTTTGATTCCTTCCAAAAATACAGCTCATGTATTTTAGCAAAGTCAAAGGCTTGGTTTGTTTTCTTACGTCTAGTGGTTGATCCACGTCTGGCCCCGCCTTGCTTGTCCAGCTTTTCATATTGACTTTCTCCAATTACCAATGTGATCCGAATTTGCTGATGAAACATCAATAGTTAATGCCTGCGTGCTGTTAATTTGGGTTTGAATTCAATGTGTGTAGGATCTACAGCGTCCCTGCCATGGCTGACAAGGATCAAAATCGCACTCGGGGCAGCCAAGGGCCTTGCCTTCCTCCACGAAGCCGACAAAGCCATCATATATCGCGATTTCAAAGCATCAAACATTTTGTTGGACTCTGTGAGTTCCTTTCCTTTCTCTAATCAAAACTATATATATGTGTGAAATGTGGGCATGTGCTAAACTCAATCATACAGGATTTCACTGCAAAGTTGTCCGACTTCGGCCTAGCAAAGGACGGCCCTGAAGGCGACGATACCCATGTCTCCACTCGCGTCATGGGAACTCAAGGCTACGCAGCTCCCGAATACATCATGACCGGTACAATATTACATTTATATCATATGTTAGTTGTTCTGTGAATCTGGACCTGACTGACAAAAATGTACAAGTTCTATTTTGCCGTTGCTAATCAATCAATCTTGGAATTTGAATCAGGTCATTTGACGGCAGCCAGCGACGTGTACAGCTTCGGGGTGGTCCTTTTGGAGCTGCTAACAGGGAGGCGGTCAATGGACAAAACCCGCCCCGTGCGGGAACAAAACCTGGCGGACTACGCAAGGCCCTTGCTGAACAACCCCAAGAGGCTCACCCGCCTAATGGACCCGAGGCTCGAGGGCCAGTACTCAGACTCCGGGGCCCGCAAGGCAGCTGCATTGGCGTACCAGTGCCTGAGCCTCAGGCCCAAGAACCGGCCCTCCATGACCGAGGTGGTCAAGACCCTCGAGCCAATCATGGCCCTTGGAGATGACATCCCCTCCGGGCCGTTTGTGTACACCGTCCCAGCCGAGACGAGCCACAACAACAGCATCAACCACCACCATAACCATAACAGGAAGCGGGACCCAAGGAAGGAGATCAACGGCTCTCCTCAATCGGCTCTCGACAAGCGACGCGGGCGATCGCCCCGATCTTCGTCTACCATATACTCGGATCCTAATATACAGAAGAATCTTAGAAGTGGGATGAATTCCATCAGTGACAGGGGAGCATGAATGCATAACCCATCGCATCTTCAACTGTAAATACAATTCAAGTCGAGCTAAACGACTTGTATTGTTGTTAGGTTAGTCCACAAAGCATTACATTACATTACATTGATTGAGGTACTATAGGTTGTGTAGGTCTTGTTTAATTTATGCACACATGATTTGTTTGTGTTTTTTCCCCCTTTTCAGATTCTTCATATTTTTGGTATGAATTTTTGTACTTTTTGCTCCTATTAAATCATAAATTACAGAAGGAAACTGTAGCTACATGACAGCATAACCATGTTTATATATTATTGTACTAATGTATATGAATAATCGAGAACAAAATGACCATCTTTTTTAAACCAATGTATATGACTTTAAACATGTCAATGATCAAACCAAACTGATGTTGAAAAATCATATAACTATATTATAAAACTCTACACACGTCAATTCGCAACCAAACATGATCTTGGACACTTTCTAGAGATTATTAACCTACCACGAAACGAAACTTGAAAAACAGTTGTATGATCTGTATTTTTTGATTATTATTTTCATCAACTTTCAGGATAATAATAAAATAGGCCAATGTTTGTCAGGGCCTATATAAAAATCAACTCGATTTATTAAGGTATTAACTTACAAGAGAAAGAAGTCATGCATCCAACATAAGCATACATAAGCAGCATATATAAACGCGATTGGTGAAGGAATGAAAGATGATTAGTACATAGCTAACTAACACTGACCTCCAAACGTAATCTAAACTAATCACCACCTAATCCAGGCAATTGGGCATCAGCTAATTAATACTAGTATAAAACAAGATGGCTAGCCATGACTTGGTCAACAGGCCTAGCTATGCCTGATGCCAAAAGTACCGGGGATCAACGGTTTCCCGGTTTTATAATTAAAACACTGTATTTGTATTGACGACGATTTTTCTACTATGTGCTCTAAGGGCACACAATAAACTGTTAATAATGAAAATATTTGGTAAATCTACAATTTTTTGTTTTTAAATCTTTTTTTGTAACGAATTCACTTTTTTTACTTTTTATAGTTTCAGTTTCTGTTTTTAGCATGCATCATGTGCTCTTAGGACACAATAAAAAAAAATCCTTGTCCCTCTCTTGGTGGCCTCTTGCGTGCTTATCGCTCCACACTCACCTATTTCTTAATGATATATTTAAGTGCCAAAACGATTTTCATGCCAGCCTTCGATTCGTCGTATTCATATATGGCAATGTTCTTTCTTTTTTACCAGAAATTGATATGTTTTTAAATAATCTTAATGGTTCTGTTCACCATATAATCGTTGGTCAATTAGACGCGTTTATTCTGCATATGGAGATGATAAAATATCCCAAGCTTAAGAAATTTGATGATGTGGAAATTAAAATCTTAGATGAACTACTAATGATCAGCTTTGTGTGCAAGTATGAGGAGTTAAAGGATTGCTTGTATCTTGATGGTTGTAACCAAGGAGGTCTGCATAATGAATGGAATCCAGTTAAGCATGCTAACCAAATCTCTACATTTCTAAATTTGAGCAAATCAGACCCTTGTATTAGCTCTTATCCTAATCATAATCTCCCTAGTAGTAATCTGCTTTGTTTCATTAATCCTACAAGGATATTCCTTTTGTATGGCAAGCTCAATGCAATGAAATCATATGAATATCTCTATTATCTCTTGACCTTTGATAATTGCCACTGTCTGTCATATATCTTTCCTTTGATGATCTGTTCAAATCAACCCTTGTATTTGAGATTTACAGCTTTTAGTATTTATTGTTTTACAACTTGTGATAAGTCAACATCAACAAGTAATCTTCAGCTTGTATGTGTGCTTCATCTAAGTTGCAGACCCTTTATAATGAATTTCTGGCAAACCACTGAGCAAGCTAGTGAATTGTATAGTCTCATTGCCCATGCTAATTTCGACCATATTTATAAGAGAAATCCTAGAATTGTTAAAGAGCTTCCTTGTATTTCAGGATTAACAAGAAACTCAGACCAAGGAACAGACCAAGACGCTGAGTTAATGCAAGTAGTCAAGTACCAACCAGAATATGGAGCTGAATTGGCATGCAGTTTGTGTATAATGATTGCATGGAAAGCTCCTAGTTATTTTAACTTGTTGCATAACCAGTTTATCCAAGAAAAATGTGAAAATGTACCGATAAGTTGTTATGGAAATTTTAACATGTCATGGTGGAAAGGTGAGATAAGGAGGAATGAGTTATATATTATCAATTGGTTGTTGGGTATTAGGAACTACAGGAGGTTAAAAGTGAGAGGTTTGTCCTCTAGAATGTACGTTGTTCAAATGAAGACTAATTATGTGTGGGAAAGAAAGGTTGGTCATGAAAGGTATATAGGCTACCTAGTTAAGAATCAAAGATTTATGAGAAGAAAGGTTGATCATGAAAGATGTATAGGCTACGTAGTTAAGAAACAAAGATACTCGAGAAATGGTATTTGGCAGCACGATCAAAGAGACCACGTAAATTATTGCACCAATCACCCCACTTGTACGATTGTGATTTCATGCCTAAGGAAAAGGATTGAAAAACGGGGTTGTCATGAACTCCTGACAAATTTTAGTCTAGTTTTAAAATGAGAATAAGCACTTGGAATTGCAGAGGTATAGGTCGGAAATCGTTCTGGCCAGAAATTGACTCATTTTGTAAAATCGAAAGGATACAACTTATGGCGATAATTGAGACCAAAACTGAGAAATTGCCTCCTGATAACTTGTGGCGTAGAGCGGGATTTGATAACTTGATTTGGTCCCCGTCTGTTGGAAGGTCAGGAGGAATTGGGGTATTGTGGAAAGCACACCAACTAACCAACGAACATATTGAGGTCATGACCCATGAACCTCGGTTTATAATCATGAAATATACAAACCTCTACACTAACCATATAATCGCTATCTGTTTAGCATATGCCCCCCCTATGGAAGTAGAAAAAGAAGCATTCTGGAATCACTTAACTAGTAGACTTCAATATATAAATTTACCTACAATAGTTATGGGTGATCTCAACGAAATTCAGAACCCTACAGAGAAGAAAGGAGGGGTGGAACCGGACCCATCTAGGTTTGAGAGACTAATTAACTTCAAGAGTCATTGTGATCTATATGATATTCCTACCCAAGGAAACGCCTTCACTTGGCGGAAAAATAGAACCGAAGTAAACAACATGTATGAAAAGTTAGATAGAACCTTAGTTAGTAACGAAATTATTCAATGGTATCCAAACCTAACCACAAAGAACTATGCTTTCTCAACGTCAGACCATTGCCAAATTGTAATAGACCTAAGTAACAATGAGTCCTATAAAGCAGCACCATTTAAATTTGAAAAAATGTGGATGCAACGAAAGGATTTTCGAAACATTGTCAAACAAGCTTGGAGAGTGTCGTTTGTAGGTTCCAATATGTACCAACTTGTTAAGAAAACGAACTTGCTTAAGACGAGTGCGAAAAAATGGAATAAACGAACCTTTGGAAACACTTTTGAACAACTAAAAGACATTGAAAAAGAACTAACGAATCTACAACAACAAATACAAATTGCACCAAGTCAGAGAATTATTCAAAAACAATTGAGAATGATAAATAAAAAAGAAAGCATTCTCAACTTCCACAAAACCTACTGGAAACAAAGAGCGAAAATTAAACATGTGAAACTAGTAGATACCAACACCGGGTATTTTCACAAAGTAGCAAATGGCAGACGAAATAGGAAAATAATTAAAACAATTCGTACAACTGAAGGAACACAAATTACAGGGGAAATCAACATTCGTAACGAAATAAGAAAAGACTTTAAGGAAAGATATAAGAAAGAACAAACTAATCACGCACTACTACAAAATTATTTGGAATTAATCACTAACGAAATATCAATGGAGGACAATGAGATCTTAACCAAACAAGTATCAAACGAGGAAATTAAAAACGCCATCATGAATATTGGATCTGATAAATCTTCAGGTCCTGATGGAATGTCATCCGGATTTTATAAAAAATATTGGGACATTGTAGGCCCAACAGTCATAAAAGCTGTAAAGAGCTTTTTTCACTCTGGCAAATTGCTGAAACAGATCAACCACACATTTATATCTCTGTTACCTAAAAGAGAAAATCCAGAATCTACAAACCACTATAGACCTATAAGTCTATGTTCCACCATCTACAAAGTTATCGCAAAAATTATAACTGAACGGCTTAAGATAGTCATGTGGAAAATAACCCACCCACTTCAAAGTGCCTTTGTAGCCAACCGTGCCATTCAGGACAACGTCCTCATTGCTCATGAAATTTTTCATTCGTTTCGAGGGAAAAAAGGAAAAGAAGGTTGGTCTGCAATCAAATTAGACATGGAAAAGGCCTACGACAGGGTCGATTGGGATTTCTTATTTAAAGTGATGAAGAAGTTTGGGTTTTGTGACATATTCATAAATTGGATCAAACAATGCGTTACGACGGTCTCATTCTCTGTGTTAGTTAACAATGGACCGACGGAACCATTCCTTCCAGAGAGAGGACTGAGACAAGGTGACCCACTTTCCCCTTACCTATTTATTTTAACCATGGAAGTGTTTCCAAGACAATTACAAAGGATTAGTAACACCACAAGAAACTCAGTCGGATTTGCACTAACCAGAGCAGGGACAAAGATTCCCTTCCTAGCATTTGCCGATGACATAATAATTTTCGCCAAAGCAACACAAAATGCTTGTGTGACAGTAAAACAAACAACTGAAGAATATTGTGCAATTTCTGGACAAAAAGTTAATTATCATAAGTCAGCATTTCAAACCTCGAAAAATGTGGATAACCAACAGAAACAGAGAATACAACAGGTGTTAAACATAACAACAATGACTAACTTAGAAAAGTACCTTGGTTGTCCGATTATCAATGGACGTGTGAATCGAGAGACATTTACAGAAACAATAGGAAAATCCAAGACTCAACTGGCCAAATGGAAAGCAAATGCGTTATCACAAGAGGGACGAGCCACACTCATCCGATCAAACCTCGCCGCTAAACCAAACTATATCATGCAAAACTTCTTGCTCCCCACTTACATACACGATAACTTAGACCAGATTAATCGTTGTTTCCTTTGGAACAAAGACCCAAACTACAAACCCCTAATAGGGTGGGATAAAATTTGTAAACCGAAATCTCACGGGGGACTAGGTATTAAGAAAACTGAACATATGAACAAAGCTTTGCAAATGAAATTGTTATGGAAACTCATTGCAGAACCTTCTAATATTTGGGTTTACCTTATGAATGAAAGATATTTGCAGAATGAATTCCTCCTATCATACGAGAAAAAGTCGAACACCTCGTGGCAGTGGAGCAAGCTAATGAGCTTACGTTCGGAATTTGAAGAAGGACTAATTTGGCAAGTGGGGGATGGAAAAACTATTAAGTTCTGGACCGATAAATGGGCTCTTAATGAACCGCTCTTCAACTATGCAATAAACCAAGATCAATGCGATAAACAAACGAGTGTAAGTGAATTCATTAACTCGGACAAACAATGGATAACCCACAAATTGATGGCTGTCCTCCCACAGAACATTGTCGACCGAGTGCAAGAAATACCTATTCCAATGTCAACAATTCGAGACAGAGTATATTGGGCCCGGAGCAAAAATGGATGGTTCTCAACATCATCAGTGGTAGAACTGATAAGTAAAATTAATACATTCAACCCAAGCACTAACAAATGGATTTGGAAATTAGATACATTTCCCAAAGTAAAACACTTTTTATGGAAAATTGATAAAAACGGCCTTCCGACAAAAGAACGATTAAGAGAACAACACATATCAATTCCTCCAGGTTGTTTGCTGTGTCACAACACATTTGAAGACACAATTCACTTGATGATTGATTGCCCCCACACTAAACAAACTCTACACAGAATTAACCCAAACATTGCAAACCTAATCGATACAATAGATACAGCCAATAAGAACCCCTCAAGTATCTTAAGTGAGCTACAACAATTGTTAGGAGAGAAACAATTTTCCGAACTAGCTGTGTGCTGGTGGTGCATATGGCAACAGAGAAACAGATTAGCATTTCAAAAAGAACCAAATAGCTATATCCATGATTTAGAGAAGTATATCCGATCCCAAATTTATTTATGGACCAAGACCAAAGTGTGGACCGAGGATGAGGAGGAAAACGAAAACAAGGTAAAAACAAAAAGTAGAAGGAAACAAAAACCAAAATGTTGGGAAAAACCAGAACAAGGATGGGTCAAAATCAATTTTGACGGTTCAGTCTTGCAAAATAACTCTGCGTCTACAGGCTTTATAATTCGGGATCACAATGGTGACACCATTTGTATAGGCACAAACACAACTCGATCTAGTTCTATTATACAAAGTGAGGCTCGAGCCCTAAGAGAAGGACTTATAGCAGCAAAACAAAGAGGATTTAGAAAAATCTTAATAGAGGGTGACAACCTAACCGTCATCAAAGAGGCCCAAGGAACTTGTCAGTCCCCTTGGGAAAATGACATTCTGATCTCAGACGTCTTGGTTATGATCCAAACGTTTGAGTCATTTCGCGTGTCACATGTGGGTAGGGATCTCAATTCCGTGGCTGATAAAATTGCAAAGTTGGGCCACAATCTCCCTATCGACCACATTTCAAATCACTTAGAGTTATCTACTCTCATCCGTCAGGATGCTCTAGGACGACCCCCTTAGGGAGTCCTCTTAATTCTTACCTCTTCAAAAAAAAAAAAAAAAAAATAATGGAATAACGATGTAGAACTTTCTTACAATTCTAAATCACTAAATGGATGATGATAAGCATATGTCACTTTTGAGTCTTTTCAATATCCTCTTTTTTTTGCTTTCGCGTTTTGGTTTGGTTCGGCTCGTTCCAATGGGTCGAGGTTCAAGAATCAGACTTTTAGGATCGCTAGCGCAACGGTCTACGTCCAAACCGGGGGTGTGAGTGAAATTACGGTAGTCCCCTTCCAACGACGTTGCGGGAAATCGAACCCTACACCTTGTGCAGGGGCCGTCCTACCAAGCGTAGCTCCACGCCACTACGCCAATGCACCGTCGGTGCAATATTCTCTTTTAAATTACTTTAGGCTATATTTTTTAAATTGAATATTACATATGAGTTATGAGATGGTTTGTTTTGGGGCTAAAAAAGAGATCATAAAATTATAATGGACAATTAAATTCCAAATATTGATATTTGTAAGCGGGCAAATTAATCGTCATTAATATTTTCGCCTATCCCACCATAAAGGTATTCATTTTTTTACTTATTTATTAAGTTTTCCTATTTTCTATAAAATAAATATGGCGGTTAAACATTATAATGAAAGATTCTATCTTATCGTAAAGATAGAGTTCTCGCTTAGATTATGTAACAAGTAATCGCTAGAGATAGAACTTTTCCATCTACACTCTCTTTTCCATTATAAATACATGTATTCGTCATGTATGGAGGTAACTTGTATCTTCTAGCTTTTCTAGCAATTTCTTCTCCTTTACCATCAACGCTTGACTCGATGACTGTTCTTTTGACCTAGACATTGGAGGTGAATTAGGGGGTCCGCGCCCCCTTTGTCCATTGTTTTGCAGGTTATAGATTATTAATTCAGTCGGAGCGGAAGTTGAAGAAGGAGCCCCCAATTAGTGCATTGAAGACGAACTTTTGTGCACTAACAATTGGCACCGTCTGTGAGAAGAGAGCAATTGATCCACGCAATTTCATGATGGAATTGATCCCAGGAAAGAAAAAGAAAACTTTTCAAAGTTCTAGGGCATTTTCAAGAGGCGAACACGAGCACGAACCATGGTCGCAATACTGTTCACCGCGATCGTGGGTCCGGCTACCACGAATGCGGTTCCTCTGATCGTGATGGCAATGCGAAGGGTGATCGAGCGAAATCCGATATTCTCTCGGACGATCAACCTCTTGTGCACCCTAAGAGCAAAAATCAATCCTTTCGGGATGATTTTGACCCAAGTAAACGTTTGGATTCCCAAAAACGAAAACTTGATCGCAAATCAACAATAGACGACCCCCTGTTGCCCAAATGACAAAATTCAAACATTGAAGGATCATCAATTCACTGGGATAAAGATCGCACAAGCGGCGATGATCAATTCTTACTTGATCTCCCGCGTGCGAACTAAGGGTCTGATTGCCAGATCACTTGCGATCGCGGGTTCACCAACCGTCGCGGTTCCCCTATCTATGGGCGCGAACCAACCGAAATCGATTTCGACCGGGATCTTTGTGGTGACAACTTGCACAACCGCAATTGCACCCTCTTTGAGATCGAATCTTCGCCAAAAAAGCATGAGCCAACAGACCTCACTAGCATTGGTCCAGAACCAGGGCAGAAGTTTGTGGATGAGTAACAAAAGATTTTTATGGGGGAAGCGAACCCGAGAAGAATTTTTTCATAAGAGCAAAGCTTCTAGCGATGAACTCCTGGCCATCACCCATCTATTGCGGAGTAATCGTGATATCTTCGCTTAGAGCCCTTACGACATGTCAGGAATAGACCCGGATCTTGTGTGTCACAAGTTAAATATCCTATTAGGCTCTAGACCAATCATCTAGAGATCAAGGCAGTCCTCTACTCAACATGCAGAGGCCGTAATCACAAAAGTCAAAAAGTTGCCAAAGGTCGGCGCCATTCGAGAAGTTTGGTATCCAACTTGGCTAGCGAACACCGTTGTCGTAAAAAGAAAACAGGGGACTAGAGAGTCTGCATGGACTTCACAAATCTGAATAAATCCTGCCCTAAGATCTTTTCCCTCTTCCAAAGATCGACCAATTGGTGGACACTACGACAGGTCAGGCACGAACATATGAGCTTTTTGGACGCATATCAAGGATACCACCAAATCCCGATGCACAAGGATGATCAAGAAAAAAATGGCCTTCATAACCCCGTAGGGAATTTTTTGTTACAAAGTGATGCTCTTTGGGTGGAAGAATGCCGGGGCAACTTTTCAATGCTTGATCACTAAGTTATTTGGCTCAAAAATTGGAAAAACCATGGAGGCTTACATAGGTGATATGGTGGTCAAGAGCAAGAAGGCGTCTTCCCATCTAGAAGACTTGCAAGATGTATTCGACATCTTACGGAAGTCTAGGCTCAGGCTTAACGTTGCGAAATGCGCATTCATAGTCGGATCGGCCAAATTCTTGGGGCATCTCGTCACTCGTTAAGGAATTGAGGCACGTTTCGACCAAAGTTGAGCCCTTATTGCCATTACAAGCCCGAGAAGTATCAAGGATGTTCAGAGATTGAAGGGGATGAAAGCGGTCCTAAATCGATTCATAAGCAGATCATCACACGAGTTTCAATCGTTCTTCCAAGCATTAACGAAGGGTCGGTCATTCAAATGGGATCAAGAATGTGAAGAGGATTTGTAGAAGTTCAAAGCATACCTACAATCACAACCAATTTTGATCGTACCAGACAGAGGAGATACCTTGAAGCTTTACCTAGTCGTATCCCCTCGAGCGGTCAGTGCCGTCCCAATCAAAGAGTTGGGAGTAAACCAAAGGCCAATCTACTACGCCAACAAAGCATTACTCGACGCCGAAACATGGTACTGACTTGTGGAACAACTCTTATTAGCTTTAGTTACCGCTTCTCGTAAACTCAATCATTACTTCCAAGAGCACCCCATCCATGTCATTATAGCCGACCCTATCCGAGTATTGCTTTCAAGCTCAGATCTCGTAAGGCGGGTCACAAAGTGGTGATAGTGCATGTAGGACTTGGGTTTTAGAGCATGTTTATTTGGTTTTGAATGCGTTATAGGTAGATTTGTCTTTGTTTTATAGTGTAGTTTAGTTTTTCCTCGTAGTTTAGTATCTACGCTCTCTTATGGTGATTTGCAGGTTGATGTTGAGCTTCGAGTGTAGATGTGGCGATGCATGGAGTTGATGGACTTGAAAAGGGACAAAGGCTCGAGAGCAAGGAAGTGCATGAAGATAACCGAGAGAAATGGATGCAGACATGGGATGGCTCACCTAAGGTGCGGTCGCGCCTTGTCGATTGGTGGTCGCGCTCGGCCAATTGGTCTTAGGAGGCAAAGTGCGGGGTGATCTTCGTAAGGCGTGGTCGTGCCTCTCCTATACCTGGCCGTGCTTTGGCCCCGTGCCGCGAGAAGATATTGGGATGCCTTTTCCTTTGATGTGTAGAACCGAGATCTTTTTATGATAGATTTGTTTCCTTATTTTGAGATGTTTTGTCCTATAATCACTTTGGTATTCTTTTGATTAGAAGTATTTTATGTTTTATGTTTGATTATCATCTTTGAAGAGAAGAGAGAGAGAGAGAGAGAGAGAGAGAGAGAGAGAGAGAGAGAGAGAGAGAGAGAGAGAGAGAGAGAGAGAGAGAGAGAGAGAGAGAGAGAGAGAGATCTTTAAAGGGAGAAAACCCTAAAAACCCTTTGTAAGCTTTCTCTTGGAAACAAAAAACTACTCCAAGAAAGGGCAGAATTAAGACAAATATAGATCAAACTAAAGATATTAAACATGGCAGACATCTTTTTTTTTTGGAAGATTATTGCATTTTTTTGGATTGTTCAAGCTAATTTTCTTAATCCAATTAATATGTTTAAGTTGTTGAATTGAATCATTATGAGATTTGGTAATTCTCATTGAACCTTGATTAAGTTGTTTTTCTTGTGCTTAATTTAATCAAATTTAACCTGAGGTTTTGTTAGCTTGATAACCTAATTGAACTTGTAAGTTAAATTGTTCTTAGATCTTTTAATTACCAATTGGAGTTAATCTGATCACAAGTAAGAAACTTTAATCCTTTTAGAGTCGATTGAACTAATTGAATTAAAGAGTAATTTCAACCACAATTCATATGAATATGTCCGATTGCTTTGTATGTTTTGTTTCGATTGATATTTGATGCTCTTTGCTATTGCTAAATCGATCATAGAAGATCTTCTAGGACGTATAGTGATAATAGTTGGTAGCACCGATTGATTCTATTGATTAGATTATGTTCGAAGTTTGGTTTAAGATTTCATGCAGTTAAGCCTTAAATACCACAATAGATTAATTACGGTGAAATGGGAATGATGATAATCAATGATCAATGACTAATTCAATAATGGATACAAGTTAATTGGATGTTTTTCTCTATTTGATTCTTCAACAAATATGTTTGTTTTGTTTTGAGTTATATTTAGATTTTTAGATAATCTTCCTAAAATCCCTCTTCTTATATTAGTAATACTACATAAATACAAGAAATCTGAGTCTTTGTGGTAAGACCCTTGCTTTCACTATACATTTCTTTGAAAGATAGGATTTTCTTTGACAACGCTTTTACCACGACATAAAAGCCTCGTCAAATTTGGCGACGTTGTTGGGGACTCGGTTATTACTTGTATTTATTTTGTATTACTATCTTGGGTGTGAACCACATGCATGGTTCATACCCGTGCTACTAAATCACCTCTTGTTGCTTTTGATCCGGAAATTGACGAGACTTTTGCTGGATTACGGCGTGAAGCTTGAGCAATCTCTCGGGAGTTACCATTTGACCTAGTTTCTTCTTCCTCAGATCGTATATCCGAAAGCAACCTTGAAGAGATGGCACATGCATTACGTGAGCTGACCGCACCTGATATGGCTTAACAACCATTGGCGGTGAAGTTCCTTGAGCTCCCTAACGGTGTCAACTTTGAGCTGAAATTGGGGTTAATTCATCTCTTGCCCCAAATTCATGGGAAGGCGGGTGATGACCCCAATAAACATCTAGCCGATTTTCATGCTGTGTGCTCTAGCTTGAAACCAAAGGGCGTCACTGATGATCAAGTCAAGCTTAGAGCTTTCTCTTTTTCCCTAAAAGAGGACACTATATATTGGCTCTACTACTTGGCTTCAAAAGTATGGAGACATGGGAACAATTGAAGAAAGCTTTTCTTGAGAAGTACTTCCCCGCTACATAGCTGAATAGTATGAAGAAGAGCATAAGCAATATTGAGCAAGCCTCAACGGAGATATTCTATGAATACTACGAGCGGTTCAAGAAGTTTCTCTCAAGTTTCCCTTATCATGGGTACACTCAAATTGAGCTTGCTATGTACTTCTATGCAGGCTTGTTAGAGGAAGAGCGAAGACATGTGAATGCTGCTTCTAGAGGAAATATACTCAACAAAACGCCCGCTGTTGCCATTGAGGTTTATCATGAGCTTTTTGAAGCCTCTCGACAGTTCAACAAGAGAGCATCGGTCAAGACTGCAAGTTCTTTGAAGTCTAGTGCTCTACAAGAAGAGGTGAGTGAGCTCAAGTACATGGTGAAGCAACTTCTTTATAACAAACAACAAGTGAAGGCTTGCGGTGTATGTTATGACATCTCTCACCCAACCGACGCTTGTCCCACTCTCCAAGGAAACGAAGAAGTTAATGCTATTGGAGGTTATGATCCCCAATGGTCGAGGCATGATCCTTTCTCAAACACATATAATTTGGGCTGGAAGGATCATCCTAACATGAGGTATGGGAATTAAGATCATCAACAATATGCCCCTCAAGGCGGGCAATGCTTTAGACCTCCATACCAACTTTGACCTCAAGCTCTAAATCAAGGCTCTTCTATGTCCATTGAAGATATGGTCCGCTCTCTCGCCCAATCTATGGGGCAATGTCAACAAGAAACCAAGTCTAGCATCCTCAACTTGGAGAATCAAGTCAGTCAAATTGCAATAGCGGTGAGAAAACTTGAATCTAAAGACTCCAACAAGTTTCCCTCTCAAACAGAGCTTAATCCCAAGCAAAACATCAGTCTAATCTCACTATGGAGTGACAAGGTAACAGAGAACAAAGCTAGACAAGGACCCAAGATGATCGAAGTCGAAGAGGAACAAGAAGATGATGTGGGCAATCCAAATCACGCTCAGGAGGCAAAGCGTGGGGTGATCATCCAAGGCACGGTCGTGCCTCCCCACTTCAACTCGCACTTCACCGATAACAACTCTCAGGAGGCAAAACGCAGGGAGCCCAGCCATGGCGCGGTCGCGCCTCAACCGGATCAAGTCGCACCTTTGGTGTCGAGTGATACGTCTCATGCTTCTCCTTCCTCACCTTCTAGACCACCATCCCTCTCTCCCGAGGCCTTGAAGGAGACCTGTAAGATTGAGAGCAACAAGGAGGTCTCTGAGACATTTAGCAAGTGCGAGGTGAACATCTCATTACTCAAACTCATCAAGAGTATCCCTCACTATGCAAAGTTCTTGAAGGAGTTATGCACGATCAAGCAGAACCAAAAGCACAAGAGGAAGAAAAAGATCAAGGTTAGTGAGAAAATCTCAACGGTCTTCCAAGGACGAATGCCAAAGAAGTGCGAAGACCAAGGTATGTTTACTATCCCTTGTATCATTACTGTATCTAAGGTTAATAAGGCCATGTTAGATTTGGGTGCTTCCATCAATGTCTTACCTTACTACATATATGAGTCTCTTGAGCTTGGTCCATTGCGTGCAACCGGAGTAGTAATTCAATTGGTCGATAGATCAAATGTTTGCCCAAAAGGAATTATAAAAGTTGTGCTTGTTAATTAGTGTTAATAGGTTAATTCCCCCCCCCACCCCCGAGATAGTTTCATTAACTATGGAATTGAAAAGGAAAAGGTTAGTAAAACATTGATGATTCCATGGAATTTCCTAGTGAGGATGATTCTATGTGCTCTATTGATCGATATTTTAGATTCTCTTATTCAAGACTTCTTTAATATCAATAATCACGATGAATTAAAATCAACCCTTGAAAATTCTATGGCTAATGACAATGATTTGGATTTTGAGACCGAATAATGATATGCATATATAGAATTCTAGCCAAGTTGACAAAATTGCATGATTAAGAATGAGAATGCAGAGACAGTGGAGAATTTGAGTTATTTTTGAAGGTTTAGCCATTGATTACTGTTGAAGGGTTTCTTGAACAAATAAATTTGTAATCAAGACCCCGCTGAGTATAGTGAAGTCAGGATCGTCCACGGGAGTGAGAATAGTGCTAAGATTAGTCGATAAACTATGAAGAACAAAGGAAACACGAACAAAGCAACTTAGGATCGACCTGAGGGGGTCGATCTCGAGCCTTAGGGGGTCGGTCCTGAGCACTAGCAAACACGAATCAAACACACACACAAGCAACGGTTCGAGCACGACTATGGGGGTCGAGATCGAAGCAAAGACGCGAATTTCAATCAATATAAAAGGCAAATTCCAGGGCTAAGGCTACCACAACAACAACCATACATGCTTTCGACAAGAATTCACAACTATCATGCAATCTATATCATAGAAAAGTTAACTTTCGCAAACAATTCAAGCCATTCAATCAACTTTCGCAAATCAAACAACTTTCTATCTATCCTTCAACCTAGGAATATCAACTTTCGCAAATAATCCTATTAGATCTAATCAAGTAACTAACTTTTCACTTTCGCTATGGTTAATTACAAGACATGTCTCAATTTCATCAAGGATTAAGCACAAGATAGATAGATATGATCATCAAACATTCAAGTCATGAATTCAAGTTTTAAACATGCATGATTGTGTTGGGTTTTCACCCAACCCTAGAACTTAAGAGAACTACTCACACATAGCAAAGAGAGTCAAGGAAGAAGAAGAAGAAGACATCATCAAAAACCAAACTAAAATTCAAATTAAACAAAGGACCAATCTTACAAAGTCTCAAACTTGTTCTCCAAGTCTTCTTCCTAGCTCTCCTTGAAATTGCCTCCTACAAACTAAAAGTTCAACCTCCTTTTATAGAAGAAAAGGAGTCCTAATCTAACTAGGAAACACAAAGAAACAACCTTCCTTAAATACAAATTAGGAAACTCTACAATAATTCCGGAATAGGGGGAAGTCGGTCGCCACGCTCGACCCAAATGGGTCGTGCACGACCCAAGTAGGGTCGATCCTGAGAGTTTGTTTCCTTGGTCTTCAAGCTTCCTCACTCAGCTCGTGCTCTACCTCTTCATGGCTCGATCCCGGGGTCGATCTCTTCACTTCTCCTTTGGACTCCTCTCTTGGCACTTCTCTTGGCACTTCTCCTTAGCTCATCCACTTCAAATCTTCCTCCTAGCTTGTCCATCCTTTCTTGGCATTGCTCCAAACTCTTCTTTAAGTCTCAAAACACCTACAAAACGACACAAATATGCGTAGTTTCCGAATCTCAAGAAAATACGAAAACTCATGCAAAAAGACTCAAAAACACATGACTCAAGCAAGAAAAACAACTCAAACTAACCTACCTAGACTCTAAAAATCCTACCTAAAAAGCGGACATCAATTACCTTGTGAGATTTTGGGCCTTTTAATGCTAATATTTGCAAGATTTCCTAGAGTGTATTTCTTTGCTTTGCTTAAACTCTATAACTTGCGGTGAGACTCTTTTTCGAGACCACATTATATGATTTAGATGCATGATGTAAAGATTTGTCAGGCATGGTTTTTATTCAGCTCATATTATTCCTTATCTGCCCAACGATATACCCTTATTTTGTAGCCCCTTTGTTTGAGTTTTAACCTTGATTTTAGCTCCATAAAATATTCCTAGCCAATTAAGCTTGACCCTTATCCAAGAATAAGGATTTGACTACGGATTTTTGTGAGTTAATTGATGCAGTTTGGGGATTGTGGAGAAGTTAAGGGTGTATTTGGAGAAAAGAATGAAAAGATGATAAGGATATTGATAATTCCGTTGCAAAATCTTATAAGAGAAAGTTGGAAACATGGGTGATTGAGATGAGTTTTGTGTGGAATTTGTTTTTGCATATATGTATTGTAGAAGAAAGACATGAAGAATGAATGTCATAGTTTGGAGAGTGAAAAAAGTGATCAAAAGAAAAAAGTGCTTGAACAAGAAGATGAATTTAGAAAAGAAAGGAGTTGATGGGAAGGAAAGGTGATAAATAAGTTGGGGAATTGATCGAGAAAGAATGTTGTGAAGTTTGGGAATTTAGCACCACATGGCCTAAAATATTTCCCACCTATTTGTTCATTTGGCCCCATTACAACCTTGAAAAAGACCTCATGATTTATGTTGTGTAACTAAACTTTCGTGGTGAAGATTTAGGATGCTGATGCAAGCTTATGGTAATTGCCATTAAAAGATGACTTTTGAGTTAAAACACATAACCTTTAAACAATTTGAGTTTTTTGAGTGCAAACACATGTCTTGGTGAGGGTTTCAACGGATGAATGACTCAGTTTTTAGAAAGCTTTCATATCATGTGTGCAATGATTTCTTGATTTAGTTTGAATAACATTTGTATTGGAATCTTGACTTACTTGTTTGTAGTGTGATTTAATCTTATGACTTGCTTGAGGACAAGCGCGGTTCAAGCATAGGGGAATTTGATAGTGCATGCATGACTTAGTTTTAGAGCATATTTTATTTGGTTCTGGAGGCATTATAGGTAGATTTGCCTTTGTTTTATAGTGTACTTTACTTTTTCCACGTAGCTCGGTATCTACGCTCTCTTGTGATGATTTGCAAGTTGATGTTGAGCTTAGTTAGTAGACGTGGAGATGCATGGAGTTGATGGAATCGATAAGGGTCAAAGGCTCAAGACCAAGGAAGTGCATGAAGTCAACTGAGAGAAACTAACGCAAGCTCGAGATGGCTCACCTAAGGCGCGGTCACGCCTTGTCAATTGGTGGTCACGCTTGACCGAATGGTCTCAAGAGGCAAAGTGTAAGGTGATCTCCTTAAGGCGTGGTCGTGCCTATCCTGTACCTGGCCGCGCTTTGGCCTCGTGCCGTGAGAAGATATTGACCGCCTTTGCCTTTGACATGTTGAACAAAGATCTTTTTAGGATATATTTGTTTCATTATTTTGGTCTGTTTTGTCGTATAAATACTTTGGTATTCCTTACGTTAGAAGTATCTTATGTTTTATGTTTGATTATCATCTTTCAAGAGGGAGAAAACCCTAAAAACCCTTTGTAAGTTTTCTAAGGGATTGTTCTAGCTAATTTTCTTTAATCCAATTAATTTATTAAAGTTGTTGAATTGAATTATTGTGAGGTTGATAATTCTCGTTGAACCTTGATTAGGTTGTTTTATTTTGTTTCTTAGAATCAAATTTAACCATGGGTTTTGTTAGCTTGATCACCTAATTGAACTTCTAAATTAAATTGTTCTTGGATCTTTTTAATTACCAAATGGAGTTAATTTGATCACAAGTAAGAAACTTTAATCCTTTTAGAGTCGATTGAACGAATTGAATTAAAGAGGAATTCCAACCATAATTCATATGAATGTCTGATTGTTTTATATGCTTTGTTTCTATTGATACTTAATACTCTTTGTTATTGCTAAATAGAGCCTATGAGATCTTCTAGGATGTTTAATGATAAGGGTTGGTAACATCGATCGATTCTATTAACTAGACTAGGTTCGGTTGGTTTAAGATTTCATGTAGTTTGGTCTTAAAATACCACAATAGATTAATCAAGGTGAAAAAGGAGTGATGATAATCAATGATCAATAATCAATGGTCAATTCAATAATGGATACTACAAGTTAATTGAATGCTTCTCTCTATTTGATTCTTCAACAAATTTGTTTGTTTTGTTTTTAATTATAGTTAGATTTTTTTGATAATCTTACTAAAATCCCCCTTTTTACATTAGTAATACTAAATAAATATGTACAAGAAATCTTAGTCTATGTGATACGACCCTTACTTTCACTATACTTTCCTTTGAAAATAGGGATTTCATTTGACAATGCTTTTACCACGGCATAAAAGTGCTCGTTAGTGGGTTGTGGAGTTAGGGTAGTATTACATCGAATACTTACCCCAAGCCGCGATAAAGGGGCGAATATTGGCGGATTTCATAGCTGAGTTCTCTCGCGAACCAACGCAGTCTGCACGTGCGGATGAAGAAATCGCGATCGCGGGAGAAATCTAGAATCGCGAATCGAGATCGGAACCGGAACTGGTGGTAGCGACCAGAGAAATTGTGACCGCGGCCCTCAAAACCGCGAGCGTGACTGGTCCCACCACGGTCTCGGTTTGGCTCTAGAATTCAGTGGAACCTCAATCGAGCAAAACCATGATGACGGGCACCCCTCATGCGCCTGCAGATTGTTTCTAGAATGCGACGAAACATGATTGGGTACTCAAGATCAATAGTGCGAGCAACAATCACGGATCCGAAGTCGGGATCATGTTCACATCGCCTACCGAAGAGGTTATCCAACTCGCAATTTGCATTGGTTTTGACGCCACCAACAATGAAGCCGAGTATGAAGCACTAATACTTAGATTAGAGATGATGGATAATCTCGGAATCGTCAAATTACTTGTCCTCTCAGATTTGCAATTAGTAGTGAATCAAGTGTTGGGGTATTACGAGGCTAAAGACTCTAAGATGCTAAAATACAAAGATAAGGCTAGGGTTATGCTGACAGAGTTTGACTACTATGAACTCCGACAACGATCGCGCGATCTAAACAAGCCTGCCGATGCATTACCCACCCTAGCCGTCTATTCAAGGATTTCACTTAAATCGATCCGCGTGAGATCTTTGGATGTCCAACTATCGACATCTCACGTGAGATGGTAGATACTAATATTCCTACCACCCCGATTGCGGAAATCACTTTGACCGAAGCTGCAAGCATGAAAAGCAACGATCTCGGATGGCAAACACCTTTGATACACTACTTGGATGAGAATATCCGACCCTCGGATACCGGCGAGACTAGGAAGGTGTGCTTAAGAGCACAACGGTTTTTGCTATCCCTAGAAAAGGTCCTGTATCGTCGATCTTTCTCTAGGCCTAACCTAAGATGAGTACCTACACGTAAGTTGGAGCCTTTGTTATATGAGATCCATGAAGGCATATGCGGAATGCACGCTGGAGGTCGCAGTTTGGCATTTAGACCTCCTTCTTAAGGGTATTGGTGGCATTGTATGTAGAGAGACGCCGAAGTGTACGCAAGGAAATGCGACAAATGCCAATGATTCGCTCGGATTACGCACACGCCGACCGAGGATCTTCACTCCCTAACTAGCCCATGGCCTTTTGCGCAATGGTCCCTTGATATCGTCGGTCCCTTCCCTAGGGCACTTGGGAATGTGCGCTACCTCATCATCGCCACAGACTATTTCACTAAATGGGTGGAAGCTAAGACTGAGGCCAACATTCGCGATTCGGATACCCAAAAGTTCATCTGGGAACACATAGTCACTTGCTTCAGAATCCCTTTTGTCTTCATCTCCGACAATATTACCCAGTTCAACAGCGAGAAGTTCAAGGAGTATTGTAGAGGAATGGGCATCAAGAACGTCAACTCTTCTATCGGCTACCCTCAAGCAAACGGACAAGCCGAAGCCACAAATAAATTAATCGTCGAAGGAATCAAGAAGTGAATGGAAATGGAAAAGGGAAAATGGACCGAGGAACTCCCAGCAGTGCTATGGGCTTATCGCACCACCCCGCAAAGGTCAACGGTGAATCGCCTTTCGCCTTGGCATGCAGAATGGAAGCAGTGACCCCGCTAGAGATTGGCCTTCCAACCCTATGAACGACGCTCTTCAAGCCAGAAGAAAATAGTCACGCCTTCTCGCTTGTGGTAGAGATAGAAGAAGCCCCCAGTTAGTGCATTGAATGTGAATTTTTCTGCATTAACAAGTGAACTTTTTTGGTCGAAAGATGAGTAAGTTTTAATATAATAAATGAATTTATCAACATATGATATGATATTGATTTGTAAATCATTCACCTATACTTTACTCTGGCCTTTTGAAGTTCAAACTATACTCCGTAGAACAGAGAAGGCAAAGGGCAGAATTGCAGAAATGCCAGAAACCATGAAAGCACATCATTGCTAGACCTCCGAACCGAACCCTTCTGGCCCCAATCGTTGTTGCTCCGAACCCTTCTGTCGGTCATCTCCCTCTTCCAATTCCTGTCTTAGCCTCCAAACCCTAAATAACCCGGATTTCAAAGGTTTTTGCTTTTTGGTTTCTTTTTATTGGTTTTCCAATCCCTTCGTTTGAGGGTTTCATTCAGCTTATAGTTTCGGCTCCGTAAATAACAAATTCAATTGACTCAGGTGAAAAAGATGAGTAATCAGAAGAAGAGGAACATCAAGATAGAGGCTTTCAAGCATAGGGTTGTTGTGGATCCAAAATACGCTGATAAAACTTGGAAGATTTTGGAGCTTGCTATCCGTAAGATATACAATCACAATGCTAGTGGACTCAGCTTTGAAGAGCTCTACAGGTTCCTCTATCAATTCAATTTCCTTCTATGCTTTTTTAGTGGCTGATCAAGCTGTTCTTGGATTGTGTTTGAAGCATTGCAATTGTTTTTCTGTGGAGTTCCATAGCATAGCTGAAATGAGTCACTAGCTATCACCTGTAGAATTAGCATTATCTAACATTAAATAGATGAACCCAAGAAGATAAAATTGATCTTGTAAATTCAGTTGTGTGTGTGTATATCTTGCTGACAACCACTTGGAATAGCATCATTAGAAGGGGAAGATCTTCTGAGAAGTGCTCGAAGAAACTTGTATGAACTGCCTGGTCACACGTACTGAACTGATTGTGAGTTTGATCTGTTTGAACTTATAAGTTAATCAGCTCAATCAAACTGAAGTTTGCAAGTGAATGCAGCGTAGTGCTACCACTTGTTATTCCAGTAATTTGGACTTGTTGGTGTTTCACTGCATAAAGCAGTCAAAGTCAGTAATCATAAAGCAGTCAAAGTTGATGGGGGTGGGGTTTCGGCTTGCCTTAGTTACTCAGGCTAATGGCATTGGATGCTTGCAGTTCTTGCATTGATGCTTTTTTGACTTTTGGGGTGCCCTCTAATCTCGATGTTCATCTTGGATGCAGAAACGCTTACAATATGGTGCTCCATAAATTTGGTGAGAAGCTCTATTTAGGCCTTGTGACGACCATGACCGCACATCTAAAGGAAATATCAATATTTATAGAGGCTGCGCAAGGAGCTTCGTTTCTTGAAGAGCTGAATCAGAAATGGGCCGACCATAACAAAGCATTACAAATGATAAGAGACATACTGATGTACATGGACAGAACCTTTGTTCCTAGTACTCATAAAACACCAGTGTATGAGCTTGGGCTAAATCTGTGGAGGGACAACGTCATTCATTCCAACAGCATCAAGAACAGGCTCCTTAGTACACTTCTTGAACTGATACTCAGAGAAAGAAGTGGCGAAGTCAATAACAGGGGACTTATGAGGAACGTCATCAAAATGTTAATGGATCTGGGCCCTTCCGTATATCAACAGGATTTTGAGAAGCCCTTTCTTGACGTGTCAGCTGATTTCTACAGTGTTGAATCTCAGCAATTCATTGAGAGTTGTGATTGTGGCGACTATTTGAAGAAAGCGGAAAAGCGTCTGGATGAAGAATTAGATAGAGTTTCCCACTATTTGGACGCTAAATCGGAAAACAAGATCAGTAGTGTTGTTGAGAAGGAAATGATTGCTAACCACATGCAAAGATTGGTTCATATGGAAAATTCGGGCCTAGTGAATATGCTTCTTGATGACAAGTATGAGGACTTGGGAAGAATGTACAGCTTGTTCCGTCGTGTTTCCAATGGTCTGTCAACCATTCGGGACGTGATGACGTCTCATTTGAGGGATATAGGCAAGCAGTTGGTAACCGATCAAGAAAAGGTCAAGGATCCCGTGGAGTTTGTGCAACGTCTTCTTAATATAAACGATAAGTATGATAACATCATATGCTCAGCCTTCAACAACGACAAGACATTCCAAAGTGCTTTGAATTCTGCATTTGAGTATTTTATCAACTTGAATCCTCGTTCCCCTGAGTTCATATCTTTGTTTGTGGATGACAAACTCCGAAAAGGCCTCAAGGGCGTAACTGAGGATGATGTAGAGACTGTCCTTGACAAAGTCATGATCCTTTTCCGATACTTACAGGAGAAAGACGTGTTTGAAAAGTATTATAAACAGCACTTAGCTAAAAGGCTGCTCTCAGGAAGGACATTGTCTGATGATGCCGAGAGATGTCTCATACTTAAGCTCAAAACTGAATGCGGATACCAGTTCACTTCGAAGTTGGAAGGAATGTTCACGGACATGAAAACATCACATGACACAATGCAAGGGTTTTACAGTAATCAAGGCGTTGAAGCAGGAGACGGTCCAACTTTAGTTGTTCAGTTCCTGACAACTGGCTCTTGGCCTACACAGCCTTGCCCTCCTTGCAACCTGCCAGCTGAATTGTCGGCACTATGTGAGAAGTTCCGGTCATATTACCTCGGTACTCACACTGGTAGGAGATTGTCTTGGCAAACGAATATGGGAACTGCTGATCTAAAAGCTACATTCGGGAAAAGCCAGAAACACGAGCTAAACGTCTCCACCTACCAAATGTGTGTTCTAATGCTTTTCAACAATGCCGACCGTCTTTCCTACCAGGAAATAGAACAGGCTACAGGAATACCTGCACTTGAGTTGAAAAGGTGTTTGCAGTCTATGGCTTGTGTGAAGGGGAAGAACATTCTTAGAAAAGAGCCCATGAGTAAAGAAATAGGCGAAACCGACGATTTTTTGTTCAATGATAAATTCAGTAGCAAATTCTTTAAGGTAAAGATAGGTACGGTAGTTGCGCAGAAGGAGTCAGAGCCCGAGAAACAAGAGACGAGGCAGAGGGTGGAGGAAGACCGGAAACCGCAGATTGAGGCTGCCATTGTGAGGACCATGAAATCAAGAAGAGTTCTTGTGCACAACAACATCATAGCTGAGGTGACAAAGCAATTGCAGTCTCGGTTCCTGGCGAATCCGGTGGAGATCAAGAAAAGGATTGAGTCACTTATTGAAAGAGAATTCTTGGAGAGGGATAACGTTGACAGGAAACTGTACCGCTACCTTGCTTGATAAGGGATCAATGCTGGTTAGTTCTTTCAACGGTTTTATAACTCTACTCTTGGTTTTCAGCTATTGTGCTGCTTTCTATTATTTGGTTTGATTTCCTGTACCTTTTTTGAAAGAACAGGAAGGAATTTTATGAGTTTTTGGGCTCACCATTTGGTTTAAAGTAAAAGTACATATGAGTTTTTGATTAGTGGCGGACCCACATTACACTTTCGCATGCCATGTAAAATGGAACTACAACCACTGTTAATTTTTTTTTTTTTGAAAAGGTAAGGTTTAGGAGGACCCCCTAAGGGGGTCGTCCTAGAGCATCCCGACGGATGAGAGTAGATAACTCTAAGTGATTCAATATGTGATCGATAGGGAGATTGTGACCCAGCTTTGCAATTTTATCAGCCACAGAATTGAGATCCCTACCCACATGTGATACACAAAATGACTCAAACGTTTGGGTCATAAGCAAGACGTCTGAGATTAGCATGTCAATTTCCCAAGGGGACTGACAAGTTTCTTGGGCCGATCTGATGACTGTTAGGTTGTCATCCTCAATTAAAATTTTTTTAAATCCTCTTTGTTTTGCTGCTACAAGTCCTTCTCTTAAGGCTCGAGCCTCAGTTTGTATAACAGAACTAGATCGAGTTGTGTTTGTGCCTATACAAATGATGTCACCATTGTGATCCCGAATTATAAAGCCTGTAGACGCAGAGTTATTTTGCAAGACTGATCCGTCAAAGTTGATTTTGACCCATCCTTGTTCTGGTTTTTCCCAACATTTTGATTTTTGCTTCCTTCTACTTTTTGTTTTTACCTTGTTTTCTTTTTCCTCCTCATCCTCGGTCCACACTTTGGTCTTGGTCCATAAATGAATTTGGGATTGGATATACTTCTCCAGGTCATGGATAAAGCTATTTGGTTCTTTTTGAAATGCTAATCTGTTTCTCTATTGCCATATGCACCACCAGCACACAGTTAGTTCGGAAAATTGTTTCTCTCCTAACAATTGTTGTAGCTCAGTTAAGATACTTGAGGGGCTCTTATTGGTTGTATCTATTATATCGATTAGGTTTGCAGTGTTTGGGTTAATTTTGTGTAGAGTTTGTTTAGTGTGGGGCAATCAATCATCAAGTGAATTGTGTCTTCAAATGTGTTATGACACATCAGACAACCTGGAGGGGTTGATATGTGTTGTTCTCTTAATCGTTCTTTTGTCAGAAGGCCGTTTTTATCAATTTTTTATAAAAAGTGTTTTACTTTGGGAAATGTATCTAATTTCCAAATCCATTTGTTAGTGCTTGGGTTAAATGTATTAATTTTACTTATCAATCCTACCGCTGATGATGTTGAGAACCATCCATTTTTGTTCGGGGCCCAATATATTCTGTCTCGAATTGTTGACATTGGAATAGGTATTTCTTGCACTCGGTCGACAATGTTCTGTGGGAGGACAGACGTCAATTTGTGGGTTATCCATTGTTTGTCTGAGTTGATGAATTCACTTACACTCATTTGTTTATCGCATTGATCTTGGTCTATTGCATAGTTGAAGAGTGGTTCATTAAAAGCCCATTTATCGGTCCAGAACTTAATAGTTTTTCCATCCTCCACTTGCCAAATTAGTCCTTCTTCAAATTCCGAGCGTAAGCTCTTAGCTTGCTCCATTGCCACGAGGTGTTCGACTTTTTCTTGTATGATAGGAGGAATTCATTCTTCAAATATTTTTCATTCATAAGGTAAACCCAAATATTAGTAGGTTCTGCAATGAGTTTCTATAACAATTTCATTTGCAAAGCTTTGTTCATATGTTCAGTTTTCTTAATACCTAGTCCCCCATGAGACTTCGGCTTACAAATTTTATCCCACCCTATAAGGGGTTTGTAGTTTGGGTCCTTGTTCCAAAGGAAACATCGATTAATCTGGTCTAAGTTATCGTGTATGTATGCGGGGAGCAAGAAGCTTTGCATGATATAGTTTGGTTTAGCGGCGAGGTTTGATCGGATGAGTGTGGCTCGTCCCTCTTGTGATAATGCATTTGCTTTCCATTTGGCCAGTTGAGTCTTGGATTTTCCTATTGTTTCTGTAAATGTCTCTCGATTCACACATCCATTGATAATCGGACAATTGAGGTACTTTTCTAAATTAGTCATTGTTGTTATGTTTAGCACCTGTTGTATTCTTTGTTTATGTTGATTATCCACATTTTTCGAGGTTTGAAATGCTGACTTATGATAATTAACTTTTTGTCCGGAAATTGCACAATATTCTTCTATTGTTTGCTTTACAGTCACACAAGCACTTTGTGTTGCTTTGGCGAAAATTATTATGTCATCGGCAAATGCTAGAAACGGAATTTTTGTACCTGCTCTGGTTAGTGCAAATCCGACTGAGTTTCTTGTGCTGTTACTAATCTTTTGTAATTGTCTTGCAAACACTTCCATGCTTAAAATAAGAAGGTAAGGGGAGAGTGGGTCGCCTTGTCTTAGTCCTCTCTCAGGTAGGAATGGTTCCGTTGGTCCATTGTTAACTAACACTGAGAATGAGACCGTTGTAACGCATTGTTTGATCCAATTTATGAATATGTCACAAAAACCAAACTTCTTCATCACTGTAAATAAGAAGTCCCAATCAACCCTGTCGTAAGCCTTTTCCATGTCTAACTTGATTGCAGTCCAACTTTCTTTTCCTTTTTTCCCTCGAAAGGAGTAAAAAATCTCATGAGCAATGAGGACGTTGTCCTGAATGGCACGGTTGGCTACAAAGGCACCTTAAAGTGGGTGGGTTATTTTCCACATGACTACCTTAAGCCGTTCAGTTATAATTTTTGCGATAACCACTGTTAATTGATAATTAGAAGCAGAGACAAAAAGTATACAAATTTTGAGAAAAAGTTTTTTTTGTTTCTTCTTGACTACACATCTAAAATTCTCAATTTAGTAGTGGAAAAAAAATACTACATGAATTAGTAGCTCATGTTTTTATTTGAAAATGACTTACAAAAATATTTTTGTTTTTTTAGGTATGTATAAATATATAAAATAATTGTAATAATGCCTAAAAATATTGTCTAAATGTTCAAAATTAGTAATCTGTCTTTTATAAATTGGAAAAACATATTTTTGGTAAAAAATTCAAAACTAGATTTTTTATTTGTATTTGTTCGAAAAATTAATATATTTTAGGCATTAAAGATTATTCGCAATTTGAAAATAAAAACAAAAAACAAGATTTTAAAGATCAGAAGTGTATCATATAAATATAATAGCGTTATATTTCCAATTTGAAAATAAAAAGAGGAAAAAAAATAAAAGAATAAAATACTACTTTAAGAAAAAGGAAAAAAAAAAAAAAAAGAGTTTGATTGGAATTTATTTTGACCGGAAATTTTTTGCTTAAAATTACCAAAACAAAATTGGGGAAATACATCGCCATTTTTGGAATTAACACAAAAAACAGATTTTAGTTGAGGTTAATCAAATCCGTTTTGAAATAATACTTAAGTCGTCGTTCATCAAGTTCGTCTCCTGTTGAATCCGATTTGAAAATTTGAAAGCTGACAAGATTTTAGTTGAGGTCGACAAAATAAATCTTATTCATGAGATAAAGCTCTAACAATCTTTTTTTGGTCGAAAAAGCTCTAACAATCTTTGAATACGAACGTAGAAGGTTAACTTTGCGATTAATCCAACTCTGAAAATCAATATTTTATACAGAAATGACGATAACAAATGTTAAACCGATTTTGAGGTCTAACTGTCAATATTTTCATAACATTATTGGAAAAAAATCTTAGCAATATGTCCAAGAATATTTTAGTATCAAAATAATCTTAATTTTCCAAAAACAATTCTTATTTTCTACTAACGTGATGGCTCGTGTATCAAAATGATCTTAATTTTCTAAAAACAATTCTTATTTTCTACTAGCGTGATGGCTCATGTAATGCACGTGTGCATTTTTTTAGAAGAAGATTGATTAGAAATGGATAATGGATATGAGATAATTTGAATAATGGATATGTAGTAGCCTATAGTTTCTTTTATGTTTTTTTATATGAATTATTTCACTTCATCATTGTTTTTGAGTAGATGAATGTTTTTATAAAACCGGTTCAAGTGAATATTAATCATTAGGGGAGGTTCATGTGAGAGTCATTCAAAGACCTTGTAAGATCTGAGAATAAGATTACACCAACACAAGTTGTTACCCACCTATTAAAGATCTCTTAGGACCAATTTGTGACAAAAAACACAAGAAAAGCAGAGTAAGTCAAAGTAAAGACACTATGTTTGATCAAAAAAAAAAAAGTAAAGACACTATAGGATTTGACAATGGGATTACACCTTACCCGCCCATCAAGGATCTCCTAACTTAACGAATGACTTACATACAGAAACAAGCAAAGGGGAGTACCATGGAAGCTAAGGTTTAAACAAAACAAAAGCATAGACCTTAGATCTAGTTCACAGAAGCAATTTAGGATAAATAATGTCTGGTTATGAACAAACTCACATCTAAAACCCTACATCAGGCCTAAGAACAAATCAAGAGAGATCTAGAAGCTTTAAAACTGAAGTTGAAAGATTTAACTTAATGACATTGTTGCTCAAACAGCTCAGATCTAGTTTGTAGATTGACAAACAAGCATAGTAGCAATAAACCTAACTAGGACTCGAGCTATTGTCAACCAAGACAAACACAAATACACTAGATCTAGAATTTTAGGAGCAGGGTGACACCCGCACCCGGATTTCATAATAAGAGCCCACCTAAGTTCTGATACCAATTTGATGAAGTATATATAGTAGAACCTTCATAAATTAATACTCGATAAATTAATAAACTCGGTAAATCAATATTTTTCTCCAGTCCCAACTTGGGCCAGTGTAAAATTTGACGATATTCGATAAGATAATAAGATAATAAATTTTAAGAAACAACTATAGAAGTATAAAGGTCCCAATAAAATCATAAATTAATAATTATCTAAAATTTACATAAATATAACTAATTATACTATCAAAACTTAGTAAAATATGATTCTATTGTTGATTGTTTTTTCTTAAAACTTAAGTTTACTTGAAGCATATCTCTAACTTGTCTCATTGTATCGAACATTTCTGGCATTGTATTCTCAAACTGCACCAAAAAGTTGTGAAGAGTCCTGGACACGATAAGTGCTTCCTTTCGCGAGACTGGTTTCAAAGGAATTGTATCGTCTTCAGCTTCATCAACTCTAACCATCAGCATTTATCGCTAAAATCTCTATAAATTAATATCTCGATAAAATAATAAAATACTCCGGTCCCGATTCTATTAATTTATAGAGGTTTAACTGTACAAGCACACAATCAACAAAAGAGAGCGGATAAAAACAAAGTAAACAATTGTATCATAGATACCTCAATAGGAATGTCAAGAATCACAAATAGGGTGGGCACCGGTCCAAACCGGAGCAAACCTGGACCGGAATGCCCCAATCTTATGGATGGCCGGATTTTTCCGGCCCGGTCCGGTTTTGGACCGGATTGTAACATTAAAATTAATATAATGTTTATTTATGTTAAGTTTATAAAAATCTGGACCGGGATCAGACCGGACCGGAACTAGGACCTACTTTTCTATTTTCATGGACTGTGGATCAGACCGGTATCCTCCCCAAACTGTACCGGTCCGGTCCAAATAAACCAACCACGACCGGATTTTGCCCAACCCTTATCACAAGGGCATTTCGGAGGGCAAAGAGAAGAGAAGATGAAAAAGAATTGAGATGATCAAAATTAATTTCGATCTCTTTCTCAATATTGAGGCAGAGATAGATCGACTATCCTTGAAAATCGAAACCCTCATAAGTCAAATCAACTACAAGGAGCCTCCAAGGTGTTGTCTCAATTATCCTTGATATTTGGATTGAGAAAGGGAGCCTAGAGTATCGTCGGCATCAGAGCACACCGGTTAAGCTCACACAAAACACTCTCAAACGAAGCAACCCTAAACCTTACCTAGTTGACAACCCGTTGCACCCTAGATAACTACAACGTCGTTCTAGTAGATGATGTACATGTTGGATTAGTATGGCTTTTCATGTGATGAGTGGAGTGCCTTCCAGATTTGGGCCTAGGTCCCAATATATGGCTTCAAGGCATCGGGTATATGGCCGTAAGCCTAATCCATAAGCACTTATTGGTTCATACAAATTACAAACCAAACTTAGAGAATTATAAAATGTCAAAATAATACTCCAAAAGATGTACCAATAGGTTTTGAATGAAACTCTAATAAAAAACGGTTTTCCGTATGTACCATAGAAAAAGCGATAAAAGAATATGCTAAGTAGACCTGGTAATTCGAGTTGTTCGGGTCAATTCGGATCGGATCGTTCGGATCGGATTCATTCGGGTCAAACAGTCATTTCGGGTCTTTTTCGGTTCGGTTCGGGTTCGGGTCGTGCTCGGGTTCGGGTCTAGTTCGGATCGGGTCGCTTCGGGTCGTAATATTTCGGGTTAGTTCGGGTTCGGGTCTAGTTCGGTTCGGGTCCTTTTCGAATTGCTTCGAATCGGATCATTTCGGGCCGGGTCAATTCGGATTCGGGTGTTATTTGGATTCAATTTTTTTAATTATAAGACCACCCGAAACGGTAAGTTTTTAACATAGAAAGTTTGGGCACTTTAATGGATACTTTAATGTGTCTTGTAATTAAACATAGTTACTACATATTATTGACAAAGATTTAGATGTAATTTCTACTTAGTTAATTAAAAATAATTAATTACTATTTGTATTATATACTTGCGGGCACATTGAGTCATTCATACATACATAAAGTAATTAAACTCATTTTCATCCATTAAGAAAATTCAACGTCGTGGACCCTTGTGCCCACTTAATGACATAATCCAGGGCCGATACAATTCCAAACCTTGTGCCCACTTAATAGCATAAAATAATTAAACTCATTTTCATACATTAATAAAATCCTAATTCATTTAATTAAAAAGTACTCTATTGGACTAAGGAGATAGATGGATAAAGATTATGGGTCGGTTGACAATAAATGAGATCCCATCCATAACAGCCACAACCCAAGAATAATTTAGAGATAATTGTTCTAAACTAAATTTGTAATATTTTATAGATATATATATACCTATATAGAATTAAGATCCTATGAAACCCCTACTTATAGTGTAACCGATGGACAAATTATAAGCGTTGGATCTGACAGTTTTAATGGATGAAATTAAAAGAAAATAAATATATTTGAGTTAATTTTAGAGAGAAACACTAGATTAGTTATCCCCAACTTCTCTCTCTCTCTCCATATCTTTAGAAAAAACAAATCTGAATAAATTAAACCAATTTCATTAGCTTCTATATTAACGAAAGTAATTCTTACGTACATTCAGGAGAAACCAAAATTCCAAATTAAAGTCTCCTCTTTTTTTTTTTTGGTACGGTAGAAATCAAAAGTCTTCTTCTTCTCACCATTGAAGATGAGAGCAACCGAATTGACACCCAATTCTTACTCAATCCACTACGAAATTAATCTATTTGTATAGATTTACATGCTTCTTTGATGTTTTTTGTTTCAATTTGGTAAGTTTTTTTGTTTTGCAATTTTTAATCTCTTGAATGCTTCTATATTTTCATGGATTATGATATATATGTTAGATTTTTGATTGTAGGGTTAATATTTTTTGATTTATTTTAAAACTTTCTTATATAGTAGTCGGATCTGAGATTTGCATTGGTATTTTTGTTGAATCAATTTTGAATTTAGGGTTCGGGATTTTCATGGATCAGGAATGTTGTTATGTATGTTTCGAATATATTATTGATTAGGAATTTGTATTTTAATGACTGAATTCTATGTAGTATAACACAATACACTCGAATGTCTTTATGAATTATGTGAATATCGTAATCTGATTTTTTAATTGAGTATCTTGAATATGATTATGAATGTTTTGAATCTATCGACGTTTATAATCTCTTTTTATAACATCTGAATTTGCTTAATTACAAATAACTTTAATGTGCTTGTTGAGGCAATTTTGTATTTTACTGATTGAATTTTATGTAGCATAATTTGTTTTCACAATACACTTGAATATCCTTATAAATTACACAATACATTTTACTAGATGAATTTTGTATACCGTAATTTGAATTTTTACACAATGCATTTGAATGTGCTAATGAATTATTTAAATATCATAATCTAAATTTTTAGTTTAGTATCTTGAATATGTTTACAATGCACTTGAATGTTTGTTTGATATTTGTTGAATATACAATATCGAATAAAATTATTTATAAATAATTAAATATGTACTTTGAATATGTGCATATTCGATAAACAAATGTGAATTGATACTCATTATGCTTTGAATGTTAATATGTTTTTCTTGAATATGCAGTATTGAAGTCGATGAAGATCGAGATGGTTGGGGAATATAGAGAAGTCTGAAGAAAATGGAAGCAAAATGATAAAATCATAGACATTGATGAGCATTGAAGAAGTCTTATAATATGTGACGAAAACTTATATTAATCTTTACAGTGTATTCTAATTCGATTTGTTTGTATTCAATCACGGAATTGGAATGAGAATGTGAACTTACCTATTTTTATCAGATTCAATGTATTTTAATAAATATTCTTTATTCACTATATTTACATTCAATCTAAGCTCACCTCAAACAAGACAATACAATTTGGATTCGACAAAGTGGATTAAATATTCAAATTTCGACAAATTTGAAAAACGCTTAAATATTTAAAAAATTCCAAAACATATTCAACCATGTATATGAAAATTTCGAATATTTATACAATTGAATAGTGAAGCTATATAGTCAAATATTTGTACAGTCGCATATTGAAGTTGCATAGTCGAATATTTGTACAATCGAATATTAAAGTTCTATAGTCGAATATTGAAACTACATAGTCGAATATTTGTACAGCCGAATATTGAAGCTGCATAGTCGAATATTCAATCACTGTAATCGAATTTTTGATTAGTGATGAATGGGAATATACGAGATATTGTACAACTAATGTTTTCCTTAAAACTGGTAAAATATTCAAAATTTGAAAAATCAAATCTCCATTATCAAGGATATGCTCTTAATTTTTTGAATTTTCTAAAAATCAGATTTTGTTTAATTGACAACTGGTCCTATTTTTAAGGACCTTCTATTTAAGTGTAATATTAATTATTAGTTTATTAAAATTCAGTTTTTTTTTCTAAAATTCAGCCTAAATCGTGTCCCTTGATTTATGGCGATCTAACACTCTATATTTGTTCACCCGTTTCACTATAAGAGGTGTTTTACCTGAACCTCCCTCTACCTATATATACATAATTTAATTTTATTAAAAAATAATTCGGGTATTCCGGAGAGATATTCGGGTTATTCGGGTTAGAAGCATTGTCCACGTCCCGCCCATGAATTCGGGTTTAAGGTTTAGGGTAGGGTTTAGGGTTTAGGGTTTACTACCCATATTCTATTTATAAGAATATTGTACATGTGTTCGGGTCAGTTCGGGTTCGGGTCAGTTCGGGATCGGGTCAATTCGGGTTTGGGTCAGTTCGGGTTCGGGTTAGTTCAGTTTACATTTTATTCGGGTCATTTCGATTCGGTTCGGGTTCAGATCGGGTCTGGGTCATGTTCGGATGGTTCATTTTTCGTTGTTCGGGTCAAATTACGGGTTCGGGTCAGGTCAGTTCGGTTCGGGTTTCAGGTCCGGGTCACTTTTTGTCGGGTCTAATGCTAAGTAATGAGTAAAGGAAATTAAAGAAAACGTCTTTTTTTTCTTTTCCATTTTTGATAGTATAATTTAATCTTGAATGAAGTAATTAACCAAAATATCTTGTAAAAGACAACCAAAATTATAAGGACAAAGAAACGATATACAGTATCTTCTAAGAGAACAATTGTTGTCATGCAATTATATATGATGAGACGTACGCGTAAGAGCTACTGATGAGATCTCTATACGCACGACAAATCCACAACCAAGCAATAGAACTAGCTAGCTAATATAGGCATATAGCTCTCAAGACTTTGGGAGTTTTTGATAGATTGGAAAACTGATTAAGTGAAATAGTAGGTGGCCGGCTAATTGCTCTAGTAAAGATGTTAAACAGGTCGGGTCGGATTTGGGTTCAGTCTTTTCAGGTTCGGGTTGAGTGTGTGTTCGGGTCAATCGGGTTACAGGTCAAGTCGGGTCGGGTCTTGACAGGCTATTGTACGGGTTTTGGTCGACTTAAGAAGTCAAGAATTTGAATTTTTAATGATTATTAAAATAATATTATGATTAAATAATAAAAGATTGTTTTTAATTGATTTTTATAATAAAAAAATATTATAACATTTAAAATAAAATATATTTATTCTACATATATACAAAAAATCGGGTCGGTTTCGGGTTTCAACCCAAACGGGTTCGGGTTAACCGGGTTCGGTTTTTTTCTTTACTCGCTACTTTACGGGTCAGGTTTCAACCCCAAAATTTTCGGTTGGTTCGGGTCGATTTTTCGGGTCAGATCAGATTTTGACAGCGCACTAGTTATACAAAATTGATGGCTAAGTACGTGATATAGTAGGGGGTAATGGGCTGGATGATTGATGACCGATCTGGCCGTCATCTCATGCTGTTCCACTATTTTAGGTAGCATTGTTCAATCCCTGCGCCCTATATACAGTATGTGCACTCGTGAATCGATGAAGATGGACACATGCATGTATGGTTTTCGTTCCATCACATTCATCCAACGCGTAATACTGTGAATTCATACACACTATGACAAAGTGGAGTAGACATCACACGGACCCCATATATGCAACGTATAACGATTCAAGCTTATAGATTTAGACTTAAGCTGTTGGCACCACTTACGATTCTGGGAAAAGGATGAAAGCATGATTAATTAAGTTTAACTAACTAGGGTGGGTAGAATGAAGACAAGAGTGGGGTAACATGGGTTATTATTAGTATTATTGGTGACCCAAAAGTCCTACATTCGAATCCCCTAAATTCCAAAACAATTCCCTTGGCAAGTTCACATGCATGCAAGCAACAAACGTAGCTATCTTAAGCTCGAAGATAGTTTCGTCTCGATCGATCTTTTTTATTTCATAAAATCTATCCGTACCAACGTCTAATTATTGATGTTTCACCTTGCATGTTCTATTCACATAAGATAGGTATACCTAATAATTTGTTACTTCGGCAAAAATCCGTCAATTTTCATTAGTCGTTGCTCCAATCTCTCTCTTTCGATATGTAACGCTTCTCTTTAGAGAACGAAAAACGATGAGAAAGGGTACAACATCGATCAATTTGCTTCGAGACAACAAGAAGAGAGTATATCTTCATTTATTGATTCCATATGTATTTATAGAAGAACAAAGGAGAGGAGATGTCTAGTATCAAGGTAGGTAGTGTCATAAGGGCATGCAAGTCAATTACTTACTCTCTAAACAAGTCTAGATTCCATTTTGGTTAAAAACTAGTGGGCTTGGCCCGTAGGTAGCTATGTTATTTATGCAAGTAAATTGTGGATGACGTCAAATGTTAGTACACAAAAAATTTAGGGTGTATAACAAGTTTCTGCTCCTTCTTCAGTTCTCTCTTCTCGAACATCGTTTATCCTTTCAGACCTACAAAACATTGGAACAGGGGGCGAGGGTCCCGCTAATCCACCTCCGATGCTTAAGTCAGAAAAGACAATGTCGAACATCGTTTAGGTAAAGCGATGTTCGTAAAAACCTATCTGCACGTGGCGAATGCATAATGGAACGGTGGTAGAAGATAGGGTTTCAAAAATTCCCCCTATGGGCCAAACGGATCAAGTACCTCGGGCCCAAGCAAGTCGGTTACTTGCTTCTTAATCCACTCTCGTATCCTATCTTTCGGTTTAGATAGAATCTTTTAGAACAAATAACCTAATCTATAATAAGTACTTTAATAAATAAATACAAGATAAGAAAATAGCAATAAAAGCACATGCTTAATTAAAAAATATGCAAAACACAGATAAGATAATAAAAGATTGCGAAATTTACCTGATCACATATGCCTCATTTGAAGAATACATGCGTTTAGTTTACTAGGCCCCATGCATGACTCAAATATGAAAGCGTGAGTGATCGTAGGCGTGTTCTCTTATTCGTATATTCGTAAATTCGTACCTCCATACGTCATGAGTATGGGAATCCTTGCAACCTATGCACACGTCGCACTAGGCCTTCACCTACCCTCTCCTTTGACTACATTGATCGTAGTATTGGTGAAAAAATAAAAATAAAAAAGGAAAAAATAATCACGAAAATTTTCCTAACCGGGAATTTTTATTCTTCGAAAAAAGTGTCGGAAAACAAAAAGGAATTACGAAAAACGGAAACCTGTCAATACATCGAATTTCGTACTCAAGCTAAGGATAGAATTTTTTCAAGTTCACAATATTCCAAGTCCGGGGCACCGGTCTCCCATCTAGGTCTTTAATATGTATGCCACTCGTCCAAGTGCCACCGCTACTAGATACAGTCTCTCCCAGTTTGGGTCCCAGCTTGCCGTCGACGGGATTACCCATGCTCCCTATAGCTAAACGAAATACTAGATTGCCGACTCGAAGGGTCCACGACCTCTCTTATTGTGCTACCACCCGCTCGATGGCGTGTTGGTAGGATGCGAGTTGGATCGCAGCGGTTTCACGTTGCTCCTCGACGCAATCGAGGCTTTCCGTAGTGGCTGGTCGTTTTGAGCTTGGTCGAGCGATGTTCTCAAGGTCAGTAATCCTATTTACAACGTGATCACCGCATATGTGTCGTATGTTAGTGTAATGGATGATTCTACAGTGGATCTCCGGAGTGTGGTTCGATAGGCCTTTGAGAATGGCCTATAACTCTTCGGTCCATCTCTATTTTTCCTGATCTAACCGCCTCTTCAACCCTTCTATGATGATTATATTTGTCACCTCATCCTGTTCGTTCGATTGGGGGTACCCCATGGATGAATAGACGTTTTTGATACGCATTCCTTTGTTGTAGTTCTTGAAGTTTTCACTGTTGATTGGGTCCGGTTGTTAGAGACGAGTGTTGAAGGAATGTCGAATCACGTGATGATGTGTTCCCATACGAATTTTTGGGTATCCGAATCGCAAATGTTGGCTAAAGGTTTAGCCTCTACCCACTCAGTGAAGTAGTCAGTGGCGGTAATAAGGTCACTCACGTTCCCGAGGGCTCTCGGGAAAGGACTGACATTGTCGAGACCCTGCTGTGCGAAAGGCCATGGGCTCATGATGGTATGGAGATCTTTGGCCGATATGTGCATTATTTTTGTGAAGTGCTGGCATTTTTCGCATTTTATGCATAAGCCTTAACTTTTTTTGCATGTAGGGCCAACAATATCCCTGAGAGTGGGCGCGTGAGGCCAGGCTTCGTCCTCTGGTGTGCATTCCGCAAATTCCTTCGTGAATCTCGTAAAGAAGGGCTCAACTTTTTTGGGGGACACACCAAAGATAAGGCTCGGAGAAGGATCGTCGATGTAAGATTCCTTCTGAAGATAGCCAAAATCTTCCCGCTTGTAGTCGCGTTTTTTGGGTTTCATACATATCTAGCGGTAGGACGTTTTCTCTAAAGTACCAGATTAATGGTTCCTGCCATCCTTGATCTTCGTGGGCTTCCTCATTATGGTGCGTGTTCTTGAGGGAGATCTCACCGATGATTGATGTGTCATCGTCATCATGTATAGATGGACATCCTAAGACCTCAACTCTAATCATTGGCTTGAAAGGGCTCCCTGAATGAGAGGCCAAGGTGATTAGGGTGTCGTCCGTTCGGTTCATTTTGCGCTGTCGTTGGTCAAGTTCGAAGTGTTCGAATGACGCTAGCATATTTTTATCTCTTTTCACGTACTTTATCAATTTTGAGCACTTAATTTCATATTGGTCGAGCATTTGGTTGAAATTGAGTTGCGAATCGGAGAAGACGAGTAGGCGTCACACTCCTAGGTTGGTGGCCCTCTCTAAGCTGAGAATTAGGGCCTCATATTCAGCTTTGTTATTGGTGGTATCGAAGTCGAGGTGAACAGCTAACTGAAGCGTTTCTCCGGTGTGTGAGGTGAGGACAATCCCGACAGCGGAGCTTTGATTGTTGTTATCCTTATCTATCTCTTAAAGCCATTTTTCCATGCTTGGAGTTTCGGTGGTGTTCGCAACATTCACCAAGCTCACGGTCGTCTCATCCGCGCTCGCGTTTGCCCCATCAACGCTCACGGGTCTGTTTGCAGGATCTTGTACGGGGGCAAATTCAGCTACGAAGTCGGCTAGGACCTGGCCTTTGATGGCGATTCGACGTATGTACTCGGCATCATACTGTTCCAGTTTGACCACCCACTTGGCAACCGTTTCGGAATGGTCCGAACTTGCAAGTAAAGCTTAGAGTGGGTGAGCGGTTACGACCTAGATTGGGTGCCCTTGGAAATGATGATTAAAGTTTCCGCGATGTCATGACTAGGGCTAAAAGTAATTGCTCCATAGGTGAGTTACGAGATTCTGAATCGAGCATTTTTGTACTTGTATAGTACGCGGGTCATTGTCCCTTGCCACATTCTTTTACCAGGACGACGTTGACCACTTTTGACGATATTGCCAAGTAAAGCTTCATAGTGCATCCTTTATCGGGCACGGTGAGAACCGTTGATGAGTGTCGGCTCTTAACCACCATGTCATCAATATATGCCTCTATGAATTTTCCCATGTGTTCGTTGAATAGTTTGGTGACAAGCCGTTGAAATGTTGCCTAGACATTTTTCAATCTGAAAGGCATTATCTTGTGACAAAAAATCCCTCTAGGTGTTATAAAGGCGGTCTTTTCTTGATCTTCAGCGTGCATAGGTATTCGATGGTATCTTTTGTACGGATCTAGCTAGGAAACTCATTCGCTCGTGCCCTGCCGTGGAATCCAACAATTGGTCTATTTCGGAAGCGAGAATAAGTCCTTAGGGCATGCTTTGTTGAGATCGGTGATATCCACACAAACTCTCTAATCTCCCTTTTTTTCTGACGAAAGCGGGGGTTGTGGCCAGTTGTGTTATATTTACAACAAGTGTTAAAGATCTTCTTCGCGATATGCATGCTCTTCTCTTTGTTTTGACAAGTCGAGTTTTAGTCTATAAGTGTAGGCTAAGGACGGGTTTTCTTCCACTTTCCCCTTGCAAGCAACTTGCTATTCATACTAAACCCTCAACCCAAATTCTAGGTTTTGTTCGATGTGGGATGGAAAAATGAGTGTCTTCGTGTCGCTCGTTGAATGGTTCTCTCGGGCGGTGCAAGCATGCAAACCACCTTCCACCCTCAGATCGCCGAGACTTGTTCGGATGGGACGTTGTCCACTTGGATTGGACGTTTAGGTTTATAGTGCACAAACGCCTTTGATTGAAGGCGCGAGCAATACCTGATTCCGTTTTGTTGAAGGGGTAGCTCATGGACAGGGCACCCAACGCGCTATTACCGAACGGAGCATCCACGTGGTTATACTCTCGTGTTTTTAGCACGCTCTTACCAGAGCACCAACCGTATCCTTTTCCAAATGGTGCCCTGGAAAAAAAAGACTTATATCAAGTGGTACACCTAAACTTTTCAAAAAGTTCACCCTATACCCTTGAACTTTAGAAAAGTTCACCTTATACTCCTTCAAGAGTTTTTTTTTTCAAATATTAGTTTTTAGGGTTGTTTTAGTTGATAAATATTGTTTTATTTATTAACTCAAATGGATAGAAGAAGTTAAGTCGTTAAAGAAAATTTTGTACCATTTTTAAATTTTTATTTAATTTCTTATTAATTTTAAAATATTAAAATAAAATAAATTTATTGTGTTTTATTAACTTAGTGTATGAAAAGTACACAATAAGTTAAATATTTAATTTGATTTTAATGAAGTAGTATAAAATTTGTCAACAATTAAATTGGTAAAAGTAGAGGTGTCAAACAGGTCGGGTCGGGTGGATTCGGGTTCGGTCTTTTTGGGTTAGGGTTGAGTGCGGGTTCGGGTCAATCGGGTTACATGTCAAGCCAAGTCGGGTCTTGACAGGTTATCATGCGGGTTCGAGTCGACCTAACAGGTCAAAAATTTGAATTTATAATAATTATTAAAATAATATTATGTTTAAATAATAATATTTAATAGTAAAATATTATTTTTAATAGATTTTTATAATAATATTTTATTTATAATAGGTTTTATGATAATTATAATATTTACAATATAATATATTTATTCTACATATATATAATATATCGGGTCTATCGGGTCGGTCTCGGGTTTCAACCCAATCGGGTTCGGTTTTTTTCTTAGCTCGCTACTATTTGGGTCGGATTAGAAAATTTCACTCGATTCAGGTCGGATCAGGTTTTGACAACTCTAGGTAGAAGTTAAATACAAAAACTATGTTAGTTCATTGTTGCATTGATTAATTAATTATTTTAGAAAGATTTTACACTAATATATACATCTCAAACATTAGTTTTGTTTAATTATTACTTAGAAACTTTCGCAGAAGTGCTATTTAAGTAGAAGTTTTTATATTTTTTATATTCAAAGATATGAACATTTTAAGTCTCCAAATTTATTTTTTTCTCAAAGTTGAATTATGTTTTATGTTGTGATTTAGAGCAATTTAGATTCTTATTGTTTTTTAGCTATTTTAAATAAAATGTTTAACAAAAACAATATCGATTTTCCTTAGCATGTTTGTTTTTATTTGGTAATTTTTTTGGTAGATTTCTTATATGGTAATTAATTAGTTAAGCGCATGTGTAGGTACTAATGTGAATTTTGATAGTGGAAAGTAGTCAGTACTCCGCAGTGCCTATAAAAAGGGAGCCATACACTAGGAAGCTTATTGCACGAATAAACGTACACGTAGAGTTAATAAGCTAGTAAGACATGGCTTCTTCATCAAGGGTGTGTACAACATTTGCCCTCTTCCTCACTCTCAACCTCCTCTTGTTCACCTACACCTCCGCCTGCAACACTTGCGAGGGCGGTGTAGGAAAGGGCGCTGGCGGGAGCCGAGGTAGCTCTGGTGGCTCCTCGGGAGGCGGTAGTGGTGGTGGTGGCTCAACAGGAGGCGGTGGCGGAGGTGGCTCAACGGGAGGCGGTGGTGGTGGTGGCTCAACGGGAGGCGGTGGAGGATCAACAGGAGGAGGCGGGAACAGCACGCGGTGCCCGAGGGACGCGCTGAAGCTGGGGGTGTGCGCGAACGTGCTGAGCGGGCTGCTGGGGCTGCAGGTGGGGACGCCCCCGGTGCAGCCGTGCTGCTCGCTGATCCAGGGGCTGCTGGACCTGGAGGCCGCCGTCTGCCTCTGCACCGCCATCCGCGCCAGCCTGCTCGGCATCAACCTCAACATCCCGCTCTCCCTCAGCCTCCTCCTCAACGTCTGCAGCGTCAACCCCCCTCCTGGCTTCCAGTGCTAACCCGCTCCCTAAACCCTATTAGGGAGCGGGTTAACACCGGAAGGGGTGGTCTGTAGCGACTCCCTACAAACCATTCCTTCCTCCGTACGTACTTACGTACCTCTACTTGTTCACCTGTTCATTCGGTAGCCGTACATGTGTTTGTTGTTTGTGTTTTGGGTGTCGAGTATTTCTTGGGTCGTATAGGGCGCATTCTATCTAGGTCTGGATTGCTCCCATCTTGACCTCCCAGATCCTGTGCACACGGGAATTACTGGCTAATTGTTGTTGCTGTTGTCGTCGTTGTTTAAGTTGTTCATCGTACGTGTTATGTATTGAACGTACCTACGCTGTGCGTGTGTGTATTATTTGTGTCACGCTATTTGATCCGTGATTTCCTGCTCATCCAATTAATAATGCAAACTGCCATATATGTCTAGCCATGTAGCTAGCTAGGCTGAATTCGATCGATCACCCATTTAATTTGATTCAATATAAACTATGTCTTTGTATATGCACCGCCTCCTGCTTCCTGGTGGACTTGCTCGTTCAATCAGGAGGCCTTAATTCATCCAAGTTGTACTTCATCAAGGTTGTAATTTATGACCTACGTATTGCATATTTGTCATCTTTACTTACACGTCCTACTATGAAGCCTTAGCTAATTATTTGCATGTTTTGTCTAACAAACACGTACAGCTATTAATCCTCACATTTTAGAGTAAACTGGCTACATCCGAATCGCAAACCAGTTTAGGTCACTGAAAATTATGGGTTAATAAAGAGGAGGCGGGTCTTTGGGAGTTTCTCACAGATTTGATGATTTGGGTTGAGCCAACAAATCAATGTCATATTTGTAACTTCTTATAAGTATTAAATAATATCAAGATTAAATTTTATTCTTTAATAACTCTCGTTTTCTTATCTTTTTTTTGATATAGGTGGAATCGACAAAATTTACATAAAGTTGGATGAAACCTAGAAACAAGTTGGACCCTCAAACCTTTTAAATGCAAAAAAATCAATTTATTTATGAAAAATAAAAGTATTACTCTTAACATTGTTAGGGTGGCTAGTAGAGAGTGACGTGAAAGCGTGTCTAAAGTCATCTTTTCGAATTTTTCCAAAATATAGAAAAAGCAAAAATGATAAATTTGTATCCGTGCTCCACGCATTTCAGTTGGAATCTTCAATGCCTCTCGATGTAACACTCGGTGATCCATTTTATTAATTATGCCATAAAATAGTGTTATAAAATTTTTAAAAAAATATATTCATATTGTAAATGTTTATTCTTATATTACTTTAGAATTTTGTGATATTAATCTGTAGGCAATATTTTTTATGGTAAAAAATATGATTAGTTCATCATTTTAATGTAAAAAAGTATTAATAATGTTTTTTAAAAATAAAAATGTACAAATATATGAAACTTATCATTTCAAATATAAATATGATTTTTTTTGAAAAAGATTATATTAAGGGAAATTCCGTCCGGTAACCACGAGGTTTTGCAAATTCCGCGTGGTGCCCAAAGTTTTTCGGTATTCTGCATGGTAACCACGAGGTTTTGCAAATTCCGCATGGTAACCTTGCCTATTATAAAAAGTTAAAATTATATAAAAACTTACCCATACTTTCAACTTAATTACACAAATCACCCTATCTTTAGTTTTTTAAACTATCTAATCTATTTTTATAAAACAACTAACTTTATAATTTTAGTATTTTATACATATATATTTATTTACTCTTTTTACATGACACTACATATTATTATTTTACAAAATCTTCCATTGTTTATTATTAAAAAAAAAGAATCACAAATTTCAAATTTATTATACCTAATGAGAAATATCACTTAAATAGATTTTTTCAACAAAACTATTAAATCTATTTTCTTAAAATACCTAATGAAAAGTATTACTCAATATATAATCTTTATTATTTTTAAATGTTAATTTATTATAAATAAAACAATTCCTAGAGTTGTACATGTCATAAAAAGCCTATAACTTTTACACATTTTTAAGGTCATGATATATGTAGATTATGTTTAGCAAAAACAATTTTATTATATTTTTAAAACAAATTACTTGAACTAGTGCACCCACATTTAAAAAAAACCCCTTACAAGATCAACTAGTAATAAAATTCAAGTTTGTATTTTGTTAATAAGAAATGATAGTTTTTTTTTTTAAATTAGGTATGATTTTTTTGATTTGAAAAAGGAACTATTTTTTTATACAAATTTGAAAAAAGTGGTTCTTCTTATAATAATAAAAAATAGAAGATTTTGTAAAATAATACTGCATATATAGTGTCACGGGAAAAGAGTAAATAAGAAAAATATATATAATACTAAAATTTAAAATTTAAAATGTTTTATAAAAATAGATTAGTAGATAGTTTTTTTTAAATAAAACAAAAGATAGGGTGATTTGTGTAATTAGTTAGAAAGTATAGGTAAGTGTTCATATAATTTTAACTTTTTATAATAGGCCAAGGTTACCACGCGGAATTTGCAAAACCTCATGGTTACCATGCGGAATACCGAAAAACTTTGGGCACCACGCGGAATTTGCATAACCTCGTGGTTACCGGGCGGAATTTCCCTTATATTAATTTATAGCATAAATAATAAAATGGAGCATCGAGTGTTACACCGAGAGCTGTAGAAGATCCTAATCGCACACATTTGGACTCATACTTCCCCTCTTTCCTCTCGACGGCACTGTGCAAGGCTAACCCGGGCGTCCAAAAACTCGTACCCATACCAGCAAAAGGGGAGACCCTATGATGCCAATCAAAGAGTAGAAGGTCAACAGCCTATGATCTTGATCATTCTCTCGGGATAAAAATTTTCAACCATTAAATTTTTTTATTATTTTTCATAATGGCAAAATTTTGGAAAAACAACTCGGGTGAACTCCATAGGTCGAGGTATGTTCCAATTTATCTTTGACTAGCTTAACCTGTCGTGTCATGCATGACTATTTCACTTAAAAATATTAAAATAAAATTATATATTTATATGGAAAATAATATACTCCCTTCATTTAAAAAAACATGGCCTTTTAGAGAATTCACGCATATTAAAGAATTTTCATATTACCTAAATTACCCTTGTACCATAATAACAATCCTAACTAAAGTCATGCATGTTGTTTATCAAAAAGAAAAAGCATTTTACTAATTCAATAATTGAGGTTATCATGAGGGGCATATCTGGAAAGAATAGGAAAAAAAATATAAAATGGTCATGTATTTTGAAACAACCTAAATTGTCTAAAAGGCCATGTTTTTTGAAACGGAGGGAGTATCAGTTTTATTATATGAAAACATTTTTTTATCTTTTAAAAAGAGTGATATTGTTTTTGAAATTAATATAACCCAAAAAATATATATAAGACATGTAAATATAATTAAAAACATTCATCGAGTGATAAATTGAAAAGGTTTATAAAAATTTAATAGAAATTGTTGGAAACCACAAATTTAATTGTATTACAGAAATAAGTTGAATCCAATATTCATAGATTTTTCTTAACTTGTTTGTGAAAGAGTTTTCCCTATAATGCTTTAAAAATTAATAATTGACAAAAGTTTTTTCTTATAAGTAGATAAGAAGAAATTCAATAGGAAAACCCTATATAATGCAAATAATAGAAACTATTTTTTTATATATATGAGGCAGGGTCAAAATTAAAGTGGTGGTTCAAAAACGACCACTTGTATGTTCGTATTAGGAAAATAAGAGGCGTTTGTATAATTTGAGAAAAATTGTGGGATTATTTTTTCGATAAGTAAATATTATGAAAAAAAATGTATGTTATCAAGATATAAATCGAAATTATTATTTGCCTAAAAAATGATTTTTTTTAATCAATATAGGAAAAAAAATCAAATATAATGGGTAAAAAAATATAGTTGATCATGTAAATATAAAAAATAATTAACTTAAGCTTAAAAATTCCAAATTTATTAAAGTATATCAAATAATAAAGTAACAAAATTAGTCTTTCTAGTAAAAAATAATTTAAAATTTTATCTTAAAACATAAAGATAAAATAATTTTATCTTAAAATTTTATTTTATTAATAATTTTATATGTTTTATATGTTTTTCGAGAGTTTATTATTGTTGTTTGTATATATTATGTTTTATTTTTATAGAGATTCATATATTCATAGATTTTTCCCTGTAATTTTTATCATTTTAATTTCCTCCTAAAATATGGTGAAAAAGAAATTAAATTTAATGTACTTTTTATAAATTAACAAATTACATATATGACTTAAATAAGTAATCATATTGAGATCACATATCAATATAATAATTATTTCAGTTTGATTGAAATAGGAAAGTTTATAAAGATACGTGTAAAATATGTTTGAATATTTTGATCAAACATATATATAGATAATAGATATAGATAGTTTCAATTGGATTGCAATTGGATTTCAAGAGTAATTAGAAGTCTTTGCCAACGTATCAATGTCACATGAATGCAATTAAGGTGCGGGTAGCTCCATTAAAACATGACCAAGTCATTATTTAAACTAGAAAACATTGCCCCGTCCGATGGACGGGGAAAGCATGTCATGAAAATATTAGAAATTCTTAATAATTTCATCAAAATTCTTAATAATGTCATGGTATATTATAAATCATCAAAACTCTTAATAATGTCATGATATATTTATATTTAACGGCGGTGTATTAGTATTACATGTTAGATTTTTTTGCTATTTTTTGTGTTATTTATGTCCTTTTTGCTTTAAGTCCATTTACATACTCTATCAATCTATTTTATTTTTTGTTTCGCTTTTTGTTTTGTTATTGATTTTTTTTGTTATAATTTTTATTCCAATTCTTGCTTTGGGAAATAAAAATAATGTCAAATTTTCTATCTAAGAGAAGAGATGTTATTTTTATCTACTAAAGAAGGAATTAAATTAAGGAGACTTGAAGGATTTTAGATTTCATGTAAAGGTGGAAGAAAGTAAATAAAGGGGGGCTAATTGAAGGCATCTCCATGTAAAAATATAGGTAGATAGTATGACTTTAAAGATAAAATTGAGGATTAGACAATTAAGGAAAATAAAAGATGTAGGAAATTTAAGATAGATATTATGACTTTAAAGATAAAATTTAGGATTAGATAATTTTAAAAAATAAAAGATATAAAGTTGTTATTATCTATTTGAGTTGAAAAAAAAAATCAAACGGAACCAGAATCAAATCCTAACCGAATATGTTAAAACATAAACTTCATCTATCTTTTCCGCTTCAGTTGTTTGACGTATTACTTCTTTAACCTCATTCTCACATGTAAGCTCCCTCTCGATCCACTTGAGCCCTTGGAGATCGCTAGCAGCCGTGTCTGTGGGATTGGACCACCATGTCAACACCGTTGCAATCGTGTGCTCCTCTTGGCCGTCAAGTTCTTTCAGCAAAGCATCTTGATCCAAACTCTTCCAACGTTCTAGGTCCATATTTAGATTGTACAAATAAAATGAGTAACTTCTTTCGAAATAAGTATAGAGTATTACGAGTTTGTTTAGATAGTATTTAATTGTATATGGTTCAATTCCAACTTGGAGGAAAAGCGGAGGCCGGAGGGCACATGTGGGTTGATAAATCTCAAAAATTAGATACGAGATAATATAATTATATATTTATTATTGATTGATAAATCGTATATGTTGGTTGATATACGTGTTAAGAAGAACTCAATTGTTATGCCTTGTTTTGATTGCAATAAGACGATACACCATTCTACTTCTCATGTTCCCTTATATCAAGTGAAGAGAAATGTTAATTGAACTAAATGCATCCATCTCCCAGAGCTCATCAAGTAACTACTTTGAGAATTACGTACATCTGAGTCATGTTAAAACCGCCAATTTTTTTTCAAAAACAACTTTTTAGTTTTGGACCCACAGAAATTCAAGATAAACTCCTAAACAACTTAAATGAAGCCCACGACAGTGCACTTAGTTGGACGATTCTGCTTTAGTTTCTTGCCTATATACCTTCTCACTCAGTATAACCTACAACAACAAAAAAATCAACAAACAAACATATGAGTCCAATAAACTCTAATTATGAGAAAATCACTCAAAATATATGAGATAAAATAAAGCAGTTCTAGTGTGAAAGGTAGGGTACAAAATAAAGCAGGAAGCAGTAAACAACCAAGACTGATTAAGGCTTTGATTTGGCAAAAGCCATGATTAATAACCGGATGCTTATGATTAATAATCAAATAATAATGTAACTAATAATGTAACTAATCTCATAAATAAATACATTCATATATGTAGATGGTGAGCAGAGGGTGTTGCAAAGGAGCTAAGCAAAGGTGACAACAGGGCCGTCCAATGAAATTTGGGGCCTTGTGCAAAAAAAATAATTAATGTTAATTGGTTAAAATTTATAATTTTAGATAGCCATATAGGATTTAGTAATTAATAAACTTATTCAATGTAGATATATTGTTAGATAATGTAATTTTTGTTAATACATATATAAATTGTAGATAAAGAATGGAGTATACTTAGTAAAAAAGAATTATCATCATCTTTATGTTTTATACATATAAATAAAAAAACAGACACACTTAAGAAGTATCCAAAATATCAAAATTAAACAGTAAGTAATTAACTAGACTATAATCTTAACACTCAACTAATAAATAATATTTCATGATAACTATCATAACTATATTATTGGACTACATCACCCATTTTTAATAACTATCATAAGTATATTATCAGACTAGGAATAAGGCCAGTGCGTACCGCACGGGGTTTTCGGGGTATAGTATTAACGGGTTGTTTGCATGTTTTGATTATTTCGGTACATTTAATAGAGGTATATTGTTTATTGGGTCTTGAAAAATCTGCTTGATTTCGGTACATTTAATCTCGTGGAGTCTAAAGGTCTAAACCGAAAATGTGTACATGAAAGCATTCATTCATGAGAACCGAATGGGTGGCGATAGCATTAAAGAGAATAGGGGAAAAACAAATTTTCCTAGTAAAAAAGTAGATAAACCACATGAAAACTATAGGATAGTGATAAAATGATGAGCATTGATTGCGGGTAAAAACTCTAGTTTATAGTATTATAGATAGATATGAATAATAAATTACAATGATATCATTAAAATTCAGATTATCTACTAACGCAACATTCCAAGAAGATGTGAGGTGTCACATTTTCATATCATACTAGGAATAAGGCCCGTGCGTACCGCACGGGGTTTTCGGGGTATAGTATTAACAGGTTGTTTGCATATTTTGATTATTTCGGTACATTTAATAGAGGTATGTTGTTTATTGGGTCTTGAAAAATCTGCTTGATTTCGGTACATTTAATCTCGTGGAGTCTAAAGGTCTAAACCGAAAATGTGTACATAAAACATTCATTCATGAGAACCGAATGGGTGGCGATAACATTAAAGAGAATAGGGGAAAAACAAATTTTCCTAGTAAAAAAGTAGATAAACCACATGAAAACTATAGGATAGTGATGAAATGATGAGCATTGATTGCGGGTAAAAACTCTAGTTTATAGTATTATAGAAGATTTAAAATTTAGCCTAACACATGTCACATTATTATTGGACTACATCACCCATTTTTAATAAAACAATTCAATTTGTTTGATTGGTTGAAATTTCACTATCGACCCCACATTAGATATCTTCTTATCTACCGATTCCCATTTTAATTAATTAGAAAAATAAAATAAACTACTACGTATGGATATCTAGCCAAATCTATTACTTATATATATGCTATAGAATAATTTATATCCAAATCTAATTAGGAGTAGTACGCATATCTAGCCAAATTTATAAAAAAATCTATCTAATATATGAATAATTTATCCAAAAAACAAAAAATAAAGTCTAACTTACATGGGTATCCAAATTATTAGGAGTAGTATGCATATCTAGCCAAATTTAAAAAGAAGATCATATCCTAACCGAATATGTTAAAACATAAATAACTAACCGAATATCAAATATAATATGTTATCTTATAGGATTTTATATTTTAGATATCAACTAACTGAATATGCGCTGAGTGGCCGGTAAAATTAAACTTTATGTGATACGTACAATTAGTGCGTGAGTGGTAAAATTGAAATAATATAAATAACTCAAGGATTCGGTGGGTCAAAATTAATGTGAATGTGGTGGCTCAAAATTATTTATATTAAATAAAATTAAAGATAAATAGTATATCCTTAAAGATAAAATTGAGTATTTGGTAATTAAGGAAAATAAAAGATATAAAGTTGTTATTATCTATTTGAGTTGAAAAAAAAAAATTAAATCAAGCAGAGCCAAAATCAACGTGGTGGCTCAAAAACGGTCGGCTTTTATGATATACTAGTTGAAGACCCGTACCATGTACGGGTAATAACCATTTTTTTCATGCTCATATAAATTATATGAGGATTATTTTAATAATAAAATAAATAAATTATAGGAGATGTGTGTAAAAGATAATTTTTCATGTTCATATTTCTAATGTGTACATTAAAAGATATAAATTATATGAGATTTGTGCAAAAGATAATATTCCATGATATTTTAAATGGATGAGATCTTAATTGGTTAATAATTTTTCATCCTTTGTAAGAAATTGATCTTTTAATACCGAAAAGTATATTGAGAGATTCTAACTAACATAATTTTTCATTTTCCATTTTGATATGTCATCCAATTATAGTGCAGAATCCTAAGATGTATATGTTAGAAGAAAGGGGATCACGTGAGATCAGCCCTTAAAATGTAAAATGAGATCAAATTTCATCCATGAAATATCCAGAATTCAATGGTCCGGATTGCCTCCACTTTTTTAAGCCTCTTTTATATGTAAGGGTATTTTTTATTTTTTCTACTCTCAATCCTCCTTTGATTGAAATCCTGCTTCGTTCGTTCCCAACTTTTTCAAGCGCTCTCCTTCAAAAATCGTCATTCACCCATTGTTATTCCCCCAAGTTCATCCACTGTTCATCTCCATCATGATTCCTTTCAATTCCCTTCTCCAACACAATTTAATTTGATTCTTTTGACCTCCAATTCCGTTCTTATGAATTTAGGTAGATGATTTCAAATTTTGAAACTTTTTTTTTTGTGAACTTCTATCAATTGTGTTTGTAATTGTGAAACTCGTTAATATATGAATGTTTTCGCTTTAATCTGCTCTCTTTTGTGTGAAATCGTTAAATTTGCATTGTCGAAAGATTATGACAACATGAACAACTCAATTTTGATGGTATCGATTGAATAGCTATGGAAAAAGTTCATTCTTGTCTTGTTGCCCACCATGTGTTCGACAAAATGCCTCAACACACGTGCCTTAATTTATATGAACCGTTTCATGACTTTCAATGAACCTTTACTTGAAAATTTATGAACCATAATGAGATTCTTTGTGAAACACAATGAACCTACAAGTGGAACACAGTGAACCTTTTAGGGTTATAATCCGTTTATTTACAAGTTTGCCACCGCCTTTTCCCTTTTCTTTATTTCCTCTTTTAATCTCTATCGTTAGATCCGAAAAATCTAACGATCGAGATTGTTTCTCATTTTACACTATAAGAATTATTCTCACCGGAACCAAACTCTATGTTAGAAATATTTTTAAATGTTTTTTTGAGGAACGTATCATATAGAAAAAAGCCTAAGTCTTCCTTACCATTTTGATCTTAATTAGGACTTTTTCTAAAATTTTTTGTGATCCAATTATAGTGCAGAATCCTCTTAATTTTTGGTTAATAATTTGATTTTATTAATACTTGCTAAAATAAAAGCATTATTTTATTCAACCTAGATTACATGGCATATATAATATTTTTTTATTCAGCATCGATGAGGTGACACAATTTTTAACAAAGATATAGGTTCCGCTTTATACTGTATATTATAGTAGATATTGATGATTCGTTACTTTTGGGTTGATTTAAGATCGGGTATGTTTTTTTGGTCCATTTTTGACAACTTCAATTGAATTCGAACAATGAACATGTTGTCTTAAATCGATTTGAATGAGCCAATTGGGACATAAGGCCCAACAGAAAGAAACGTTACCCATTGAGCCCAAAGAGGCCCACAATGTTTAATTTGAATTCGGTAGAAAGAGCCGAACAAAATCAGTGAGAAGCCTTATCATCTCAAAAAATGATGGACATCATCGACGATCGCACGATGTGCCCTTAACCATCTACTTAACAGTAGAATTAGTGGTTGTCTTGTAAGGTTATATATTTTCGTGTACGAGGATTGGATAACGTTTTTGTTAAGATTAAGTTAGGTTTACTATTTGGTGACATAAGATTGGTATGACCCACACATAGATTTTGAGTTAGCTATTTAGTGATCGAAGAACCGGGTTCGATATATAGCCTTGAAGGAAGGTATAAGATCGAACCGGTCATGGTCTTCCTGAGTTCTTTGAACAGGTTAGAAGGTAGTAACTTGGATTAAATTTATAATATCTTACTCGATAAATATATTGGCCTCAAATGTTAGAAGACGAGGTGAAACGCCCAACCCATTACTTGTATTAGCTTCATGTGTTAAACCTAGATATATATAAGTGAGCTTTTCATTTTTCTCATATTCATTCAAGCAAATACTTGAGCGGCGGAAGAGAGAGAACCTTAGGGAAAGTGAGAGTGAGAAAGTAGAGAATGGAGAAGGAGATCTCCGGTGGTGCCTGCGATGGAGCGAACGACAGCAAAGACGACGGTGTTCGAGAGTACTCATTGAGATCCGCAGAGACACGGTCCGAAGCTTCAACTTGAATCTCGTGGCAGCCATAGGGGGTCGAAATATAGTTATCAAGCTCGCCCGACCAGATACCCATTCATGATCGTACCAGAAACCGATTGAAACATGAGAATAAATGTAAATATAAATTTTAATTAAATTTTTAATATGTTTTAATTTTGAAATATATTAATTATTATATAATAATTTTAATAAAATTATTAGTGAAAATATCATTCATAAATGATGCTATTGATTAGACCTGTCAAAAGTTGACCCGACCCGACCTGACCCGAAAATTTTGAGTTTCAACCCGAAAATGTAGACCCGTTTCAACCCGACCCGATTGAAACCCGAACCCACTAGGCCGGACCCGATTTTATATAAGTTTAAATTATTATTACAATATATATAATTTGTTCTGAATATATGTTATATTTTATTATTAAAATATTTAAAAAAAATATTTTATTTAAATTTTGGTCAAAAATTGATACTCTTGACCCGTTGGCTTGACAAGACCCGACCCAAAAACCTTTAACGATCCGACCCAGTTTGACCCGTAACCTGTTTGACCCGAACCCGAACTCAAACCGAACCCGAAACGATCCGACCCGAACCCGTCCAACCCGACCCGACCCGATTGACAGGTCTACTATTGATCCATTCATTAATCTGAACGTGTTCAATAACCTACAATAATTCTATCCACTTCGACCTCAATCCGTATTTAATCTGAACTAGAAATAATCAAATTCGAATCCGCCTGACTCAATCCATTTGACAAGTCATAGCCATGCACATATATAACAACAACAACATTTACCCAGGTAGTCCCGCATACGCGGGATCTGGGGGGTCAGGATAGGGGCAAACCAGACCTGGATAGAATACGCCCAATACAATCCAAGAGTGACACACCAGAACAACTCTACAAACTATGCGAAAACAAATTAAACCTATAAACATAAAACCACAAAGGCAACTAAAACTAAGTAAACATGAAAATAAACTACTCTAAAGAAAACTAAAACTAAAACTATCTGAAAACAAGAAAGTTCGCTTTAACACCTAGCCCGCTAGCCATCCAACACCTTGATTCTCTCCCTCCAACTCTCCCTGCACTGAGCCAGCTTCACTGAAATCCCCAGCAAGTTGACATCCTGCTTGATGTTATCCATCCAGCGCTTTTTCGGACGGCCCCTACCTCGCCTGAAAGCCCCTAACTCCCTGCCGCTCACACCTCCTGACTATAGCGTCCGGACTCCGTCTCTGAACATGACCAAACCATCGGAGCCTCGTTTCCCAGAGCTTGTCTCCTATGCTGGCCAAGCCATGCACATATACAACTGTCATTATTTAGTCAATTGCTCATGGCCCTATACTATAGAATTATATCATTAGATTTTCATGCATACAACTTCATGTGCAGAGTTCTTTTATTCAACTTAAACTACTTATAATATTGTGAATCGGAAGCAAGAAACAACTCTAAAATAATCCAGCAAAGGCTTTGAATGGTCACCGAATATTAAATATATATACATATGTATACGTTGAAGCAGGTCCGATGAGGAAAGCCTCTCTGGTAAGGAAAACCCTTACGGTGAGGAATAACCTTATACAGTATTATATTCAAATTTTTTATTTTTTATAAAATCAACAATTTTATTTTTTATGTTTTATTTTATTATTTTCAAAATTAATTATTGATTTATTTTAATTTTCAAAAAAAATAAATAATTTAAAAATGAACTTATAGTAAAAAAATGACTTGACAGTAGTACAAAATTGAACTTATTGTACAAACAGTTGAACCCATACAAATTACAAAATGAACTTCTAGTACACGTAATTGCATTGTTAACATATTAAAACGAACTTTTGGTTTATAAAAATTGAACTACCACATGTAAGGGTTATAATCATTTTTTTGTGAAGAAAGATATTTTTTTTATCTTTCTAAATATTAATTTTTTTAGTTTTTGTGTATTACAGTTGTTATTTTGTAGAAAAAAAATATTTTTGAATTAATAAATATTAAACTAAAATAATTTTATATTTGTGATAATTGAATTATATAAAAAATGACTTGAAAGATATAAAAATTAAACTCATAAACCAAAAAATTGAACTAATAGTAAAAAAATTGAACCCATATAATATTGAAAATTGAACTCATAGTATTTATAAAATGAAGTTTTAGCATTATAATTTGAACTTTTAGTGGATAAAATCGAATTATTGTACTTTAGTGTTCTAATGGTATTCATTAGAAAAGAAAAATAATATCGTTTTCGAAAAAAAAAACTTTTTCCTGAAAATAAATACTAGATCATCTATTATATAGTAAGGAGGTAAATCTAATGGATAAGATTACTCCTTACCAAAAGGAGTTGTCCTTACTGTGAAACTAGTCCTCACTTGAACCAAAACCTATATATATATATATATATATATAAAAGCAGGTTCATGTGGCATTGTAATCATAGTGTAACTGTGTCAATAAATATCTATCATAGGATAGGTATGATCTATCATTAATAACATCGCATGTTTTATGAATAATTTTATGTCATAGTTTGAATAACTAATCTTATTTTTTACTATACATGATATGATGAACAACTCTAGCTATGTCATAGTATGAATAACTCGATCTTGTTAATAATTCTACATGATGTAATGAAAAATATAGTAATTATTTGTAAAGGTTGTTATGATATTCATAACAAGTGTGTTAATATCCCTTAGTTGTGTGAATTCTAGAAACTTATGGTTTCTTTAACATACTTCATTACTTTGTTCAATGACTCTATATGAGATAGTTTAGGATTCTTCATAAATCTACTCAAGTTTCCTACACTTAGTGATGGAATCGGGCCGGGCCAAGGAACCATGGCCCAGGCCCGGTCCGGCAAATTACTAGGCTGGTACAGGCCGGCCCACCTAGGCCCGTGCCGATTTTACCGGGCTGGGAGCGGACTGCGGGCCGAGCTGAGTTGGGAGTGGGCTGCGAGTTGGGCTGGCCTGAACATTATATACTATAATTTTTTATTTTTTTATAATATTATATACTTACATAATATACTATATACTTACAAAAAATGAATATGCACCCTATACTTACATTATATACTATAAATTTTTTTGGATGAACATTGTATACTATAATACTAAAGTATACTAAAATTTTATTGAAAAATAATATTATAATACTATTGTAAAATATAGTATATATTTTTTAAAAAAATGAATATGCACCGTGGCGGGACGGACTGGACCGAGCTCTTATCCCGTTGACTAGCCCAGTCGGGCTGGGTTGAAAAAGTCCGGCCCGGGCCCGGCCCATGGCCCGCCCGGGCTTGGCCCGCGGGCTGGCCGAGCCGGGCTTTTTGGGCCCATGATGCCGGCCCGCACTGTTGGCCATCACTACCGGCTACACTATAACAAAAATCAGGTCTGGTATTCACTAGATGTAGGCTTCCAATAATGCTTCTAAATGCATGTTCATCTATTGGTTTGTCATTTTCAATGTACCAACTCAGTTTAATACAAGGCTCCATTTGAATTCGACTTGGATTGCAATCTATCATCCTGATTTTCTATAAAAAAATTCTAGCAAAACCTTCCTGGCTAATTGAAATTTCTTTTTCAGATTGCATGACTTCAATCCCAAGATAATAACTGAGAAGTCCAAAGTCCCATCATCTCAAATTCCTTCTTCATGTCTTCTTTGAAAGATTTAATGGTTTCACAACTTCGGTTAGTGATTATCAGATTAGATGGATTGATAAGAACTCCATCTTTACTACATCTAGCGTAGACAACGTGTTCATTCTTCCATCTCGGAAAACCATGATCCTTCATGCACTTATGAAATCTGAATTTACAGGCTCTTAGTGCCTACTTCAAACCATATAAGGTTTTGTTTAGTTTGAATACCATATGTGGATACTTCTTGATAGTAAATTCGTATGGTTGTTGAACGTAGACTTCTTCCTTTATGTCTGCATTAAAAAACACGGCTTTTACATCAATGTGATGTACTTTATAATCCTTGGTGGCTGCATATGCTAGCAATGCTCTTATTGTTTCCATCCTAGCCACTAGTGCAAAGACTTGCTCATAGTCTACACCTTGTTTTTGTACATAACCTTTTGCCACCAATCTAGCCTTATACTTAGCTATTTCACCATTAGGATTTTTCTTTAACTTGAAGATCCATCGTAAGCCAATTGCTCTTTGAATTTTAGGAAATTAATAGAAACAATCTTTTGTTCCATTGCGCTTTCTGTAATCTTTGATTTTGACAGCTTCGTGATGCGTACTTGGTTCATCACTTTCCAGAAAACACAACCCCGGTTCTTCTTCTATTTCTTGTGTTTCATCATATATTTCTTACAAGCCTCTAAATCATTTAGGTGTATGGTCATACACTCATATCAGATTATAACTCTCACTCCCCGACTCTTGACCTGTTATATCTTGGGAATGCATGGTAGTAGTAGCTTGTTGCATAAAACTTAGAGCGACCACCATTGATCACGAGGTCGCATCGAAAAATATACATGCCCTAGCAAATGCACTATGAGAGAATAAGCGATACCAAGATGAGCATGCACACTTGAAATCTCGCCTTGATGAGGCCCATGAGGAGATTGCAAGATTAAGATTTTCCCTTGAGGACTATCTAGTGTTATTGAACTCGAATAACCACCGTGATCTTGAACCAGTCGAAGGCGATGAACTCAATAGGATGCAACTCAACTATAAAAGCGATCGCAGGGAACCTAGGGGATAAAGACGGGACAAAAACCACCACTCGCCTCCACACAATAAATCACGAGCAACATAGCACTTCCGAAGACATAAATCTCGTTCAATTGCGAAGAATACAAAATTGCTTGAGAACATAACCGTCACGACAATCGCGAAGTATCTGACGTAATCCACGACCGCAATTCATCCTTGAACATAATCCAAATAAACTCTATCATTAACATTGAATCAAACAAAGTCAAGAAAACACACATATGAATATATCTTGTATTGAACATGAATCAAACAATCATGACAGTCAGAACAACCCTCTAGTAACACCAAGAATCCCTACATCAAACTCCAATGTTCTTTGTCTCTTGTCCGCATAGGACTTTTGACGACTCTATGCAGCTAACATCCTATTCTAGATCAAGACCACCTTTCTAGTCGTATCCTCAATCATTTGTGGTATCGCTCCTACTTCATTTGACAGATCATCCCACAATTTAAGTCTCATGTATTTACGACCATATAAAGCCTCGTAAGGTGCCATCAGAAACGAGGAGTGACATTTGTGATTATAAGCAAACTCCACCAAGTTCTAATAATCTGACCAACAACCTCCCCAATCCAGCACACAAGATCTCAACATATCCTCCAAGGTCTGAATCATCCTCTTAGACTGACTATCTGATTGCGAATGATAAGTAGTAGTGGATTGCAACCTCATTCCTACTACATCATGCACCCCTTACCAAAATTAGGAAGTAAAAGTATCATCACGATCACACACAATCGTCTTTGACACACCATGAAGCCTAACTATGTGAGTCAAGAACATCTCCACAACATTGCTCATTGGCCAAGTCTCCTTGATAGACAAAAAACAAGCCGTCTATGCACCGCAACCCAAATGGCACCATAACCTCTACTAAGTCTCAACATATTACTAGATCATACATTTTGCTAATGAACATTTCGGTCGTCATCTCAACATATCCTCCAAGCTAGATTATACATATCTTAATCCAAAATGAAAAAAGAAATTCATTCCTTATAATTTTTCAGTTGAAGGTACATATCATTTTATGTTCCCTCATTTAATATCCTTAATCGATACCAATCCATCACAATTCCGTTCTTGATACTAAAACTATACCATATGCAAAAACATAATCTTTATATTAACCCTGAAATATGGACCGCAAAATATTGGTATAGAACATGTTCTTACGTTAAGATGGCATCAAATTGTAATAGCATAGTGCTTATCAAAATTGAATCAGATAGCTACAACAAGGTATAAATGAACTTCATATAATTGATAAGAGAGGTGGAGAGATCCTTGTTTATCGGCGCAAAATACAAAGGGGAGAATTTCGTACGCAGTGGCTGGCAATTGCACATTGGCATGGAGAATGATAATCCAATTAATTAAGAGCATCTTTGCACGTGAATCCAATTAAGCATCTAGCGTGTACGCTTTTTAGCATCACCTCAAACATGCATTGCCATTTGCAATTTCCGAGGAACCAACCCGAGAAACTTCACCTAAATTTATTAAAATACAAAACCAAAATTAACCATTTATCAACAGTCTGAACCATGTTTAGAAGGTCCCCTGGGAAACCAAAATTAACCATTACAACCATCATCCAAGACGTTAAATTTATCCTTCAAAGTCTTTCGCATTTCAAAATTGTCCATAGCTATCGAGAATGCAATCAAGCGGCTGATTTCTTGGCCAGGAATATCAACTCTGAGCGTTTCTTCAATTATTATTCTACTTACACCAGTCAACAGTAAGAAAGTATAATCTCAACACCCCCGGAAATTGGAAATATGGACATTTCCCCTCTCCTGAAGGGGTTTAGTACAATCATCAATAAAGATAATCTAGACTGACCCTACTTTAGGTAGGAGACCTTTTGTTTACCTTTTACAAAAAAAAAAATACAAAACCAAAATAAAAAAGGAAAAAAAATGTCGTACGTCTGCTGTGTACCAGCTGACAATTGAAACGCTATGTGTACCAGCTCGGTTCTATAACCACCGCATGTAGCCCAAACATGCATCTGCTTTGACATGTGCTTTTGTATTCTAACGATCCCGTACGGTACGGTTGAATTGAACGAAAACTTTATACATATAATCCAATTAGTTTCCCTCATTAACAATTCAAGTGTACTTAATTATATAATTCAAGTGCTTTTATAAAAAAAAGATAATATTTAAGAATTCATCTATCATTTATCAAAAAAATGGTACACAATATGATAAAGTATATCATTAAAACTGACATATAATTGACATCATGATTTCATATAATTCATTTGATATTAGTTTTATTTTATTTGGTATAAATAAAAATACTATTTTAAAAAATTGATAACTATCTGATATCAAATAATAATTGAGTTGTTTTTAAAATTATGAAGTAAGAAAAAAATGATATTTATAAGTTCATTATCAATCTATGTATATATATATATATATGACAGTCATAAGGTTTAGAACCACCATATTCCGCAACGTAGAAGTTTTCTGCATTTCGTCTTCATATTTTGTCACCTAGGATTTTGACACGGTTCGGTCTATCGTTCCTCCATATCACTTTTTTTTTTGAGAAATATTATTTAATTTTTTAGTAAGCCATATCATATCTATTTATCCATATATATATATATATATATTTGTCCATCGAGTTAGGTTCCGGTGAGGAATACTCTTATGGTAAGGACATCCCCTTACGGTAAGGAGTAACCCCATCCATTGATTTACCTTCTTACCTTATAATAGATGGTCCATATTCTTTTATTTGTTTATTTTTCAAAAAATCAAAAAAAAAAAATTAAAAATTAATTATCATTTATTTTAATTTTCGAAAAAATAGAAGAATATAAAAATTGAACTTGTAGTAAAAAAAATTGAACTAACACTAAGAAAACATTGAACTTATTGTACAAAAAATTGAACCCGTACAAATTAAAAAATTGAACTTCTAGTACACGTAATTAAACTGTTAACATAATAAATTGAACACTTTTGTTGTAAAAGTTGAACTTTCATATTTCAGGGTTATAATCATTGTTTTCGTGAAGAAATATTTTTTTTATATTTTTAAAATTTTTAGTTTTTTGGTTTTTAATTATGTATTACATTTGTTATTTTGTAGGAAAAAATATTTTTGAATTAATAAAATATTAACCTAAAATAAATTTATTTTTGTGAAAATCGAATTATATAAAAAATGAACTCAAAAGATATAAAAGTTGAACTCATAGAACAAAAAACATTGAACTAATATTGAAAAAAATTGAACCCATATAATATTGAATATTAAACTCGTAGTATTTATAAATTGAACTATTAGTATATTAATTTGAACTCTTTAGTGTATAAAATTGAATTGTCGTACTTAAATGTTCTAACGGAATTTTTCAGAAAAGAACATAATATCGTTTTCGAAAAAAAAAAAAAATTTCCTAAAAATAATTTTTTTAAAAAAAAAAATCTGAACCGTTCATTACATAATAAGGGTAAATCTAATGAATGAGATTACTCCTTACCACAAGGAGTAGTCCTTACCATAAGAGTAGTCCTCACTTGAACCAAAACCTTTGTCCATATAAGATTTATTAAGTCATATCATATCTATTTATTAAGACACACCATATTTATTTAAGTAAATGAGATTTTTTCCTACTAAAGTAAATATAGAGATTGTTTATAATGTATTTATTTTTTGTAGTTGTACAAATCCTCTTTATAATATATCAGTTAAGAAAGAAATTTGTTTTGATAACTATATATCAATCAATAGATATTCTTATCAAATACTCAAAATAGAAATTTATTTCTTAATTAATATATTAATTAGTCTTTTATTTTTTAATTAAAATTTGATTATATATAATTTATCCCTTTAATTCTTATCCAATAGTCAAAAACAATCATTTCTTAATTGATATGTTAATTAGTCTTTTATTTCTTAATTAAAGATTGGATTGTACAAAATTCATCCTTTTAATTGTTTATATGACCGTAATCTTTATTTTAATAAATGACTATATAAATGAATATGATCATAATTTCTCAAAAAATCCTAATTATGTATTTTATAGAACTATTATTTATATATAAACTTTATTTATATATGAAATCAATATACTATTTATAGTTAAAAAAAATATTAAATTTAAAATTTTATTCAACTTCCGTACAAGATATGGAGATTATACTAGTTATATCCATGTCTATTAGAACTACTTAGATTTATAGAAAGTAGTCAAAAGTATTTTACACATTATCACACAAAATTTTAAATTTATATCACACAAAAGATTTTGGTTGACTGATATATTAAATATCTTTCTATAAAAGTCACAAAAATACGATTAAATACCATTTTAAGCATTATCATTAAACCTTCCAAATTTATTTTATTATTGTAATAAAGATTTGAATTTTAAAATTAATTAAGGACTTTTTTTATTAGAATAATAATAGATATAACATTTTAAGATTTATCATCATTAATTTGTTTTACATTAATGAGAATTTGTTGAACTAATATTGTTGTGATCGTAACTTAAAATGTCATAGAAAGCTTTATTTAGTTGAACTTAAGAACTCCCTATTGATTATTGAGTAACTGTCATGTGAGAATGGTCTCTTAAGAGCTAAATAAGAATGAATCTCATATACTCATTATATGTGTTGATGGTATAAAAAAAAATTACCTTCAGAATGTAAATATCAAAATATGATAGTGCATTTTCACATAATGATTTTGTATGACAATATTAAAGACTTTGTATCCATTCTCACTATGTGAAAAAAGCAATGAGATATAAAAATGGACGATCGTTTTAAGTGTAAATGCACAATCGGGTTAAGTGTAAATGCATAGTCATATATTTGAAAATGGCACAATCATTCATCTGGTATACACTATGGAATTAAAATCATACACAATAGTATAAAAGAACATGCACAATCATTTTATATTAAAAGACAGAATTAAGTTCTTTCCAAAAGGCATAGTCATATTAAGTGAAAAAACACACGCATTATCAAATTTTGCACACTCATTACATGCTCACATGAAAAAACCACACACTAGCAATGCAAAGCATTATTCACATTGATCGAAAATGTACAATCATATTATTCGAAAAAGCACAGTCAAGCTGAGTGAAAATACACAACCATTTTTATCATATTTTGCACACTCATTACACACTTACATGAAAAATCACACACACATCAATTTACTTTCATATTGATAAATACGTGCGCAATCATGTTATTTGAAAAGACACAATCAAGTTAGGCATAGTTATTAATTACATTTTGCACCTCAAAAGTTATTTGAAAAGACTCATTCTCATTTCTTTCTTAGATATCATTCTCACATGATTCACGTAAGTCTGAGCCATAAATTTTGAGATATATTGTTACTAAAATCTACATTTAAATAGAATTGAGACATTTGGTGTGAATATTTTAATATTTTAATTCTTTATATTACGATTAATCATATAATCAAAGTTCAAAGATCTAGTGCGCCTATTATTCAGCACATCAATTTCAACCTCCGAAGCTTCTTTGAAGTCAACATATACCATTGTAAAACCGATCCCAGATCGTTTCTTGGACCACTACAACAGCTTCACCAGCCACCGCTCAAGTATGCAAGCCCCTCAAACCCGGAACCCCGAAGCCCGGACCTTTCTTCTCTCCTGACGGAGTTTAGTACCATCATCTGGAAAGATGATCTAGGTTGGCCCTATTTTAGAAAGGGGACCTAATTCTTACCTCTTTTAAAGAAAAAGTTCAAAGATCTAGTACTATTTAAGTACTCGATTTTTTGTTACCATGGGCAAAAAAAAACTCTTCGACTATGATTCTAACAAATTAAATCTTTATTTTGTGGCTAGTTCATAAATTTAAAACCCAACTATTGTAGATAAGAAATTAGATATATTCATCTTTATAAAAAATTTAATTTTCACAATCCTAACATATACTATGTAATAATTTGAGCCCTTTCGAGCCTCCACATTAATTATAATTCCACTTCATATTAAATTAATTATATTTTAGAAAATTTATATCCTTATTAATTTTACAATTCATATATCCTTATCCAATCCCAATATATTCATATATCAAAATAATATCGATGTCCACAATCATTCAAGATAATAAATATACTATATATTAAAGTTGTCCTTTTTCGAGCTCTCAACCTCTCACATTAATTATTGTTCGTTTAATATTAAACTATATATATTTGATAATAAAATTTTCTTATTTATTTTAAAATATAAAATATAAGTATTTTTATGTTATCTATATGGGCACGGTTCATGTGAGAACAGGTCTTTTAGAGGAAAATAAGAACCACATGCTAGAGCATGCTATAGCGCACGTGAAACGCGCGTGTAAAAGACCCCCCAAACGAATAAGCTCTTTTTCCTCCAAAACAGTTTCTTCGCCGCATGAATGAGGGTTTTGTGTTCAACAATTCATTCAACACCAACAAAATCATTCGCTTTCCCATGGAAAACAATGTAATTGCATTACGATCTAATGAAGCAGTAACTATAGATGTTGAAAATCGCACAGCGAACAATTTTCGTCGTTGCATTACTCGCAGACTGAATTTCAATTTCCGTTGGAGATTAATAACCAAATCATTGCACAATTACTTGATCAAGATCGTTCTGCAATTGAAAGATGAATTTCAAACCAAAATTTCAGAGTAACCAAAGCATACGATCAGATCTAACAGTTTTTCCAATCCAATTTCAACGATAAGCTTTCGTCTTGCAAATTATGATAATGAACACTTCACACTCACTCTCGATATGATTGTGTATCAATGTATATTTGATTATGGGGTAAAAACTTCATGGACGTGAATATATCGATATAAAAATGTGTAGTTCCTTTTTATGCTTAGGAATGAGGAGTCAATTCGACTATGTATAACATTTGAGCATGGCATTATGTTGTAGTTTAACGTGACTGTGTGTTGTAATTGTATATGAATGTGTATGAGATTGGCTTTGAGTGTGTTGTTTCATTTGAGTATGAAAAAAAAAGATGTACAAATGTGTATAACCTTTGAACATGACTGTGTGTTGTAGTTGTACATGACTATATAGAAGATTACCTTTGAGTGTGTGGTTTCATTTGAGTGTGAAAACATGACTGTGTTTAACATTTAAGTATGATTTTGTGTTCGAGTTGTATATGACTGTGTCTTGTAGTTTTACATGATTGTGTAATAGATTGATTTTGAGTGTAAAAAATTGACTATGTTATAACATTTGAGCATGTTTGTGTGTTCTGGCTGTATGTGGCTGTGTGTTGTAGCTGTACATGACTGTGTAGGAGATTACCTTTAAGTGTGTGGTTTCATTTGAGTGTGAAAACATGAATGTGTATAATATTTTAACATGATATTATGTTCGACTTGTATATGATTGTGCATTTACTTTTTATTTAGGTGAAGATGTTGATTTTATTTCTTCTAGCAACCTTTGATTCGGTACATGATCTTTCTACTTCCATGGTTCAGTGTTCTAAAAATCCCTTCTAAGCCCCGCCTAGGCCCCGTCTAGGTGCTAGGTAGTCCCCGTCCGCCTAGCCTTATAACCCGTCTAGGCGGCGTCTAGGTATCCGTTTAGGCCGCCTAGGGAACCGTTTAGGCCGCCTACGCGCTAGGCGGTCCCTCTCCGCCTAGCGTTTTTTAGAACACTGACTATAATTAAATATGCTCATGTCTACATGTATCAATGTGATTTTGAATCTATAACCCAAACGTTTCTGCATCATTCTAGTAAAGTTTATGAATAATGTCATCAAACAATGCTTGCTTTAACTTGCTGAATTTGATCGAAATGATGCAAGTTTCAAAAAACCGAACAAGTCATTTCAATAATGATCGTATGTTTCTGTTTGTAATCGGTTTATCTTAGTTGTTCAATTGGTATGCTACTTATCATAAGGTAATGTAGAAGTGTGTAGCAATCTAGAGTCAGATGCTAGTCTGTTGGTTTATTTGGCTTAATTTTCTCAATGATATTCATGTACTCCCATTGAAGCACACATCTATATTCTTCATTTTATTTATTGGCATTCCATTCACTTTGTTATAGAACATTATATCTTTCCAATTTAAGCATATGCCTAATTAGCAATGGATTGTCTTGTGCAAGGAGAAGCAAAAGAGGTCACAACACTGAAGGGTTGTAAAATGACTACATAGAGTTTTGATTTTGTCGTACTTGCCTCACAATCTGGAATTCTGGATCATATATCCATACAAGAATATCCTAGTCAAGATATAGAAGATAGTTCTCATAGAGAAGTTGGGAACCAGTAGAACCATCTTGCTTCATCCATATCAAGATACCTGAATATATCTTGAACCTTCTCTGGCTATGGACCGGATGGAAATATCATGGGAAGATTTGCATTTAAAGGAGCGTGTTGGTGCAGGTAAGAATACTGAAGGGTTGTATACTTCATATTTGAAGTTGTACTCGTTTAAAGAGCGTAGTCTTTGTTTCTTCACCAATCATTGTGAACTCTTTAATGCCCTGATTAATTTTGTTTGCCTTTTTTGCACCTTTAGGCATGTAGGAAAACTTGAGGTGTGTGGATTTCTTTTCTAGGTCATTCGTGATGTCATAGTTGACATTATAGATATTGACTTTTTAATAATAAAAAATTATAATGGCATACCCGTTTTTTTGAAAAACTGGTTTGCCACTTTAAGATTTATTATTTTTAAATAAAAATGGGTCCAAAAGCGAATGAAAAAGTGGTTTTTGAATAACCGGTATCCGAAGTTTTATTACGGTGAGATCAAAAACGAATGAAAAAGCGGTATCTACCTCATAACAAACCGATATTAACTTACACTTTTGTACCAGTGTTTCTTCATCAAGAATAGAGATTTGTTCAACAACAGAGATAATATAATCAAAATAGGTATTTGTTCAACAAAAATAGGGATTTGTTCATACATGTTGCATCAGCATAGATGACATCTCCAACATCATTGCATCAGCTGATAAGCGGTATTTTAGTGGCCCTAATACCGATCAAAATAATCCAAACATCCCAACTAGGAATGTAGTAGGGAAGTAAGGGTCGATCCCACAGAGACTCAGGTTTCAGTGTTTATTGTTATATTACTCAGAGTAAAAAAGGGGGGTTTTTAATATGAATCTGAAAACTAAACTAACTAAGGAATGCAAAACAAAAGATGATTTGTAAAATATGGGAGTAGTGTGCTTAACCAGTTAATATCCATTGCGAACTTGATTATTGATCATTGATTATCAAAATTATCTTTTTACCTTGACTAATCTATTGCGGAATGCTAATAAAATAACTTCATGGAATTATTAATCCTACTACAATTCTAGTTATTAGTTCGACCGGTACTAACAACCCTAATTATCAAATAACCTAAGAGACCTCCTAGATTCAACTTGACAACAGCATTAAGATTCAAGTATCAATAGAAACATGCATTCAGAGCAACCAGACATCCAAATAACATGCGATTGAATTCTCTTCTCTAATCAACTAGTCCTATCAGTCCTAGATTGATTAAAGGTTCTATTTATGATCTAATTAACACCGACAGGTAATTAAAAAGATCTAATTGTAATTCAACCTAGAAATTCAATTAGATGGCCAATCTAACAAAACCCTAAATCGAATTTATTCAATTAAGCATAGAGAAAACAATCTAGTCAAGAGAAATTAAGAACAATCAAATCTCACAATAATTCTTCATTCACAACTTCAATTAATTAGTCAAGCAAAAGGAATTTAGCTACTGAAAGACATTGAAGAGCTTACAAAGTTTCCCATAGGGTTCTTGTTCTCCAAGTCTTCAATAACCAAAACAAAGATTCAAAGATACTCCTACCTAGAACTAGGGCTAACTATATATAGTATGTCTTTCAAAAATATATCTAAAAAAAACCCAAAAGGCCCACAAATATCTCATAATAAATCTCGGACATATCGCAGACGAGGGCGAAAACTCGGGGTAAACCACCTAAAACTCGGTCGAGTTTCAAAGCCTCATCCCGCGTTTTCACCACAGAGAGTAAAAGCCCGAAACGCGGTTTGTGCACATGAGACGCGGCCGCGTCATGTGTGCCTTTGCCCGCGTCTCACGCAATGGTCGACAGGTGACACTTCAGGGGCCGTTTTGACACACTTCAAGGGCCGTTTTGACACACTTCAAGTTGGAATTTGGACTCGGAGTAAAAAGACGAATTGTAGCTCTCCGAGTTAACTTTCCAATGACATCAAAATCAGCTCAATCCGACCACTGTAGCTCCCGATCCATCCCTTGCAAGCAAGAGGTGTCGAAACAACAACTCCAATACATAGTCCGGAAAAATTTGTTCAACCCCGATGCCAATTTGTTCACCTTTGATGCCAATTTGTTCAAGTGCATGTGTTATAACATTTGTTCACATCTTCACAATTTGTTCAACTCTATAATCAATTTGTTCAGCCCGGAAGGTAATTTGTTTATCCTTTCCGATTGGTTCACCTCTATCACCAATTTGTTCAACTCTATCACCAATTTGTCCACATCTTTATAGTTTGTTGGAGATTTATTTGATGTGTTCACCTCTATTTCCTATTTGTTCATCTCCAATTGTTGGAGATTTATTTGATGTGTTCACCTCTATTTCCTATTTGTTCATCTCCAATTCCAATTTCAAGCACCACAAACAATTTCAACTGCACATCCAACAATTTCGAGCACTAATATGAATTTGTGCGAGATAGACGAAGAAACATTTTACTATCTTGCTCCATTGTTTTATTAGTAGTTGGAATCCGAATACGAACTCAGATTTGTTCAAAATCTAAGTTTTACGAGAAACGAATTGAGATTTTGGAGTGAAAAACGTTTCTAATCTGTAGAAAAAGAGATCTGTATGAAAATCAAAGCTATATAAAGCAAAATTTCATATTGATCAGTGCAAAGAATACGACTAAGGTAGAATTGTAGAATTTAAGAGAGATGGATTGAGATTTTGGAGTTGTTTGAGCGAGTTTACTTGTTCATCGTACAGGAGGATGAAGAATTGGGTAAAAAGCGCTATTGACTTCTATTTTTTGGGCCTCGTATGTGCTTAAGTTTTTTGGCCGGATGGTCCAGATGTGTTCCTATTTTACACATACCTTTCCATTCTCACCGGATTCGAACCCTATATATATATGCCATGTGGCAATTTTTTGTAAAGACGACACTCGGATTTATACTATAGTAGGGTCTGACACTTTCCGACAACGCAAGTTACATGTATCTAAGCGTTTGCAATGCTTTCATCCGGTCCACAAGACACCATAATGCTACCTTTGATATTGCTAAGATACTGTTGTGCCTTGAATCATATGACGTGTGTACATACGAGAGGGTATGAGACCGTCTCTGTCAGACACCATTGATTTAGCATGAACCCTAGGCCTCTCAGGGGTTCAGCATGGATCTCTCTGTTATGGTATTAGGCCAGAGCTAGCCCCAAGTTCTGGCCCAAAATCGCTTGTAAAACATAGAACCTGATCTATAACGTGTAGCTCTCTCTTGTACTAAGTACAAATTGCTCTCATAGGAAATTATAGATTCAGAGTTTGCAACCTAGCACAGTAGAAAACACCTTTTCCATCTCAATATAATGATCACCAGAGACATGGGACCTGGAGCACCAAGCAACGTGCTCATCGGGCCTTACAAGAATGGCTCCTCTGTTGCTCATCTTGCACATCTCCCACCATGACGAACAAGCCGACGAGCGTTTGTCTTCCACTATGTCTACGCAACAGGGGAGAGACGCCGACGACCTCATTCCGTTCACATTGTTGTCAATTTGGGACCACACTACACACACCTTGAGAAGAACTCTGAATTTCTTGGCCACCTCGACAGCTGAGTGGGCTAGGTCATAAGATTCCTTGATTGGGGCTATAATGAGTAGGAACTCGACGTTGTCTCCAGATATGAGATCTAGAGTTGACACCGGCTCCTAGGATACAATTTCGTTTACTCATGCTTAAACAGTATAAAATATGATAGGACTCTGTTCATTCTCAACTGTGAAACACAAAAAGCATTTTACCTTCGAGGTAGAATCTGATAGGAATCTCATTTTCATATGAGGGAGCCTTGATCCTGGTTCAACAGATGGAATATATGCCCTTCGACGACCAGTAGGTGCTTCTGGTGGTATATGTGTCTCATTGTTGCAACGTGCAATAGCTCCTTCAAGATATCTGAAGATGTTTTCCCCGTCGAATTAGATTTTCATGAATACGTCAAAAAGCCTTCAATTAAACCAAAGATGGGTAACCGAAAAAGAGTATAATGTTCTGCAGGAAACGACCTGAAGCCAAGATCTTCTGCAGGAAACTGTAGTTGCAGGCTCCGACCTTCTTCAAAGATACGCTTCAAACTGGCAAGTCTTGTAGACCCCAAAAAATTATTATCATTCAGAATGACATCTTCAAGCTGAGACCGACCTAAAGAGAATACTCCTTCTAGAATTAGTCTCTGCACTCGAGATGGAAGAATTGACCCGAGGCCATCAGATAACACCCTATGTACTGCCAAAGCAACAGGTAAGACAATGAATAACCACAAAGAATTTACAATATCTAATGAGAGGGCTACGTTTTGTTGTCTGAATCATCATGCCAACTCGAATGCACCGTATTTTGAGATCACCTGTATTTGCTACAGTTGGGTCAAGCCCAAGTGCAGTTGGAACAGCCATGGCTGCTTTAAAATTTTCAACACTGAGCTGTGTATTATATGTTGCGATCTGGCATCATCATAAAATGAAAAGATCATTTTTTTAACAATGAACACTTGAATGATATACTGGTTAAGAGGTAATAAAAGAGCAAACATGATACCGGCTTCCGTTCTGTTTCGTAAGTTGTAAGAAGTGTGGGTGGGGCGATACCATTGAGTACAGAAGCCAACTTCCATGCAAGATTATGAGCATCCTGGATGCCAGTATTCATTCCTAAAATAAAGAAGAAAGAAGACAGTTTACTCCTCTTGTGAATTATTAAGGTTTTTGCATTTTAGCAAGTTTCCACAGGAAATAAACCATATAAGCAAAAAAACAAGAGAGATAAAGAAAGCTCTGAGCACTAAAGTCTCATGTGCTAAAAGGTGCCTATTACCAAAACCACCAGCTGGAGGAAAACGATGTGCTGCATCTCCCACAAGCATAATTCGGTTGTCACAAGAAAAATACTTGTCAGCAACTTCAGCATGCATCACCCATGGTTTAGCATCAAGCACATTGATGTCACTAAGCTCTCGGCCGACCAGACTGAAGATTAATTTCTCACACATCTGAAACAAGTTGGATGCTTTAAAGAATCTGACAGGGTAACAAGAAGTCAGTTATAAATACGGAGTATTATATTTGTTCCATACTAGTCAATCAAAGAGGCCTTGAGACTGCTAGTAGCATATTGCCATGCAAAATGATACTGGTGGTAGCTTTCTAGCTTTAACTTCCCAAGAAATTTACTAAACAAACCAAACTGACCAGTTCAGGAAATGTATTATGTTTTAAATACCTCTAATTTGAAATCTTCAAGTGTTTGCTGTGGGGGATAATAGGGTACCTATAACAAGATCGATGATCATTATAAACAATGATTTTTGTTGTAGATGCAATGCTTTGGCGTAATCTATATTATTTTGTACCTGCAGAACAAATTCCCCTTGGCGAAGATCATGAGCTACAAGAACGCCTATAGCTTCGGTATTGAAAATGAAAAATAGCATACCCGGTCTTTTCTTCCACAAGTAGTTTCCCAGATCCTTGCTTAAAAAGTGTATGCTGACAAGCTTTTGTAGGTCTGTTTCACCGACCATATCAACCCCAATAAGTCTCCTCACTGTGCTCCCTGCACCATCAGCACCAACAAGAGTGCGACATTGAATGTTTTTCTTAACGCACTTTCCTTCCATTTGAAAAGATGCAGTGACATTCAAGTAACGGTCAGAGTCATCGATGGAAACCAATTCATGTCCCATTAATATCTCCTTATCTCTAAGGGACTTGGCATCTCTGGCCCTGTCATGATTGCAAACATGGAAGCCAAGATTTTCGAGTCTATTAAGCAGTAACGTGCTTAATTTATACTGTGAAAAATGTGCTACAGATACAGGGCTAACAACTTGGTCTAAATCTGCATGTACAACAAGAATTCTGATGAGATGTGTAATCTAACCAACCTGTGAAATTGTATTAAAATGTTATTGCTATCACATAGAACAGGCCAGTAATACACAGAAACTATGAGACAAAGAAGTCATAGTCTAACGATTGTGAAGTGATAAATAGACTGACAAAAGCAGTATAGCATCGTTGCATGTAAATCATACCTTGAGGTTGAATATGATCAACTGATCCGAGAATTGAGCCAGTGAGTGACGTACAATACACAAACTTTCTCCATAAATCAATTGGAGGTTGGGAATGTTGTACCTCTTGGGCCAATCCATCCAACTTGCGGAACACCTGAGTACAATAATAGAAGATGGATTGTATGACCAAGCATTTTGATTAATAAAACCATCTTCGAAGAAGTGAAGTCTACCTCCATGGTCCGATTATTAATGAAGTGTGCCTGGGGATGTTTCGAGAAAAAATTTCCCTTTTCTAGAATAGCACATTTGACCCCTGGCAATATGAAACCACTAATTGCAGAAACCATTTTTGGGCGCAAATCCAAAAATCTCAATGGCATCATAAAATGAGGATGAAAATTCATAGCTCCAAGAAGAAATACCTAATTTGGTGAGGAGCATAGACAGTACCAAACCGACGGGACCAGCACCGACAATGAGAACCGGCAAGGTCGTCGTTTCATCATCGAGGTCGCACCGACTAGAAAACGCCCTCCTTGCTATCCATAGACGGCGATGGCCCTGGTAAATTGAGCTGGGGGAACAGGAGAAGAGGCTCTGGATGACAATTCGGAAAGCTCTCATCGTCGAAATCGCAGAATTTGAAGCCACTTCCAAGCAATTGGGAGTCTAAACCTTCGGAATAAATATGAAGAACACTACAGAGATTCAGAAAACCTATTGAATTCAACCTATAACAAGAAAAACTAGGGCTGGGATACTTCGATTCCTGGCTATTTTTTGGCCTACCCGCAGGGTAAAAATATTTTTTTAGTTCGGTTCGGTTCCTACGAATTTTCGTTAGGAACCATTCGGTTCGGTTCCTACTTAATTCGGTTCGGTTCTTCGGTTAACCGAACTTAGTCCTTTTTTTGAGGTCATGAATCAGGCATATTCACTTACACCAGGCATTGTTTATGTGAAACGCTGAAATGATTGTTTCATTTCGTGCTCTACAACTCGTTTTTCACATTACTTATAACTGTTGAGCAAAGCTATTCACATAAAAAACTAACAGGAAGACAAGAATTATAAAGTGGCAAGCGAATGTTTTGAAATGTGGCATATGGGGGAAACTAAAATATCCAGAATCTAACTCCATCGTACACACAGAAGAGAAGCTAAACTTGACAAAGTAAACCCACATAAAGCACAAGAGTTAGTTAAGAAAAACTGAGTCCCAATCAAGCAACCAATTAGTACAGAAATATGGAAATAGATGAAGAAGAATAGAACTAACCGATATAGCGACCACTATAGCTCAAATTTATACTTCATTATGATACATTAACCGACCACTATACATTATACTATTATAGGTTAGGCACTTCTTTTTCTTTTCAATCCCAAGGAACACTAAGCACACAGAAAAGTTTAAATTAAAGAACAGCAATCAGCAATTGGTACACTCTTCCTCACCACTACACATTTAGACAAAGCTATTGATGCATACTGAATAAGAGATTCAAGACGCCACAAATCAGCAATTGATACCTTGAAATCAATGAGATCAGAAGTTTTCTTGAAGAAGTACGCAGTAGTATTGACTATTGACCACAGGCGTAGTTATCGCCATTACCCGACAAATCAGACGACAAGCAACATCCAACAAGCAAGAAGTCAGTCTGTCAGTATACAAAATTAGGTGGATCAATTTCTCAGCTTGTACTCGACAAATCAGACGACATTGTCAGGCAAAGGCTCCAGAATCAATCAAACAACACAGAAGAGGTCTGGATACAGATATACCGATCGATACTTGCTCAGATCTGAGAACAATCAACTGAATCAAGGACCTGTTGACAACGTTGAAGCCGGAGAGGTGGTCGACGGCGGTCTTGGCGTCGTGGAAGAGCGGAGCCCGAGAGCTGCGGGGAAGGAAGAAGGGCTACGGAAGGTGTCGAAAGCCTCACAACACCTGCAAGTAACACACAAACAAATTGAAACCGGCGACACCGAGGAAGGAGCGGAGCCCGGCGACACCGAGCGGAGCCCTAGAAATCGAGGAAGGAGGGCTGCGGGGATACCTGCGCCACCGAGAAAATCGGGAAGGAAGGACACGAGGGCTGCGGAAGGAGGAGCCCGGATACCGGCGACCGGAGACCTGCGAGAGTCGCAGTGGAAGGAGGGGCACGAGGGGCGTTCTGGATTTGTGGGGGAAGCAGGGCAACGAGAGCTGCGCGCACGAGAGCAGCGTGAAGTGGGTGGGAAGGGAAGTGAGAATTGTAAGACCTAATTTTGTTCGGGTATAATTCAAGACTTCGGTTTTTTTTTGTTTTTTTTTTTAAAACCCGGGAACCGAACCACAATTTTTACTAGGAACCGAACCGAATTTTTGCCCATGTTTTTTTCCCATGAACCGGACCGAACCGACCCGAACTGCTCGGTTCGGTTCGGTTCTTTGGTTCTTCGGGTCCTAAGTCTCAGCCCTAAGAAAAACCACAAGTTTTTGGTAACTGATTGGAAAATTCGTCCTCAACTTATCTAATAAATAGAATCTCACAGATCAAAGGAACAAACCCTAAAACCCTAGAAATCCTGATTTCACCGAATATATGGATGACCTAATCAAGACAATGACACTGAATCTAGCAAGAGAATAGAAGTAAGCCTCAACTTGGAAATACAAGAGGATAATATGAAGAGATCTGTAAACATACCCCACGACGACGGAGATCGGCAGCTGAAAGAGAAAGTGGATGAATGAATTACTGATATGTTAACGAAGGTTTTCGCCTGTTCACATTTCCTCCCAGGGTTATTATTTTCTTAATTTCAGTTTTCCTTTAATTTATCTTTTTTTTTTTGGTTTATCAATGAAAACCGCCGAAATCTGAACCCTGTTTTTAGCCCTAAATTCCGATTTCGCCCGCTCCCGATCTGTCTATTTCGTTCATGGACTGTCTCAATCTTCCAAATTCACAACCTGTTTAATTGAAGGATATCGGAATTGAGTGTCAATATGGAAAGGGAAGGGGTACTCTCAGATAACACCAGAGCTTAAATGAATGCTGACCAAGTCAAACGCCAAGGGGCTACTTAGAGGGTTGTTCATTGGACAAAAACCGAACCGAACCGAGGAAATCGAACCGAACTTCGAAAAACCACGAACTGAAAATCGACCTGAAATACACTGGATCGGTTCGGTTCGGTTTCGGTTTTGTCCGAATGGACCGAACGTTGTAAATTAGATCTTTTTTGTGATCCAAATGAACTGAAAACCCGATTTGTGAACTGATCCAGACATGAACCGAACCTAATTTGAACTGAAATGGACCCGATCCAAATAAAACCGAATTGGAACAAATTGGGGGAGAACTGTATAAAGTGATATTAGCGTACCATTAATTATACATTTGTAAATTGTAATGATTAGATTATTATTTGGCATGATGTGTGAGTAAACAAATTGGTGTCTCGTTAGAGGGCCGCCCCCAAGGCTTGCGAGGGTAGGGGCGGAAAAGAAGGTGTTGGATCGAGGTCGATGTAGTGTCGGGAGTGGAAGCGGAGGTAGAAGGTTGTCGGGATTGGTCTAGAAAAGAAGACGATCTGTAGAATGATATTGAGGATAGGGTTTGAGATGAAAAGATTTGAGAAAGAATGGGAGAAAGTAAAGTTTAGTTGGGCTTTAACAAAACTAGCTTAACCCGTCGTGCCATACACGACTATTTCACTTAAAAACATTAGGAAAAATGAATCAAAATAATCTCAAGTATCAACTTTCAACCAAAAATAATCTCAAGTTTGGAAATCATCATCAACGATCCGAACTATCACAATATTAACAAAAAACGATTTAGAATCATTTCCGACAAATTTTCCAGTGGAATCGATGATATGGAGTGAAAATATTTCAACCAAGTGTAAAACATTAAGTTGTTATGCCAGATTTTTTATCCTCGCATCATCGATTCCACCGGAAAACTTGTCGAAAAAAAGTTCCAAATCGTTTTTGGTTAATATTGCGATAGTTCGGATCGTTGGTGATGATTTTCAAACTTAGGATTATTTTTGGTTGAAAGTTGATATTTGAGATTATTTTTCAAAAATATTAAAATAAAATTATATATTTATATGGAAAATATTATATAAGTTTAATATATGAACATGTTTTTTATATTTTAAAAAGAGTGATATTTTTTTTGAAGTTCATATAACCCAAATAATATATATAAGACATAATTTTTAACTCATTTGTATATTTTTATAAAACCTGATTATAAGAATATAAATAGATATTTTACTTACAGTTTTTATCATATATTAATAACGACTACCATAAATGTAAATATAGCTAAAAAATTCATCAACTGATAAATTGATAAAGTTTATAAAAATTTAATAGAAATTGTCGGAAACCACAAATTTACTTGTATTAAGGATATAAGTTGAATCCAATAGTCATAAATTTTTCTTAATTTGTTTGTGAAAGATTTTTCCCTATAATGCTTTAAGAATTAATAATATATAAAGACTTTTTCTTATAAGTAGATAAGAAGAAATTCAATAAGAAAATCCTATATAATGCGAATAATTAAAATTAGTTTTTTTTTATATATGTGGTAGGGTCAAAATTAATGTGGTGGTCAAAAAACGACCACTTGTATGTTTGTATTAGGAAAATAAGGGGCGTTTGTGTAATTTGAGAAAAATTGTGGCATTATTTTGTAAAGAAGTAAAAATTATGAAAAAGATGTACGTTATCAATATATAAATCGAAATTATTATTTGGCTACAAAATCAAATTTGTTATCAAGATAGAAAAAATGAAATAAAATGAGTAAAAAATTAGTAGATCATGTAAATATAGAAAATAGTTAACTTAAGCTTAAGAATGCTAAATTTATTCAAGTAAATCAAATAATAAAGTAACAAAATTAGTCTTTCTATTAAAAAAATAATATAAAATCTTATCTCAAAAACTCTAAACTTAATTAAGTAAATCAAATATAATTAATTCATATTAGTTATATTTCGAAAATTCAAGATATATATTGGAATCATGTTTTTCAATTAAGTGATATATTAAAAAAGATAGAATATCTTACCAAAATTCAAAATTTTGAATATAAATAGATAATACGAGTACAATTTTATCAAATTAATTGAAATACCACAAATAAAAACTTTTTTTTTATCAAAAATAAGGTGGGTCCAAAATCAACTTTAAAAAATATAAGTGATATATTAAAAAGATAGAATATCTTATCAAAATTTTAAAATTTGATCATATCTTTTACATAGGTAGATAATAAGAAATATAATTAGATTAATTGAAATTTCATAAATAAAGCTATTTTTATCAAATATGCAGTGGGGCTAGAATCAACCTGATGGCTCGAAAACGGTCGGCGTTTATAATATATATTGATTTGGGCCTATATTGATTCACTTAGGCCATGTAACAATTCATCCCAAATTACATATGGGTCAAAACTAATTAGAAAGGGTAGAAATAAATAATTGTTAGAGAATTTAGCCTTATTTTAATTTTAATAGTAAATTAAGCAATTTTCAAATATAATGTCGTATTTTTATACTAGCTAATTAAATTCTTGATTTTGAGTTCTTTTGAATTTTGCATTCTCCATAGTCACAACTTACTAGATTGATCTAGATTGGATTCAATTTATTTATAGTGATGGTGTAATTTTTTATAAGGGTTTGATTGCTTTGATAATTGTTGTTTAATATGTTTTAAAGAAGTTATTATTTATATAAAGCAAGGTGTAGAATTTCAAGTGATTCGTATAGTAGTGTTGGGCAATGGTCACAAACTTCCTTAAACTAGCTAGAATTGCGATAACAAATGTAGTTTGATTTGCATATTGTTTTTATGTTAAACTACTTAAATTTATATTGTTATATATTTGATAATTAATATATGTATGGATGAATGTTGTAAAAACGTTAGTCGTTCTCTAGATATAGAGGAGGTGGCTAACATCTAGGTGGTTTAAAGAGGCGCTTAGATGACTAGGTTTTGCGATTAGACAATGATCATAAAGTTGTGGTTCGCCCCCCTTCAAACTTTTTTGGCTCCGCCACTATATGGTAGTACATAGTCATGTTTCGAAACCATAAGTTATACGTGTAGGAACCACGCGTATAAGTAGTGGTTGAAATGCATTCATATTTCTTTCATAGAGACCCATTCTCACATTAACCTCCTCTAGTTACCCCGATTGTCCAACTTTTTACGGGGTATTTTACTCCCTCTGTCCGGATTTGTTTGTCTAGTATTTCTTTTTAGTTGTCCTCCTTTAACTGTATTTTCTCTCTTTGCTTTTGTATTAACATTTTCTTACTATTTTGCCCCATTTAAAATCACACTTTATCCACTTTATTCAACTTAATCTTCTATTTTTTCACTTTTCATCTTTACCAATGTTATCAGGATCGAGATCCTTGGATCGGATCGGAAGGGGGTAGCAGGATCGGATCGTAGAATCGGATCGTTAGGATCGTAAGATCCTACTAAATTAATGAAATTATGGAAGGTTTAATGGTAATATGTTATGTATTAATCAAATATTAAAGTAAATCATTCAAAATACATACATATTATTTGTCAAATACTCCATGTTAATTACATTTCTATAGTTAATCTATACATAACATGAATTGTACACAAAGCGAATATCAATAATTGAGTCCAATTTTATTGAATAGCTACGTTCTTAAGAGTCATATATGTTGAATCAATAAAATAATAATAATATTTTATCAACGGAAAAAGCAGTCAATTATTTTCTCAATATTTAGATAGGTTGATTTTAGCATGAGGTAGGAAGCATATAAATTTTAAATTTTAATTTAATTTTTAAATAACAAATGGAATCAATTAAGAATAATCTAAATGTACAAGTTTAATGAATTTAAGGGTGAAAATAGTCCAAAATATTTAAAATAATGACTTCTAATTCCATTTATGTGATTTAGTAGGATCTTACGATCCCACCTACGATCCTAAGATCCTACGATTCTATACGACCCTGTACGATCCTATACGATCCTACTTGCGATCCCATTTCTTCCGATTCACTACGTGCGATTTGAGTCGTTTTGTGAAAATTGGATCGTAGGATCGTACGACTAGGATCGCGATTTTGATAACCTTGATCTTTACAACTCTATTAAAGTTAGGGATGAGCATTCGGATAATTCGATCGAAAAGCCGGATATCCGGAAAAAAATTGACAAAAATCTTGATCTGTATCCGTCTGTTATTAGGTGGATATGCGGTAAAGTTATCCATTTGGATCGGATATCCGGAACCGGATATCTCGGATCTCCAAACTATCCATTTTCAAGAAAAAAAATGTAGTTAAGCCTAATTTAAATAAAATTTATGCTCAAACATTAAGCTACAAAACATTTTTAAAAAATTATATATAAGTTGTAAGTGACTTACCTAGTTGTTACTAGTTAGCTAGGAATTAAAAACATATTTTGAAGCTTAAAAGCGTAGAAACGACGTGGTGGAAATAAGAAAATTTGGTTAATATAATAAAAGAAAGTTAAAAGGAAAGATTCATTTCATATATTCATATATTCGTATATACCTATATTAATCTAAAAAGGTCTTTTTAATCAACAATGATATGTGAAGTATATATTATCTTTCTAAAAACATATATGGTATATATAATATCGGATATTTTCGCAGATTCATTTTACTCAAAACCCCTATCCGTATCGGATCCAAATATCCGGAAAAATTAGCGAATTGGATTGGATTGGATCGGATACAAATAATAAAGCTAAGCTATCCATTGGATACGGATTTTATTGGATCGAGTCGGCCGATATTTCTGGATCGATGGATCAAATAACCTTGCACAACCCTGATTAAAGTACAAATTTACACTTACTTTTTCTAACTTTTTAACTCCATTATCAAATCATCAGCTTTACTTTATACTATCTTATACAACCTTTTACCTCACCTAATTACTAAACAATTTTATCGTTCACCCACAAAATGTAACTTTTACATTAATCCATATTATTTTTTACATTTCTATAATAATAATAAAAAATATACTTTTGGACCAATAACCTGTTGGTCTAGTAGAATGAGGTGTTAGGCCCCCTTAAGTGTTTGTTCTGGAGGTTCGAAGTTCGAAGTTCGAATCTCACTGACGGCCTGTATGGAAAAACAGGATTGGGAGGGTCGCCCCCAACAATGGGCCTCTACAGTACCTGGTCTGGACGTAGATTGACTCTGTCTAATCGAACCGGACGAGAGATAAAAAAATATACTTTTGGAGATTGGACAAATAAAAGAGATGGAATGCCAATATGAAACGAGAGATTGAAGGCGAAGATGGCGCAGAAGGTGGGATCCGGCCAATGGCAATTCTGTAATAAACGCGAACGCCAGTGGCAAACTTTAGAATTCAAACTCATAAAAACCGACAGCGCCCCATCCCACGTTCCACCATCTCTCTATCCTCACGCCCTCTGAGTCTTGGGCGACAGATTTCTCGCATTTTCCGGACTCCGCACATCACTCTGTCGGTAACTCCCTCTTTTCTCTTTCCACGCAACCTCGCCCGGATCTGTTCTCGCAACGGCGATGGATTTCAGAGCGCCGCTGCTCCTCATCCTGTTCGTCGTCTCCACCGCCACGCCTTCAACGGCAGTGGGGCCCAGGAGAACCTACATTGTCCACGTGAACCAGCACGAGAGGCCCTCGGCCTACGCCACCCCACAGGAATGGTACTCCGCCAGCCTCCTTCAGTCAACCGAGACGGGTGCCAGTGAGTCCGAGATGCTCTACACTTACGAAGACGCTTACCACGGCTTCGCAGCGGCGCTGACCTCGGACGAGGCCGAGTCCCTGCGCCGCTCCGACTCCGTGGTGGGCGTTTACGAGGATACCGTGTACTCCCTCCACACGACTCGCACCCCGACCTTCCTCGGGCTGGACTCCCCCGACGGCGGCCTCTGGTTCCAGAGGCCGTCGGGATCGTCGATCGACCTCCCATCCAGCACCCAAGACGTCGTCGTCGGAGTCCTCGACACGGGCGTCTGGCCCGAGTCGAAGAGCTTCGACGACACCGGGATGCCGCCCGCGCCATCCAGGTGGCGGGGGGCATGCGAGTCCGCCTCCGACTTCCGACCAGCTTCCGCCTGCAACCGAAAGCTGATCGGCGCCCGGAGCTTCTCCAGAGGCTACCAGATGGCTTCCGGGGCGGGCACCCCCATGGAGATCAAATCGCCCCGGGACTACGACGGCCACGGCACCCACACGGCGAGCACCGCGGCCGGCTCCCAGGTCAACAACGCGAGTCTCCTCGGCTTCGCAGCCGGCTCGGCACGCGGGATGGCGCTCAGGGCCCGCCTCGCCGTCTACAAGGTCTGCTGGAAGTCGGGCTGCTTCGGGTCCGACATTCTTGCCGGCCTGGACCGGGCTATTAAAGACGGTGTCGACGTGCTGTCTCTCTCTTTAGGTGGCGGATCCGTGCCCTTCTACAGGGACACGATCGCCATCGGGGCGTTCGCGGCCATGGAGAAGGGCATCTTCGTGTCCTGCTCGGCCGGGAACAGCGGGCCTAGTAAGGCGACGTTGGCCAACACTGCTCCATGGATCATGACTGTGGGGGCTGGAACCTTGGACCGTGATTTTCCGGCTTCGGCCGTGCTTGGGAATGGGAAGCGCTATACTGGGGCCTCGCTTTACAGCGGGCCCGGGATGGCGCCGAAGCTGGCCGCTCTGGTTTACGGTAACAAGAACAACAGCTCCGGGAACTTGTGCCTCCCGGGATCACTCGACCCCGCTCTAGTGCGGGGGAAGGTGGTGCTTTGTGATAGAGGGATCAATGCTAGGGTCGAGAAGGGGGCGGTGGTCAAGGCTGCAGGCGGTGTGGGCATGATCCTGGCCAACACCGCCTCGAGCGGGGAGGAGCTGGTGGCGGACAGCCATTTGCTGCCGGCGGTGGCTCTGGGGATGAAGGCCGGAGACGCTGTCCGGGCGTACGCCAAGAGCGGGCGTGGGACGGCGATGCTCAGCTTCCGGGGCACCGTGCTCAACGTCCGGCCGTCGCCTGTTGTGGCCGCCTTCAGCTCCAGAGGGCCGAATCTCGGGACGCCTGAGATCTTCAAGCCCGACGTGATCGGGCCCGGGGTCAACATTCTTGCTGCCTGGTCCGAGGCCGTGGGGCCCACCGGGCTTGAGAAGGACACCAGGAAGGCCAAGTTCAACATTATGTCAGGTCAGTTTGCAACGGCTCTCTTTTCTTGTGTTTAGTGTTGTTTCAAAATTCAAAAACTCTACAATGCAACTGCTCAAAAGTGAAAAAGGGAAAAGTGAATAAGGCTGTGCTCTGCTGTCATTACTCGATATTATTGCTGCTGCTCTAGTGCTGTCCTGTCCCTCTGTGTTGGTCGTCTTCTGCTTTTACTGTATATGTGCAAACAATCATACTTTATCATGATGATACATGGCCCTCTCTTAAAGACTAGTTAGTTGCTTTTGTTCAACAATGACATTGTGGGATTCTGGTTTGCAGCTTGCACCATTCAAGCCGATGTTTGAGCTTAAGGGTTTATAGAACACTAGGGCTAAGCTCAGTTAAACCTTTGTGCTCATAATTATACTGACCAAAGTTGTGTTGAACCTGAAAGAATATGGGTTTTTTCTCTGCCTATCTATGCTCACTTGTGTGAGCTTGAAGCATCATGGGGTCAAGTTGCTAGCTCAGGGTACACGCAATAGCAAATTATAATTGATTAATTTCTAAATTCAAACCATTGCTTTGAGTTTGTTTCTGTCCTCGTCAAGTACAATGGATGAATAAAGATTCTGCATTGAGGTTCTGAGCCACCTCCGCACATGACTAGTGATTGTGATACACTCATTACTGTTTTCAAATAGCATTAGCTGGCCCAAACATACCATAATTGGCTTAATCTTGAATTCAGAGCACGGATATTAGAGCTTAATTGTCTTCATTAATGCTATTAGTATCTGGATCATGAATAGCTTCTTGCACTTTAAGGCATGAGCAAAACTTGGTTGTACCAAGCAAGTAATATTTGACAATGTATATCTCTGAATAAAAGGATCTCAATTTTCATTTTTTTCATCACTACTTTGGCAGGCACATCAATGTCGTGCCCGCACATCAGTGGACTAGCGGCGTTGCTCAAGGCAGCCCATCCCGACTGGAGCCCAAGTGCAATCAAGTCGGCGCTCATGACAACCGCTTACATCCACGACAACACCAAATCCCCGCTCCGAGATGCTGCTGACGGGTCGCTCTCCAACCCCTGGGCATACGGGGCTGGCCATGTCGACCCACAGAAGGCTGTCTCTCCAGGGCTCGTATACGACATCGCTCCAGCTGACTACATCGCCTTCCTCTGCTCCTTGGGCTACACAGTCGCCCATGTACAAACCGTCACCAAGCACCCGAACGTCACCTGCTCAAGAAAATTCTCGGACCCAGGGCAGCTCAACTATCCGGCTTTCTCGGTCCTGTTCGGGAAGTCACGGGTGGTCAGGTACACCAGAGAGCTGACCAATGTGGGGGCAGCCCGAACTCTGTACCAAGTATCAGTGGATGCCCCTGCCTCGGTGGGGGTGAAGGTGAGGCCGAGTAAGCTTCTCTTCAGGAGTGTTGGTGAGAAGAAAAAGTACACCGTCACCTTTGTGAAGAAGAGGGGATTCGCAGCGCCTGCTGGGAAGTCAGCATTTGGGTCTGTCATGTGGACCAGCAGACATAACCGGGTTCGAAGCCCTGTTTCATTCTTGTGGACACAGGTAATGTGAAGTTTGATCACACATTCGAAGGCGCCTTTTGCATTGGAGCCAACGATGCCCGGCTGGAAATCCTGAGATTGTGCTGTGATTGCTACTGCTAAGATGTTGTTATGTAATTGGAGTAGCATAGAAGGGTGTTCCATCTCAGCGTTTACTCCATGAAAAAAAAAATCTAAGAAAGTAGTACTGCAACTTCAATTTGTAGGAGGATCTATCCTCAGTGTTATGCTTGTGTCTTTCCTGTAAAATGCTAATTTTTTTGTGATTTGCCTGAAGCTGCTATATTATGAGAGGCTGGTCTGTGTTTTGCTGAATTTTGATTGAGCCCGAATTCCAGCAATACAGCATTTGTTGCCTTGCCTGTTTTATTTCATGCTCACAAGTCATAACTGATTTGATTATACAGACTCTTTTCTCCCTAACTTCAAACAAAAATAGGAAGTCATTTAATGGTCACAGGGGAGGAGTTGGGCAGCAGACGGCTGGTGAATTATAGATAAACTAAAGTTTTGCTTTATTGATGAGAATGGCACTACAAAAATTGAATAATCATATCAAGAGCTTCTATCATACTTAGAAACTAGAAGATGAAACGTCTGGATATACAAGAAGATGAAACACAGGAAAACTGACATCTAAACGCAGTCGTAAACTAACAGCATAAGCAGCAGCTGGTGGGATTACAGCACTTGTTTCTGCAACCGAAACAGCAGAATAGGCGTGTGCATTTAGGACACGAACAGCGCTTCAAACTCGGGCAAGTAGGACAAGCAATCGCGCAGCAGCCCGAGCTGGGGCAATTAGGACAAGAGAAGCATGAACACATGTTCGTTATGGTACAGTCTGGACACCCGATCCTGCAGCTACAGGGGCACTGAGATTTGCAGCTAGAGTTTGGGCAAGGGACCGGTCTACAGCAACAAGAGCTGCCAGAGCAAGAGGGGAGACACGGGCACCCGTTGCAGCTCAACTTTGGAAGAGAGCAGTTGCAGGAACAGCAAGCGGGCGTTTTCAGATGGGAGGGGCAGCAGCAAATCCACGACAAGACTACACATGGTGATTTGCTGCAAATTGTTTTTGGCATTGAGATTCAGGGTGGCAACTCTTACAGCATATATGCATACATAGTAACTTAAGTTATTGGAAAGGTATGAAGATTGAACCAGATCCATTTCCACAGACGGCACGGCTTGGTGATCTTCTTCTTCTTTCTGCTTTCGAGGCGCAGAAGTAAGCATAGATCACAAAAACTGGCAATGTTGAACAAAGCAAATTCAAGAAGGGCGCATTTAATAGCAAGTGATCTTACATTGGAATGAAAGGATCAGGCTTGGAATCAACCGAGTCAATCAACCTGCCAAAAGAGTTAAAAATCCACCTATAAGAAAGGATCTTTTTGGTGATAAGTTTCACCAAACAAGCTGAGGGCAATGCAATGGCATGCAAATGGTATTCTTACTCTTTGCAGCATGTAGAAGCGGGGTGGAGGGCTTGGACATACTTCAATTCCCCCTGTACAATTGCATGGCATTGCTTTAATAAGACAGATACATTTGCAGAGCCAAAATTCGGACGATTCATTCAGGCATCTATGGTCTGAAGTATGAACAGGATGATATGACATGATGCTCAGCAACAAACATACCATGACAATTGACAATTGACAATCTAATATACTATAGTCTAGTCTAATCTAGTGTAGAACAGGGTTAAAAGAGCCCAGGCAGCCTCAGCAGTTGCCTAGGCAACTCAAACGGACACTTAGACACCGTCTAGACATGTTAAAAGCGCCTAGACGGGGTTTTAGAGCCAAAATAAATTTGGATAATTGACAATCTGGTCTAACATAAATTTGGATGTTTGACAATGATACATAAAGCTTCCTTTCGACAAATTAGAGCCAAAACTGGTTACCTAGACGGCCTAAACAGTTGCCTAGGCAATCCAGACGGACACCTAGGCCCCGTCTAGGCGGATTAAAAGCGCCTAAACGGGGCCTATGCAGAGCCTAGACGAGGTTTTTAGAGCACTAGTTGCAGAGCAAAAAGGATGAGAGATGGATGGGATTTACAAGAAACATGCAAGTTTAGAATCAAATTGCAAATGTACTAATCTCCCAAGAAGGAAGCACAATAACCTCAAGAGAGGTGATCTCCCTCTGAAGAAGCTGAATGTTGAGGAGGTCTCGGCGGCGGCCGGACAAGTCAGGGCAGGCCGTCGGGGAGCGGGGGCAGGGAGGCGGAAGCGACGGAGCGGAGCAAGACAATGCCGTCCCGCCGCCCATTCAGAAACCAATCACAACAACGCCGGTTCTGCTGATGCCCAGACACCCACTAGACCACCATGACACCAAACCAAGCACAAAATGATGCTGATACTGATACCGATGATACTGAGCAGCCATACACCACCGGTGTATGTATGTATAGCAGGAGGGGACGGAGGAGGAAATTACTGCTACTGCTGCTACTGAATTAGTGCTTAAATGAAAAACAAACAAACAAAGGGCAGATATGCAGTAAATTTGTACGGCGGGGTGACAGTGAACAATCAATTTTGCAAGAAAAGCACCGTAAATAAAGTAAATACTGTCACAATGAGGAGAGCGGTAGAGATTTTTTTACTGCTTTGGGTGCTACCCACTACGCCATTGACACAAGGAATTTCGTTTCATGGGTCTGATTATTAGCAGAAATGGGTAGATGAAACGATTGTGATTTCTGCATTTTGTCTTTACAAATTTGAAAAATGTGTAAACTTATTACGCAGAGAGAGAGAGAGAGACGACGTCGTACTGAGAGAGTGGGGTTGGGCTGGCCTGGCAGTGCCAGACGGTGACTGCACACGCAGACCCATTGCAGAAAGAGAGAAAGCAAGAAACGAAGAAAGAGAGGCGGAAACGACGTCGTAGTGCTGAAACGGGGTCAGACGCGCACGTGAAAGCCTGAAATTTGGGTGGTTGGATCCCTCTTGGTACCAATGCTTTTGAATTCCATTGCTCAATTTCTGAATTCTATATTGGGTCATACCATCGGCCCACTTAGATGCCCGTTTTCTTTTGTTGGCAGCTGCAATCAGCTCTTGTCAAGGACATCACTTTTATTATGCAATGTGAAAAAACTATTTTTAAATTTTTTTTACTTAAAGTACGAGAATGTTCTTATTCAGAAACTTATTTTGATTTAAAAATAGAGTATAAGTATTTTTTATCAATTATAAACAAAACATATAGGTTTAAGCCATAAAACTATTTTTAAATAATATATAAGTGGTTTATGTATGAAAATCAATTTTTTTAATGAAAAATACTTGAATGATTTTTATTTATTTTTTAATACTCAAATGTTAAAAAAACTTTTTTAAATAAATAGGAGTCTTTTTAAAACCAATGAGTTAATTTGGCCAAATATTTACTATAGTTGAGATGGAGTGCAGAAGATAAGGATTGAATTAAAGTGTGACCACAGGTACATCTCTTTGAATTTTAGTGTAATGAAGTCTGTCCCTAGCACTTCAACTTGGGAGCAGCAAAACCAGATCAACAAGCACGTAGGTACTGATCGATGAAAAAAGGAAACTCAAGCTGAAAGGAGGGGTAGTTAAAGGGAATCAAAACACAAGCTAGCAGGCCTGAATATAGTTACAGACTACAGATGTGGTGATGATGAGCCTGGCTTCAAGCTTTGCATTGTTTGTGGTAGGGTGCCTGGTGGCGCTGGCCTTCCAGACTCTCTTCTTCGACTCGCAGATCAAACCTCATCATGGGGCTTCTCATTGGCCACCGCTGTCGCCGCCTTCCAACAGGCTATTACAGGAAGTGACCAAGGTTGGAGAAGGGTGGATCGACGGGCCAGAGGACGTGTGCGTGGACAGTGAGCGAGGGTTTGTTTACGCAGCGAGCAGAGACGGGTGGATCAAAAGGCTGCACAGAGATGAGTTCTTGGAGGACTGGAAGATGGTCAACAGCTCCACCATGCTCGGGATCATAGTCAACGCTCACGGCCATGTTGTCCTATGCGACGCCACCAATGTAATGTTCATTAAACTGGCTACGGATACCTCAACCAACGTTCTTACTTCGTACGTTCATGTGTGTAGGGCTTGGTCAAGGTTGATGAAGACGGTGCAACCATCCTGGCATCGCATTTCAATGGCTCCAAGATCAAGTAAGCTAAGCTTGAACCTGGCTACTAGACAGTGTTCTAAAAAACGCTAGGCAGCCTCTAAGCGGAGAGGGACCGCCTAGCACCTAGGCGGCCTGTATGGTTTCCTAGGCGGTCTAGACGGACACTAAGTCACCGCCTAGTCGGGTTGAACGGCTAGGCGGATCCTAGACGGGGCCTAGAAAAGGGATTTTTAGAACACTGCTACTAGAATGCACATACGTGGATCAATAGAGCCTAGCTAGTTAGTTAACCCGCTAGATGATGAGGGATGATAGACTGACTGCCTGCAGCAATTGGGTTATGTAGTTTTGCAGACGAGCTGGTGGAAGCAGCCGATGGGAGCATCTACTTCACGAACCCGAGCGACAAATATGGCCTCCATAATTGGAGGCTTGACGTGTTGGAAGCCAAGCCTCACGGTCAGCTCCTCAAGTATGATCCCCATACCAAGGAAACATCCTTGGTGCTGGATCACTTGTCGTTCCCTAATGGCGTCGCCCTCTCTCACTCCCAAGATTACCTCTTGGTCTGTGAATCATGGAAGTGAGTCAAGACGTCATGTTACCCCCCCAAGAGTGAATTGAATTGAATACATGTGCTTAACTGATATTCAAGCTGTATGTACGCGTGTATGTTGGTTCAGGTTCCGGTGCCTCAAGTATTGGTTGAAGGGCGATCAAAGTGGAAGAACTGAGATCTTCATAGACAATCTTCCTGGCTCTCCCGACAACATCCATATCGCCCCAGATGAATCCTTTTGGATCGCCCTTCTACAGGTACCTTATGTTATATACCCAAGACAAGAGACTTCACTCGCATATATATAACATACGTGGTCAATCCGGTGTAGGTTACAATCCAACCCCAAATAATGAGGTTTGTGCAGAGGAGCAAAATAGCAATGCAAATACTAGCAACATACCCTTCACTCGCCAATTACATGATCAGAGTTGAGGAGAAAGCGAGAGTGGTCAATGTGGATGCTGGTGGCAGAATACTGAAGAGATTGGATGACCCTGACGGACGGATGATGACCTTTGTTACCACAGCTTTGGAGCACGAGGATCACCTCTATTTCGGAAGTCTGGCTAACAACTTCATAGGGAGATTGCCTCTCAACAAAACCCACATTAGTCAGGCATTCATTCCTGAAAACAAAAAATGATAAAGTTGTAATCATTCCAGAGTAGCTGATAAAAGGAGTTAATCCAATCTTGAGGATCATCAGACACACTCAATCTACAAACCATGTTGTTTGATGCAAACGGATGAACGAACACTGTCAGCGTTATGCAAGTGCAATAGCCCCCCAAGGATACAAAAACGAGCACATCTGTGGCCTTGTGTTGTAGCATGTCCACAGCCCACACTCTAGGACTCCAACCTATAGTACAAAATCAAAACATAAAATTACCTCAAACAGAAGCATTAGGAAGCAATTCATAGCAAGCTGAAGCTGAAGATCTATCATTATCCACTTCGCTTCCTTTGGATCCAATCATATATTCCTCCAGAGTCTTGCTCAAATATGAGTTTTTGGACCTCCTGCATAAAAACGGCATTAACCATGACAGAACATTCTATCATCATATATATCTTCCAGCTTCTTTATTAACTAATAATTAAGAGCAACCAAGAAGGCTGTTACAGCATACACTTCAAAGTTGCATCTCTCTTCTCACCAAGCACAAACGCCCAAAAAAGGCCCAAGATATTTCATCATCCTTGCTAGCTATAAACAAAATTGTACAACAGAAACTAACTAATCCTCGAACAGCCCATCATCCGACACAATTGATTGAGTCCCATTAACACGTGGGGGCTGGGTTGCGTAGTCCGCACTAGAGTCTCCCAGAATGCTGTAATCAAAGTCGTCATCGTCATCACTTTCATCCCCATCGTCATCAGCTTCTTCACTCTCGGGTTGTTTTGAATTGGATGAGCGTGCTGCCCTCCTCTCTTGCTGCTTCATGGCTTCCTCGTACGACATCTCATACCAAACATTGCCTTTGCCCACGATAGACTTGTTGTGGGCATCTGTTATGCGCTCTAGCTTGCTCTTCTCCGAGTTCTTTGGCTCTCCCCAGTAGTCATACCTGTAAAGGGGGTTTGTAGGATCATACTGGTTCCCGAATGCACTTGCATCAACGTATCTTCCTGGCTCTTCCAATGGCAGCCCAACAGCTCTTCGACTAACAAACACAGAGTCAATGTCAATGTCAATGTCAAGATCACAAACTACACAAAACAAGAGAGCACTCAGCCTGATTAAGTAATTAATCATTGCGCCCTACTTGCTCATGTCTCGGATGAGGGCTTCTCTCTCCTCAAATGATCGACGCCAATGGATCAAGTCATACTCGTCCATTTCTATGTTTCTTCTCAGCTTATCAACTTTGAACTCCTCACCGCTTTCTTTTGCTTCCTTCTGGAGTCTATTATTGAGCTGCATTATGAAGAATTTTATAACTTATGTACTTGGCACCTCATTCAGTGATAGATTTAAGCATCTGATTTCCACCTCATTCAGTGATAGATTTAAGCATCTGATTTCCATGGGAGCATAAGAGGAACGAACAACTTTCACAGACATCTAACCTGAGAAATACTCAACAAGGAATTAGAACATAGGGAGAGATATCTAACCTCACGCTCAGCCAAAGCTGCCTCGAGGTCGAGTTCTCGAACACTTGTTTTCTACGAGGATAAGGTCAGACAGATGCAAATTCAGATATCCACAAGGCCAATTAGTGCATGGAAGACATATCGATTACAAAAGCAAATCTCCGGATCAAAGAAACAATTACCAGAACCATTTTAGGCAGTAATGCTTGCTTATAGTACACTTCATCGTATTCCACACTATTTTCTTCATCAAACTCTTCTTCATCGGTCAACTCCGACAATTTCTTACCCTTGTATTTGTCAGGGTTGGCTTCGAAATCGTCCAAAACCATTTGCTCAGCAACGTGTATCTGCCACAGCTGTTAAACAAGCAACTAGTGTAAGATCTGAAAAGACTCATGAATCAGAATAGTTTCACCCATCCCTCAATTAGCATAAGAACACGGAAGAGATAAACGAATCTGACTGAGAGACATAATGAAGGAAGGCTTCTAGAAGCAAGAGATTATATTCTTATAGAAATATTTCAACAGAAATGCCCCTTATTCACCTATAGATACACTAACTCGCTCACTCGTTTATTTGGATGGCACGTCCCATTTTCTGTTGGACTAACAGCCTTACTAACACATCAACAAACACATTGACCTCTTACACAGTGACACAAAATATAGTTGAAGATCCAGCTCTAAATTCAAATTTTTTATAAGAAATTTAAAAAGAAACAGCAATTGAAGTAAATGATATGAATACATACAGTACTATGCAGTAAAAAAAAGCAAATAGTAGACAAAGGCACACATCTGGAGTCTTATACAGGAGAATGGTATTTGATCATCACACTCCTCTTGACAATGACGGTGAAGGACGTAAGCACAAGAACACAGATAATTCGGTAACAAAAGAGAATAAGGTCCCATGCCTTCCCATGGAATATTTCGCAACCAAAGGGCCTATCCACCCTCTCAAACACTTTACATTGAAGACATTTCTCTCTACAGGAAAAATATTTAACGACAAAAAATATCCTTTGAACCCATTTTTGGTTGACTTAGTGTGAATTACACTTGACACAGATTTATGTTCAAGTTTGACAATGTAATGAATCTAGACTGACACTGAAAAATAAGATAGGTCCAAAAAAGCGGAACACATCTCTACATTTGATTTACCTTGTCAACATAAGGGTGATTTGACAACAAAGGCTCCTCTTCCCATTTTATTCCTGGATCTTTCCTAGGAAGAGGTGGTCTTCCACAATCACGCTGCAATACATCAAGATAAAAGTTAAGGTCCGTAATATGGCCACTGAGTAAGAAGGATTAATATGAGAAAAAAAAAATTCAATGCAATCATATATACATACACGTAGTTCATCTGGATTGCTATCCTCATCGCGGTGAAATATTGGAGGGTACTCAAATCTATTGAAGCTGCATGGAGATAGATCAATGGAACCATTCAGATGGAATATGCAAATAATTTTAAGTTGTGACGATGCCTTTTGAAGCAGTTGTTAAAAGGACTGCAATATAATGGTAGTCAAGCTTCAAATAAGTGAATAATTTGGATGTACATACATCAAGTGGTCGATATTAGGATCAACAAAACGCAGTTCAATTGGGAACCGGAACCGATAAGGATCTCTCTTAGCCTGCAAAATAAGAAACACTTAGTCAGCAGTAATGATTCATCTAAAAAAATAACAAATAAAGATAGAGATGTTATAATGTGGAAAAGCTAATTATAAGATCTGGATTTTCGAGAAATTGATTACTTGTTTGAATACTGGGATGCATACTTTCGTTTACACTTCTTTTAAATAAAAAATGAAGAGCTGTTGATAAACAAACTATGCAGTCAAAATGTTCTTGATGCAAAGGTTTAATATGGGCAAGATATCTTACACTGCATAATTGATGTAAGCTTCAAGAAATCAAAAGAATAAATAACACAAAACAAGGAGGAAGGAAGGAATTAGAAACTACAAATTCCTAATCACCATTACTTACCAAAACCTCAACAATCACTTGCATACCAACTTTAATATGCTGCCGGATCCAGTACCAGTCATTATCCTTGATAGGAACCCATCTGAAAGAGAATAAAACACGTTGATACAAAAAGGCACATATGACAGTACTAGCAAAACGAGGGGAGAAATCAAATGAGTTTGCTTTCTATTCGCATCAAATCTTGTTTTGGCAAACGTATGTTGCTACCACAGGGTGGAAGAGCAATACCAAACCGCTCAAAGCCCACTGCATAACAGAGGCAGGAAGCAAGGAAACTCACCCGTCATATACTCCTCCGATGTCAACAAACGCTCCTTGATATAGGTGTAAAGTAGTCACTTTACCAACACATAGCTGCAGAATTCAAAAGGGGAGGTTAAAGTACAAGTTGGGGACTCAAATGAAACAGAGCAATATACAGTAAGTAAGAAGGAGCATAACGTTGATGGATTTACCTGCCCCGGGTAATAGAAGGGGAGCTCATACTGCAACCAGAGGGAAACAACACAAAATCATTATTACAGTAGACGTTAGGAAACTGAAAAACAACAAAAGCTGAGACACTACCATTCCCTCCACGTAGTCCTTGCCTCTCTTGCGCCTGCCAGGATGGTAATCTTGATCATACTGAGACGGGGAGTTATGTTAGAGCAGGTGGTGGGTGATAGTATGTGCACAATAACCAAAGCTAGCCGGTCTAGTTTTTACCAGGCCGGTTTTAATGGGTGAATTTGCAATTCGGTTTCTCCCTTGAGGTAATCAACTGAATTAATTATTACTCTACGTCATCATACTGATCCTACTCCAGCATTTGGGATAAAAACTAATGTTTTTCCGCTGCGTTTGTATTCCCAGAACCACAACAGTGGTAAAGAGCAGCAAATGGTAATGCTAATGGTTACCTTGTAAGAACCCCAACATAAACTAAAACTATAGTCTAGATTCTAACTGACAGTAATATGTAATCCGGTTTCTCCCTTGAGGTAATCAACTGAATTAATTATTACTCTAAGTTATCATACTGATCCTAGTCTAGCATTTGGATAAAAATTAATGTTTTTCCGCTACGTCTGTATCCCTAGAACCCCAACAGAGCTAATGGTTACCTTGTAAGAGTCCTGTTCGAGCTCGTCCTTGTTATGTTCAACCCAATCCCGATACTGATCAAGAAACACCTTATACCGGTCCAAGCACACTTCCTCCCCGGATTCGGACTCTCCAACTCCAACAACCTCGGCATTTTCCAGCTCCTCCAACGAAACCCGGTCAGCCATCATCCTATGAGCCCCCCTTATAAACTCCAGCTCCCCCCTATCGACCCTCCAGCCCCTGGGTGGCCAATCCCGGGGCGGCACCATCCGAACAACCACCGGCCCGTCCCAGACCGTCTCCAGGGGGTCCAACTGCTCCCCCTGGATCTTGAACTGGTCAGCATAATACTCGTCCTCCGAAACCCCTAACGCTTTAAGCTTCTTGCTGAGGTAGTTGGGCCTCAGCATTCTAAACGCCTCTATGGCCTCGGGGGACTTGAGGGCCAACTCTTCCCCCTCGTTTAAGGACTTCCGGGCGAAATCCGCCTCCGGGCTTAGGATCTCCTCCCATGGGGCCCACCCGCGCTCAACCCAGTTCCGTTTCCGGGCTTCGTCCTCTGACTCCTTCTCCTTCGGCCCGAACTTGGCTAGGAACTCCTCGTCGACTGGGACCTCGTCTGGCCCGTAGGCTCTAAAGGGGGTCGGGCATTTGCGGGTGGTCTTCGAACGCGACCGGAACGGGAAGGAAAGGGCGGGGTGGGGTTTAAGCAGGGTTTTGGATAAGAGGACGGGGCCTGCTGAGGAGATGTTTGGGATTTGGAGGGGTTGCATTTTCCAAACAACAGAGAAATTCCCACACTCCTTGCTCTGGAGGGAGGGGATGAGAACATACAAATAAAATGCACTGGCTACTTGGTTAGTCCTATGCTTGCTATTTTACGCACTAAGTGATTTGTTATCATTAACAGAGGAGTTCAACGGGTCGGGTTGGGGCGACCTGCAATGACCCACAAAAAATTTAAGAAGTTACCTGTGATCCGACTTGTAGGTTTGCAGATTTTGCGGATCGATCCGTTAGCCCGTTTGACGTGGTCCAATCGGTGTTTTTTATGCGATACAAAAATAAGTTGTGAATCAACTCCAAATACAGTAATTTTTTTAAAAAATATATATATAATTTAACACTAATAAAATCATTAAAATATATATATATATATTTTTAAATACATTTTAATACTAATTAAACAATAAAAATATTTTTTTTAAATGTAACGGGCCGCGGGTCGGCCCGTAAACCCGCGGGTTTAACCCGACCCGCGACCCGCAAACTTAAAAAAAATCGAACCGCAACCCGACCCATTATATGCGGGTCAGGTCACTTCGGGTCGCAGGTCGCCCGCGACATCGAACACCCTTGTTATCAAGAGAACCGATTTTTTTCCCAAAAACGTGACGGAACGGTCCAACAATGTAGTCCGTGACAAAATTAGGTTCCTTGCACACGTGAGTAATGCACCAACTCTGGAACTGATCAAGCAAATACTAAATGTGATTACGAAGTATCTCAACTTTCCACGGACAACTCTAATCAGCATACGTCTTTGACAAGCTGCAAGCTGTCTTCTTTAATGATCAAATGGGGAACACCTCTTCGGCGAACCTCTAAAATCAGCAACCAAAGCACTAAGGCTTCAGCCATCATCACAGGTTGACATCTAAGAAAAGCACTATCCAAATGTGCAGGAGCACCCAACAATCAGTGAGAATAAAACCAACAGAAGTAAAGTCCTTAGGAGAAACAACTCCATCAAAATTGAGTTTTAAGACATTCAGGTTGAGTTTTGTCCATTTGGAGTTTGATTTCCTCATTTTTCTAGTAGGGTACTTTTTTCTATCGTCTTCTTCGACAGAAGTGATAGCAATTTTCCCTTCTTCCGAGATTTTTAAAAAATTCACATATTATGTCGGGGTTTATCTGGTTTTGATTCTCGCATCCATTGAATACTTTCTTATTTCGGAAGTACCAGATACACCACCCAATGCGTACTAAATCCTCCATTTCTTTTTTTGTGATTTTTTTTTATCATATTTCTTTTACAAAGTATGTCGGATATCGGTTATCCTCATTGATTTGATTAATGATATGGGCAACTTTGTGGTTGGTTGAGACCATTACTTGAGTATTTATACCACATTTTAAGAAGAGGTGGTGGGCATCCTCATTAGTATTGTTACAAAATTTGCACCCTTGTGGGACTGTAATGTGATTTGCGATTCGCTTCCTTTGGTTGGTAGTCCATTACATCACATTTTTCATAAAAAGTTTTTTTGATTGGGTTGGGTGTTTAGTTTCCAAATCCATTCAAAATCGATTGGGGTTCTCCTTTGTTTTCATGTATCTATTGCATCGTTGAGTGTGTTCAATACCAACAGTTTTTGCTCGATTTTTAATAGAGTCAATCTGGTGTTTTTTATGTGGGGTTATGATTTTGGATATATTCAATTTCTCGGCATCTTCTGGGTTAAGGACCTTGAGAAGTTTATCAATGTCTCGAGAGGTATCACTAATGAGGTACTTACTTATTGTTTCATCTCAATCAATATCTTGTTGTTTGTCTGCTCTTGGTTTTAGATTGCCAATTTTTGTCGAGTTATCTCCCCAAAATCTAATGGTTTTACCATCCCCCACTTGCCAATGCAATCTAGAGAGGACGAGATTTCGGAGGCTCATAAGTTTTGCCCGTTGCCATGATGTGTTATATTGTTTTTTGTAGTTGAAAAGGTCTTGTTTCTTCAGGTATTTTTCTATGACAATTTTGGCCTAAATATTGTCTGGCTCAGACATGATCTTCCATAGTAGTTTTATTTGAAGTGTTTGGTTCATTTCTTTCGCTTTTGCAATGCCTCTCCCTCCTTGCTTAGGAGGCGTGCATATGGAGTTCCAACTGACAAGTGGTTTGTACCCACTTTCCTTATTCCAAAAATAGTTTTTATTTATTTTGTCTAGTTCTTTGTGAACAGATTTTGGAAGGTAAAATGGTTACATGAGGTAGTTAGGTTGTGCCTAAAGATTTGATTTTATAAGGATCTTCCACCCTTTTTGAGATAATGAGTTGGCTTTCCATTTAGCTATTTGCTCTCTCATCCTCCTAGTAAGAGATTTGAAAGTGTTTTTTTGTTACATATCCACTTCAACCTGTATCTTACATATATCCAGGTTGAAGGGCATTTGTGTGTTTTTTGTTACACACAAAGACACTTCAACCTGAATCTTACATATATCCACTTTTCGCGGTTCACTACTCCCGCTAGATTAACTATTTTCAATGAGTTGTGATGATATAATTATCTATAGTAAGCCAAATATCATCTACATACAAGACCAAGTATCTTCGTGTTATGTTTGACGGAAGGTGTATGCTTTGTGGCCTTTGACGTCTCCTTATTTTGTTTGAAATGCTCAAAATTTTCATATTTTTGGGTTGAAATGAGATAATGGCTTAAGATGAAAGAGAAAACTATAAAATTTCCTACTTATGCAGTTAAAATTTGGTAAGCTTAAACCGTACAAGTGCTTTTATATATGTATGGTAGATAATGGTTTGATATTCACTACTTGACTTAAGGATGAGCTTTAGTCCAAAATCGGATTGGACCGGTTGCCTTCAAGACCGAGGACCGGAGTGAAATTTCCGGTTCGGTCCAATTTCAAACCAGTTTTGGACCACATTTAAAAATTATAACTTAGCTAGAGAAATTATATATAAGTTATATAAAATATAATATTATAAGTATATAACAAAACTTAGATATTGAGAAATAAATTTTATAACAAAAGAATTATTATTTTTAGGGAAATTCCGTTTGGTACCCTCGAGTTTTTGACTTTTCCAGATATGCCCAAATAAAAAAACCTATTCCGAGAAATCCCTCGAACTTTTGCAAAAGTTTGGATTGTACCCTTACATGTAAATGTCTCTTAGATTATAGTAAAATTCGTTTATTTTTTATAATAAAAAATATTTTTAATATTTTGCTAAGTTAAAAAATCAATTACAATATAAAGTATAATTTAAATAAGTTTCAAAATATAATATATAAAATATTATATAACATATGATTTCAAGTTAATTTATGTAATATTTAGCAAAATAAAACCAAAAATATTTCAATATTTATTTTAAAAATTTATTTATACTGTGAACTAGACTTGTCAATCGGGTCGGGTCGGGCGGGTTCGGGCGGGTTCGGGTTGGGTCATTCCGGGTTCGGGTTGAGATCTGGTTCGGGTCCATCTAGGTCGGGTCTTAACGGGTTATCGGGCGGGTTCGGGTTGGCCGGTGGGTCAATTTTTTTTGAAACTTTATGAACTAAAAAAAAGCCAGAAATGAGGTGTTAAGGTGACCCTTTTATATAAGCTCACGTGGTCGTATATGTATTTGGCCTATTCACAATCATGTTAAATGCAAATATATAGACCTTGCTACACTTCTAGGGAGAAAGTACTTTTTAGGAAGAAGTATACTTTTTTTTGTCTTGAAATTAGTGTAACTAGTTACTTTTTACAATTTTTGAAGTAAAAAAAGTATACTTTTAACAAAATGACTTTTTAATATAAAGTGCAATAAGACCTATAGGCATTTGTTAGATTTACATCATCAAAGTAAAAGAAATAAAGTTAAAAAAGAACATGGATATCATCTCAACTATGAGTATAATATCAAGCAATTAAGATTCATCCTCATTTCTTTTTTGAATTTCCATTCTTATCTACTACTCCGTATAATCTACTATAATTACAATATAAAGCAGAACCCAAGTCTTTGTAAAAATTTGTGCCACATCATCATGTTTTAATAAAATAATGGGTTTATTTTTTTGCATTATATTTTCTAAGAATAACCCATTTATCTACTTTATATCATATCTAATTTCCTTATATCTGATTCATATCTAACCCAAATTTTGATATCTTAAGATTTTTTCCTAACTTGATTTTTAAACATTATATCCTTATATGACTTTTGTTTTGGTCGAATATATCCTTATATGACTAAACAAAATATTCAAGTAATTTTTTTGATAACTTAACAAATTTTCCTTATTAATTAATATATGTTTTTGTCATTATTAAATCTTGAAGAATATTGAAAAAAAACTTTCACATATGTCAATAAAATACTAAATAATAATGTAGTAATGAAAAATTGAATATAATTTTTTAAGAATTAACATTGTATTAATAAAAGTACATGTATAAGTCAATAGGTTCGGACTCTGGTCTATCGAGTTTAGATTGTAAATTCTCGAGTTAAAAGCGGATTCGTGTCAAATTTCAATCTCGAATCGGTTAATTCGGATCTATATTTACATTACCCGTACATGGCGGAATTTGTACTAGTAACATATATTGAAAAAACATCTAAACAAACTCTAGACTCTAGATTATAACCCAAACTCACACCACATGTGATGTGATGATCCGAATATATCTCTAACCCGAACCATTTGAGAGGGCAGCCCAACATTTTGCCATTTTGTAGTTTAAAAAAAAAAAAAGAGAGAGAATTGGGTCCCCAAATACGAACTCAAATCCTCTATCCCGTCCCACGTCCCCTTTCCGTGTCCCTCGTTTCTTATTGGTCGAAAGTATGAGTCCCTCTATATTTTCCCTTTAATTCTACCGAAATAAATAACTTCAACCAATAAGAAAGAAGGGGACACCGGAAGGGGACACCGAAAGGGGACGGAGGATTTGGATCCCCCAAATACAGAAGCCGCCACCCCCGAGCCCGAGCCCGAACCCGTTCGTAAGAAAGACGCCTTTCTCCTCCGACTCCAATAACTAAAAGCAGCCCACCAGTTCGCTATTCAGCATTCATCAACCAACACCAGAGAAAGCCGAAGGAGTTGCAGAAGAGATGGGATCGTCCCCTCTTCTCCATCTTTGCTTCCTCTCCGTTTTGCTCTCCTCCTTCACCTCCTTCGCCCTCACCGCTTCCCCTTTCAAGAGTACGTTCCTCTCTCTCCCTCTTTGCTTGGAAAGATAATTGCGAGATTATTATTTCAACACTTTCGATTACCTATCCTTGATAGGCCTCTAGGTTTTCATGTGCGCTGAGTGAATGCAATCAAATTCCATTTCTGTTCGCGTTTTTCAAACTCTCGGGCGCTAATAAGGGCAAAGACATGCCGATTTTGGCTTAATATCTATAAACAGTTTCTTCTCTTTTCCCAATTCCTATTATTATTGGTTTGTGGTAAGGTACTTGGCTAGAAATGTTCATGCTTTTGTTGAACTTCCGACTGGTTTTGGGGCATGTTTTTATTTTTGGATTTGTAAACCTAAGATTGCATGTCTATAGGTTCTGTAGCTTGCTTGCTTTGTATTATTCCATAGGATTGGTTTAAGTAATGTTTAAGTTAATTACAGGCCGTAATGATCCAATTGGTTTAGAAATCAGCAACTAGTAATCGATGCTGGTAGATACAACAAATTCCATTTCTGCTTGCGTTTTTCAAACTCTCGGGTGTTGATAAGGGCAAAGACATGCCGATTTTGGCTTAATATCTATAAACAGTTCCTTCTCTTTTCCCAATTGCTATTATCATTTCGCTACTGTTGGTATTTCTCAGTATTTTTGTGGCCATATGGTTTGTGGTAAGGTACTTGCCTAGAAATTTTCATGCTTTTGTTAAACTTCCGACTGGTTTTGGGATTTGTAAACCTAAGATTGCATGTCTGTAGGTTTTGTAGCTTGCTTGCTTTGCTTTATTCCATAGGATTGGTTTAAGTAATGTTTAACTTAATTACAGGCTGTAATAATCAAATTGGTTTTGTAATCAGCAACTAGTAATCGATTCTGGTAGATGCAATGATGACAAGGAATCCTTCTGTTGTAATCAATCATTGGAAAATAATACAAGGTGTTTGACATTCCAAAATCAGTTGTGTCACATATGGTTTGGGAATTCAACCTACTTTTCTGTGTTTGGATGTACGTTTCCGTTAGATCAAACCTTGATTCGTAACTGATTTCAATTGCTTTTGGTCATTGAGTTATGGGGCATGAGATGACGAGAATCAAATTGGTTTAGAATCAACTAAGTCTATGAAGTAAGTCACGATACAATGAAAAGGAATCCTTCTGTTGTAACTAGTCATGGGAAAGTAATACAAGGTGTTTGACATTCCAAAATCAGTTGTGTCACATATGGTTTGGGAATTCAACCTGCTTCCCTGTGTTTGGATTTACGTTTCCGTGATATTTAACCTTACTTCGTAACTGATTTCAATTGGTTTTGGTCATTGAATTATGGGTCATGAGATGATGAGAATCAAATTGGTTTAGAATCAACTAAGTCTATATAGTAAGTCACGTTAGAACAATGAAAAAGAACCCCTCTATTGGGATCAGTTGATTATGATCTTTATTATGCAGAGAAACGGGATAACGCACATAGTGATACTAACCATGTAATAGTCATGCAACATATAGAGATGAAAAATAATGCTTCTCTGAAACAACAAAAAGAACCCAAAGAGCCTTATGCCTAACTTTTCTCGGCTTGGATAAAGTCCAAATCTGGATTTCAGTGAAGGAACAAATCTAGACATTCTGATGAACTTATTAGCGTAAAGATTCGAACCTTCCAAAAGCTTTCACCCTTAGAATCAACATTCTGATGAACTTTCTGAAAGGGAACTAGAGATTGGAATATGGATTAAGAGGGATATATCTCAAAAAGAACATCCAAAGCATCTGACTGCAAGTATCTTTAACTGTAAAGTTTTTACTTGGATATTATTGTGAAAGTAAGGGAAGGTTATGAGCCCTTATACCATATGAACTAAATGATACTGGCCTCAATATGTGGATAGCCCCAAAAATACTCCAAATTATACCGTTATTTACATTATGAATTTGATTGTCTGTAGGAGCACTTGTCTAGATTTATTTCGTTATTCTTTGTTTGCTGCTTAGCAGTTTTATTTTCTTCATCTGCTGGTACATGGCCATCAACTGTTGGAATAATATTGGTTCCTCCTAAATTTCTCTTATTTAGGCCTTAGTTTGGAAAATCAAGTCTTGGAGATCAGACCATCTCCATTGGTTGGGCATGCATCTGATCGTGGCTCTAAAGATATATTATCATGTGAGCGAGTGCATGTTTCTGGCATCTCAAGGCTAAAACTTGGGAACTATGCAAGTTCAACTCGTCTTATCTTGGCACCATCTGTTGTCATTCCTGAGAGATTGCACAGTAAGATCCAGATTTGTTCACACAGGTAAGCTTATGGCCTTCTTTTCCTTCTCTCTTTTTTTTTATAATCCAGAAACTAAATTGGTTCGACTTCATCCTTATTGGGAAATTATGCCTCATTCTCACACTTCATTATACAGGAATGTCTCACTCCCATTATGTCGCTGTGGAAAAGATGAATGGAGACCTGTTCAGAAGGGAATATGGAGTTCAGCCTTGTCTCCTTATGAGGACAGATACATTGATGTGAAGTTCATTGGTGATATATCGGGTCATGTGACTATTACTGCTGAAGAAGGTTGAGATTTCGTTCAGTTGGTTTTCTGCTTATAATATATCTTCATTGCCTTCTAATCATGATCCTGCCTTTTCATGCAGAGTTCCAAAATTGGCGCCTCGTATGTCTTGTAATAGGGTTCACGTTATTGCTAGTGGCGCCAATTGTTAGCAGTTATGTGCCCTTCTATTACGGAAGCTCTATGGTGATTGGTGTCTTGTTGGTTATCATAATTCTTCTATTTCAGGTTTGAATTCTCAAACTTCTTTATTTATTTATGGTCCTCAACCTTTTGTCCGCTGGTTTGATGGGGCAGTTAATATCAAGAAGAACCTCAAAATATTTTCGGTACCTATTGGACATTTCTTATCATATATTACATCGCATGCCGTTAACATGATCTGTTAGTCGATTTGGATGTTGACCTCATAAAGTCTCTCCTTCAACTAGTTTGCTTAAGAGGATACTGGGTTAGTGTGTTGGTTTCTTGAATTTCTTTTGAAAATAATTGTAAAATTTTTCTATATATATAGTAAAATCCATCACATACTCGTACTTTGGAGAAACTCCACTGAGAGTGCTCATTTCATATTTCGGAAAGTTAGAATTGATAAAGAGGTGAGAAAGATTCCATTTTTACCACTATTTTCACATGATAACAAGTTTGGGGAGATCCAGGGATCCAAATGAATCATAGGCCAAAGCCCACAAGTCATCACCTCTCAAAATACTGCGATGAGGCCTTTACACGAACAAAATATACAGTTGACCTAGATAGAGGCATACGATCCACGTTATTTCCCCTCAATTGTAGTATTCTAACTTCTAAGCTTATCATCATAGATTGAGGCTTATGTTTTTTTTTTTAATTTTCCTGTTCACTTTAGTTAGTCTAGTCATATGTCTTGCATCAATTATGTGCTCCCATTTTCTTATGCTCTGCCGTTTTTGTTGTAGGGTATGAAATTATTGCCAGCTGGCAGGAAAAGTGTCTTCTATATATCTGTGTACGGATCAGTAGTAAGTAGTGTTCTGCTTCAGTTGAATTTTTGCCAGCTTTCAATTTGCCTGCTCCACTTATATGCCTTCTCTTCTTCTAGATTGGTGCAGGATCTTTCATTATACACTATTTCTCCGTGATGGTGAATTCAATACTTGTCAACTTTGGATTGACGGAAGAGATGCACAATCCTGTAAGATTTATTTCTTAATCTGTATTCTAATAAGAGTTTGAAGGTAGTATATTCTAAGTGTATGACCTATGTTGTCTAGTGTCATGTTAGTTGACGGTATAGAAGTATGACTTTGGTCTTCATCTGTAGTTTCTTATGCTTCTTGAATCTATTTAAGATGTTATTCTTTGTTCTATTCTGTTCATAACTAATTGAGATGCTTAATACTGTTTGGTTTGTAGGTTTCCGTTTTTCTCCTTGTTGGTATTACTCTTGCAGGAGCTGCACTAGGTTTCTATATTGTGCGAAGATTTGTTATTAAAGAGGATGGCTGTGTGGACATTGGTGTTGCTCAGTTTGTGAAGTGGGCTATGCGTTTTGTTGCAAGTACCTTCATTCTTCAGGTAATTCATTGTTTTGTGTCAGTCTAGAATACTTTGATTATTTTTTGAGAAGTTATAACGTACTGTGCATTCTAGTGTCCTTGATAAAAAAAGAAGAAGAGGGGGGTTAGGTTAAGAGTATTTCATAGGCATAACAAAGCATTTGTCTTTCATTCAAATAACTTGCTGTTGGTGATCATTGGTTTTGGCCTAAGAAAAATGACATATAATAATCAGGTTCCTCTAGGAGGGGGATATTACTATTCCCATGAGTTACTGATGGTTCTCAAGTTCCACAGGAGGTTTCTCTAGTTGGTATATCAATTGCTGTTGGGAAAACGTATTTGAACTCTCAATTAACATGGGATTTTGCCGATATTTATGTGAATGGTTGTGATTATGTGTCTTCTGGTAACTCTACAAAGGAATTATCTGACCTGATGTGCTAATTTCAATGAATAAGCTTTTATTATCGAAGAATAGAATGCATGAACATTTGACAAAGATAATTGAAATTAATGATATGGAAAACACAGCCAAATTAAAAGTTGAATGAACAAGATGAATGCAAAACCCTATGAGCATAGTGAGTGAGAAAGCTCCTTTAAGCTCCTAGGGAAAGAAATTCTTTGGAACAATATGTATATTTAGCACTCTGAGAGGAAGTACTATATATGTCTACCGCCCATTTGTTTGCATTCGTAAACCTACCAATGAGTAGTTGTTTCCTTTGTTTATTGAGAATTAATTTTTTCCCCCAGGACATTCAAAGAATCTTTATGATCTTTAAGTTTTGGAAGTCATTCCATCCACTTTTTACAAACTTCTAGAAGTTGGAGGGTAGCTAGAGCAAAATTGACAAGACTTCTATGAAACCTCTGACATAAATTCACGTTTAATTAGTGACACCTGTTCATGTGTTGCTTCCATGCATCCCCTAATTATATGGCTTGAAACTTTTAATACGCGTTTTTATACTGTTGGGAAATCTGCTGAAGCGACCAAACCTCCTAGTGGAGTTGCACCACATTGACCTTTCCTCAGTTTTGCTAAAAGTTATGTCATCAATCATTGTGCCTTTGCCAATTCAGTGGCATTAATAACATTTTGGTACATGTGGTGATAGAATTATTTTCTTATATTCTCTTGTACACCGTAGTATACTCCATGATAGTCTTAGTTTCTTTTCCTTCCCTTTGTTATCGTGAATATCCGCTACTAAATTCTTGCTTAGTTGGGCATAATTCGTAACATGTTAGTTTATGATACATCTTCTGTGGACCACTACTGTTGTCCATCCCTTACATCGTTTTCTTAACATTGTCCATCTCTTCAGGGCACTCCAGATACACTTCTGTCATTAGTGACATTAATGTTTTGCTCAGCGTTGTGCTCATCAATCACAAGGATTATCAGAAAGTGCGAAGCTTTCAGGTACCATTCATAATGATTAATTACTGTCTTGATACTATGTTTGATGAAACTATGACATTGTAGTTTAGGTGCATTTGACTGCAAATATTTTTTTAAGCTGTTAGAGTACTTCGATTTCCTCTACATTACTGGTAATACTGATTTACATTTCTAAAAGTACCGGAGAACGAAGAAATATGTGGTGGACAGGGCTGGACTTTCCCAGATGGACAATGTTGTTGTTTGTGTAATTAATCTGACATGTGAAGGAAACTTTCAGGACTTGCAGTCCCAACTCAAGAAGGTCCCGAGCAGTCACCCCTGCACACAAACGTGCAGAATTTCACAGCAAGCCAGGGAAGACGACGCAACCTCAACCGAAGTTGTGGAACAGTTCCACCAGATCGAGATCATGGTTTGGTTCTCCGGTCAAAGGTGATTGTACATACATATTGTATATCAGGAATTGTCCATGCAACCATTTCTAAAACCCTACAACTCCTCACTGCCTTTGCAATTGCTACAGGTTTGGTGTTGTCTCCGCCGCGAACACGCACTCCCGAATATTATTCCACGTTCCACAACGTGTCCAACAGGAAAAGAATGTCGAGGAAAGAATGGGAAGAGTTCACCAAGGAATCGACGCGAGAAGCCATGGCCGGGTTGGCTGGTTCTCCTGAATTCACAGACTGGGTTATCAATAACGCTGACAGAATACAACTGCTTTCGGAAGACAGTTCAGACGATGAGCAGGTTGTGGGAAGTGAATCCAATGAGTCCAGCGAGGAGACCACTGAGCAAAGTGGAAATCGACGAGGAGCGCTCAAGTGGTACTGAGCAAGATGTATACTTGTGTAGGGAGTTAATATAGTAGGCTACGGTATGTAGACGACAACCTTGAATGAAGGGCTTGCTTGTGTAGGACTGAACTGGTAGAGCTCATGCACGTTCACTTTCTCTAGCAAATTGAATTGTAGTGATATGTAGAGTTGTGTGTTTGGACAGCAACTGCATTCCTTTAGTAAAGGCTATTCTTCATTTTTCTCTTAGTGTATAAATTTAGTGGACATTTTTATTTATTATTTTGAGCACAAAAGGGAAATCGTTCACTTAGCACTAGCAGAGTCAAACTGAAAAATCTATACATATTCTTTAAAAATCAGAAAAAAAAAGAATAAGTAGGCGTTTTGGGTTTCTTTATGGGGTTGGGCTTCCTTACGGGTGCTAGTCGATTTTCTAAAAATGTCTCTGGTCAAAAGATTATATCGCCACATGTTCTTTACGGGTGATAGGAAACAATATATTGTTAAATAGAAATTAATTTTATCGATATAGATATAAATATGAAATAATATAGGTATATTGTTAAATAGAAATTCATCTTCTAGATATGGATATAAATATAACTTCAAAGATTATTATATGATTTTATTTTCATTGGATGTTTGAAAAGATAGAAAATTTAAATTTAGTAGGTAAGTAAGAAATTAGTCTAATTATTTGTTTTACAATAATCTAAATTTTATTTCAAAGTTATAAAAAAATCCCAATAATTTCATAATTGTATTTTCCAAATTTTATCTTCATTGGTTCTTTAATAAATATTATTATTTAATAAAGACTAAGAGAAAATCGGAGAATACAATTCTGAGATTTTTTTTTCGGATTTTTTTATTATTTAGAAATAAATTTTAGAATTTTTTATTACATATAATTAGACTATATCTATATTCCCCAATTTTTTTATAATAAAAATCACGTTTTATTAATACAATTGACCAAGCCGAATGAGGAATGCAAGGCTATAAAAAAAAATTGTTCAGAATTTTGTAAAACAGAAGAACACTACTACCCTTCCCTTCGGAGAAAACTGATCGGCGTTGACAATAAATGTTGACTGACCTCATTAAACCTCTTACGCTCCGTTTTTTCCCCCCGTCTCACTAAGCTGATCTAGCCAATTCGATACTGGATGTGATTGGTTCCAAATTAATTGGGGTTTGAGATGGGATCGAGAGATTCGGTGGTGGAAATCGAGAGCTTGGCGAAAGGGTTGCTTTCCGGGAACGGATTGGGCGACGTCGACGAAACCGAGACGGTGTTGTACACGGCGTCGTTTCGGGAAACGGAGGAGCGGTTCGTTAAGTACCAGACTGCTCAATGGGTATTGTATTCTCTGCTGTTTATACTGGCTTGGGGGATTGGGGTCTTCATGTTGCTGTATTTGCCCGTTCGCCGCTACATTCTCCGAAAGGACATTCTTTCAAGGAAGCTCTATGTTACCCACAATTCTATTGTTTATAAAGTAAGTCCCTTTCTTGCCTCTTTGGTGCTTTGTTGGGGGTTCTGATTTTGATCAATTTGCTGGCAAAAGCTGGGCTCCTCTGACATTATTGGCAATCTATTGGGGAAAACTCATATTAGACAGATGCAATTATGTGATAAAACCAGTGTTCTAAAAATCTCGGTTAGGCCCCGTATAGGCGCTGGGAAGTTCTCATCTGCCTAGGCGGTGTCAGGGTGTCTGTCTAGGCCGCCTTGGCAATAGTATAGGATGCCTAGACGCTAGGCTGTCCATATCCGCCTAGAGGTCGCCTAGCGTTTTTTAGAACACTGGATAATACCCTTTAAGCCTTGAAGAACCATGAAGACATCTTGATCATCTATGAGTTCATGTCTATTTTGTGGGAATGAGAATCACTCATACCCAACCCTAAGGCCAAAGTAAACACATTTATGAGTTTAGCTCATTCCTAAACCGATTCCTTATACCGGTGGCGGTGGTATAGAAAAAAACAGGCCCTAAGCCTGGAAGAATTATGAAGACATCTTGAGCATCTCAGTCCTTTGGTATCTACTACTAAAATTGAACAAGTAACTACGTTCAAGCAATGATCTCTATTCTATATCGTCTCTCCAGTGTAGAACCAGCTCTCTGTCATCTTTAAGTTTGATGCTGAAAGCAGTGTAAGTTTATGCAATCTTTGTTATTTAGCTCAGGTCACAAAGCCGGTGTCGTTTCCTTGTTTTGGAGTATTGAAGAAGGAGAAGCATATATTGTTGCCTTCAGTAGCAGATGTTGTCATTGAGCAAGGTATAATGCTTCAGTCAGTTTTCAGGAGTTTTGATGATGCTAGTTTAGGTTGATTGGTGTGAAATTGTTAATCCATCATAGCGTAAATGTCCCCAGCAAATTATATTCCTCTCTATCATCCCTTCCCACGGACAAGTCCTTATTTGCCTCAGTCTTTGGCCTTTGAATTGAGACTAGTGGATTAGTAGTTAGACATCAAATTTATGTTCTTATTGAACATGACATACATTTATGTGCTAATATCCTTCAACTGTTCATAATCTACTTTTGCATGTTAATTAGATTAACCAAATGTATCAGTTTATGAACATGGCATTAGTTTATGTGTTAGTATCCTTCAAACGTGACTTTCATACCTAACTGAGGCAGAACGAGTTACTCTACTTGCTAACGTTTCTATAAGTTCCATAATGGGGCCTGATTCACTTCGTGTTACAGAATATTGTTTATGGTTTTATCTTCCAATCTTTTGATGATTTACTTAGGGACTGTTGTTTGATCGTAGGCTATTTGCAGTCCCTCTTTGGTATATTCTCTGTTAGAATTGAGAATGCTGGTGTCAGGAGACCCCCTAGCGATGATGTTCAAATTCAAGGTGTTGCAGATCCAGTTGCCTTTAGAAAGGTGATGTTTTTCCCCATGACTAATGCAACACCTATTGACTGCAAGTTGAAGTATTCATTCATCTAAATTTGCTAATTTTATGCATTTTAGGTTGTTCTTGCCCAGGTTGCAAATATGAGAACTGATGCTTTTTCTAGACAAATTTCTGCAATTGAAGATGGTTCAAGCTGGAAAGCCTCACACCCACAAGCTGCTTTGGTATGTCAGTATGAGTGACTGGTCACTTCATTTTCTTCACAAGTGTAGCCTTTATTTGAAGAAGTATGTATCGATTAGTAACTAAAAAAAACCATTCATGATAGCTTCGACTTACTGAAAGTAAATTTTTGTATACAAAAAGAACATGTAAAAGCAACAAGAGGAGTACTTATTAGATTACAAAGACATTTAGCATTTCCATTGAATACATATTGTTTAGTAGCTTGTAGGTTATCCTTGGGATTGGGTACTGGTAGTGGGTACATCTCAACATTTCTGGCTATTTTCTGTAATCATCAAGATACTACTTGAATGTATCTACGAATGGTGTTGCAATTATGCTGATTTGATAGGGAAAAAAACACGATAATCTAACTAAAGGAAACTGTTGAGATGGGGGAAAAAATCTCCTTGATCAGTCTAAATTTAATCAGACTAATGGTTCCCTTCCCTGTCACCTTAGCATCTTAACTATGCCTCTGACTAGTGTACAACAAAGTGTGCGTCAGTCATGCCTAGGCTCTAAAGCATAAGGAAAATACTTCCGGATGTTGTGCTGTAGTCATCTAGTTATGCTATCTTTCTATTGCAGCTTTTGAAATTAGTGTTTATGAATGGAAAATTGCATGTGTGTTGAAATTGGAGATAGTTTTTGATTTATATTTTCTGGTTAGTTCTAATAGTTTCCTTAAAAAATAAACACTTTCGAGTTTGGGCTTTAATTTGTTCTGTCCTGTCCTTGACTTCTTTTATGGTAACCATGCTACTAATGCAATGACAGCAATGGCTGGAAGCAAATGGCATTTCAAGTGCCTTGAATTTTTCCATTTTCCAGTTACATAGAAGTTAAAGAATAGGCTTCGAAAAATAATTGGTTTATCTCTGTGATTTGCTCTTGTTAATGTATCCCTCTGTTTCTGAACTTCATACCTTCAATTACTTCCAGGCATCTGCGTCATCAAAATCGTTGAGATGTGATGCAATCCCTCAACCAGGGGAATTAGTACTTCTGCAGAAATTGGAGGAAGTCGGAAATTCTGTCAAGGTAGAAAAATTGGCTAATTACAGTTAGCCCTTGAGATCATCCCCCATTGTCATCTTCTTTTACACAAAACATTAAGTTTCATTATCTGTTTCATATAGCATTAACCCATCTTGTACATAATCACTACTTACAGAAACTTGAGAATTTGATTGAGGAACAACAATTGCATCCTGCTGACAGCATCTGATCATGATGATTATGCTAAGAAGACACTATTGGCATTCTTATGAGTTTATCCTGGTGGAAGTGTTGGTTATAAATCTTAGTGTGTTCTGTATCTTTTCTTTTGGGTGTAATAGGTGGGAATGTTTATTTAGAGTGTTTTAATTTTATCCCCCTTCAATTGTAATTAATAAGTGAATATATACTTTCTGTGTTTGCCAAGGATTGTCATTTCAGGTTTTGATACAAGGGGAATTTTGGCACCCTCGTGTTTTTGCTTTTGTGAATGATGTCGTGAAAAAAAAGGAAAGTTATTCCGGATGTTATTCATGAAGTCGTCCAAGAACAAGAGTAACATCAAGTGTTGGAATTGCGGTGAAAATGATCGCTATAGGAACGAGTTTCAGAATTCATAGGGCAACGGTGCAAATGCAAATTATGTGGGAGATGCATTGATTATGAGAGCAGCTGAGTACCCAAATGCTTTGATATCTGGTGGGAGAGAGAAAGTGGTTCCTAGTAGACATAGTGCAAGGGTTGAGAAACCATACGTTAGGTGTTTGGTGTGGTGGGAGAAAACCTTGGTGACAAGCAAGAATTGAAGTTGGGCGAGGCTTTCAATGGTTTAAGTACATAAGATGGAAGTCTAGCACTACCACTATCAGAAGGGAGGATCATCGGGAGGATGATGATGACACTCTGGAGCATTCTTCGGGTGGGAGAATGTTGAGCGTGAAGAAGACAACAATTACAATTGGGATCAGTTTTCAAGTGGGAGATTGTTGGGTTATGGGGCCTATTAGGTAGTGGGAAGATGGGAACAAGCCAGAAAAAGGGACGAAGCTCTGGAGCGAAAACCAGGTTGGGGCACAAAAGCGCGCCCACGCATTGGATAGTTTGCCTGCGTTTTGGGTCACATTTGAGGATTTCAGGTGGAAACAATAGAAATCCCTTAAATTCCCAACATCAAAATGATTTTGATTGATGATAGTAATAGAAAGAAAAAACACAATACTACTGTACTACAAGACAATATGTATTAGAAACTCCAATATCCAATTTGTCAATTTGATATTGCAATGCCAAAAAGGTAACTTCGAGTTGAGGTGCAAATTCACAAATTTTCCTTATCAATTCAACAAAATTCGACTGAAAATCGAGCCGGCCCAACTAGTTCCCAGTAAGCCGATTCGCAAGACCTTTTCACAACCGGAAGCAAAGAGTTCACAAGCAATTCTTTCGCCGCCCAATTTACATGGAATCAGCACAAACCTCAAATACACTCACTTTATAGCACACATGTTGGTTGACATCCTCCTCCAGCCATTTTCTGCTGTACCATCAAGCCTCCCTCCTATGAACACACCCACTCAACAAATTGAGGCCATTAATTAAGACGGTTAAAAAAACAAGGACAAATCCAGTGTCTGTCTAGTCTCCTCCGTTGCAGCAAACTTGTGCACAGCACTCCATGCATCCAAAGCACGCAAAGGCGGTGCAGAACTGGGCGAGAACGATAGCGCATTGGTTGTTGACTTTGTTACAGCAGTCGATGCAGCACATGCAGCAGCAACAGCCAAAGAGTTTGGCGCAACAGTCGGAGGTGCCCTTGATGATGATCTCAACTGCTTCTGGAGGCTTTACTTCTTCGTACCCCGGAGGAAGGTTGTCTCTTGTAGCTTTCAAGTTGCCAAAACCGAGGCCAAGGCCTCTCACCTCTCGTGTTTCGTTAGGTTTATTACCTGCAGCTTTGACTGCTGACTTGCGTTTCTGGATCACAAAATGAATCATGAGTCAAGTCAACAGGCATTGTATTAATGTATTTGTATTGTACTCAATGTTTAAAAAAAAAACGCTAGGTGGCTTCTAGGCGGAGGGACCGCTTAGCGCCTAGGCGGCCTAAACGGTTGCCTAGACGGCCCAGACGGACACCTAGGCACCGCCTAGGCAGGTTAAAAGGCTACCGGTTAGCGCCTAGACGGGGCCTAGAAGGGATTTTTAGAACACTGATTGTATTGTACTTTAGGAAGAAGATTAAAGGATGAATGAATGCCTTTTGCCCTCCTTCTGCAGCCTCCTTTGTCGTATCGGTCTCAATAACGGTCATGCGGGTGTACTCGGAAAGAATGCCCGTCTGCATGCTCATTTTGGCCACCTGTCCTCCCAAGTGCTCAAAACAATGATGAGTTCTCCAGAAAATACAAAATCACATGTATCATGAAATTCTATAAGACATTTTTTACCTTCTCTTCCAGCTGCCTGTCTTGTAAAAGCCATGCCTGAGCTGTAGATGTAGGTATCTGCTGCATTGCAACCATCTGATGCAAGGCCCCGAGTGCACTAAATAATGTCAATAGTGATACGTGATACGGGACATTTATACTCACCACATGACTACTAAATTCATGGGTCCACTTGCCTACATCAAAATTTAAAATTACTGTTCCATCTTTTTACTTTAAGCTGTAGGTGCCAGTTTATAGATTCAGTTCAAGTTGCAAGTTGGTAAATGGAGAAGAAATAGACCATACAGCACTTCAGATACACTTGACAAGTCTTTAAGGTCAGTGCAAATGAAAACACACAATTTTGAATGTAAGTATCAGATAACTTCTCTCTCCATGCCGTTAAAAAAACCATCGAATTACCTAAATCCATCAGGAACTACAAAGATATTAACTTTTCACTTTCAGTGTTCACCAAATAATATATATATAGAAAAAATAGATATATTGTTTTATTTTGGCAAGATATTTAACTTTTTCACTTTCACTGTAGCTGCCACCTACAAGCAGAATACTTACTATCAGAGAGCTTTCAACCTGTTTTATCTTGGCAGATAAGATTCAATGTCAGAATTATAAATTTATAATTAGGCATTTGGAATGTGCATATTGTTTGATGTGTTTGTGTACTCTCTTCGATCACAATATGTAATGATTAAAATCATATGGAAGTCAATTGACTGAAAAACCTGATTAAAAAAAAAAAGGTTAAACAGATAATATGCTTCTATGCACAGTACTTATTCTCCATACATGGCCCCAGAGGTGGGGCAGGAAGTCAGAGAAGAGTAACGAAATAGACAAGGTTCCATCAACAGATATTCTTTTGCCTGATGCATCTACACATGATATGGATAAAAGGTTTGAAGAAAGGTAAGAATAGGGAGGGTCGTGACAGAGGAAGCATCTCACCTTTTTAAGAGGTATATCTTTTGCCATATCCACCTTAAGGTCTATAGAGAAACTCTTCTTATTTGCCACAGTCCCTCTTGCTTTTACAGCTTTAGGGAATTGTCCCCTGTATCTGCCTGAGAAAATTAATGGGGATTGAGAGGAAAGATCCTGAATGCTGATTGGATACATCTGCAATTTTGCACAAGAACATGCTTACTTTGGTAAGAAGGAAAAAAAAAAATCTATAATCATAAGGTAAGAACTAAGATACACAAATAGCACTAAAACAACAATATCACAATAACCATGATAAAAATAACTACTATAGGCAGAAGGTTGATGCTGTTTATATGAGATACAACAGATAAATGGACAAACTAGGGAGATAATGCCTAAAAATGAGTTTTCTACAAAATGTGTGCATGCCAATCAAATATAATCTAAATGTCTTCACATTACTTCTATCCACTGAGAATGACAAAAATGGCAGAATAAGAAGCATACCTCAAGACCATCAAGTTCATTCAGCCCGTCAATGGTAATATCTGCAAGTACAGTTGAAACTGCTCTATTGAATAGCTGCCCAAAGCGATACTCAATCAGATCTGCACAAGTGAAACACTGGCATAAAAAATAAAGTTCAAAATACATAACATTTTGCATGTTGTAAGCCAATTCAGTAGATTGACTATCACCTATTTGTTGCAGAAATTTGTAAGAGTACTTAAATTGCTCCATAATCTAAACACGAATTGGGAGCAAAATATTCTCCACGCCATAAGAGCACACTCAATGGTACACGAGACATGGAACTATGACATGGCGAACAATTTAACCACGAGTTGTACCATACACAGGAGTCAGCACGTAATCGATCAACTACAAATTGACATCGATAATAGGTACCAGATGAAAATCGAACACAGCAAGAGTAAATGTAAGTTGTCATTGACACCCTATAACCCTCTCTCACTTAGTTTCTTCAGTGCAAACCGGCAGTACACTTCAATAATTCTTCAACTCCCTTATTGCATAATTCTTCTAGGACACTAGCATGATGTTGCCGAAATCAACCAGACTAGGGGAGTGAGCAACTTGACAAGGTTAAATTAGGATTGGCACAGCACAATTGCAAGAAACTCTCATTTGATAATGATGTCATTTTCCTCCCTTTATGTATCGTTTCATGTCCCATTTCAAAACCATCGAACAGTAAACTTCCATCATTTCTGGGAATCATAGATTTTATAGCAATAGTTATTGTTAAAGATGTTCTCCTCCCGTTTTCATGTCCCATTGCAAGCACATGGAACAACAGCTTTCCACCATTACAGGGTACCGTAGATTTGTCTAGCTACTACTATTACCATTACCACTAGAAAAAGAAAAAAGGGGTCATGGCATCAACATGAAAACAGATGTCCTTACGGATTTGACTTGCAACATGTATGTCATCACACCATGCATAATCAATAATTACCACTAATTCACACTGGGCAAAGGTTCAAAATACTTTGAAGCTGCGATTTATTTGACCACCTTTTGATTAAGGACAAATTTTACCTGGGTCATATGCCGCATCATATTGCCCTCTTCCAATCATTGCCAGCATTCTGAGGAAATAATGATTACAATAAGCACCTGTATTTTTCCACAAGAATGTCATTTTCCCAATTGTGAGGAAAACAATTTTAGATGATACTAAAAGCAGCAAACAACAATCAAAGGCAATTGATAAGAGCTACATGGATCAGCCATTTATAGCATGTGAAAAAGCAAATAGCTCTAGGAACCAGCTGATCTTTTACCAATTCCAAAAGTATGTATACGTGGACCCATTGATTTAAAATTTGACAAACAGCTTTTCATAGTATCGCAAATCTCTCTCTCATTTTCCACGGATCCATCAGTAATCAAGAAAACAAGTGGCAATGAGTCTTGAATGTCTGACAGCATATCTAATGCCTGCAACGAGGAAAGTAATTGTGTGAGTCCAGGCTCCTTCCGACCCATAAATGTTTAATGACAAAAGAAAGTGAGCATATTATTTTAACATGTAAGAGTTATTACTTATTAGGATCAAGATAATAATTTGGATTAGCATCAATATCATGATCAGACTGCTAGAAAGTCCAAAAACAACAATAATAACAGTCTTCCTAAATGCTAATAAGTTTCCTAGTTGAAGATAATGAATATCATAACTCACTTAGCTTTTTACATGATTGATAATCACGAGGATTGATATTATGCTCAATCACTAACAATGAATAGGATTTTTTACACAAGAATCCAAGCATTTGCTTTTAGTACAACAGAAACTAGATGGAAGAGTATGGCTGCTTTTTACTACAGCAGGAATCACTGGAGTTATTGCTTTTAGACATGCAATTTTGTCTAAGAAATTATCCAAGATATAGTAAACAAAATCAAGCAATCCAAGCAAACTCAACATCAACAACACTACCCACTAAATCCTGCTAAAGTGAGGTATGGGGGCTTTGGCCGTACACACCCAGACCTCCAACAAGTCGAGATGATGTTTCTAATAGAGCCAAGGTGGAACCACCAAAAAGTGAACAAACAAGTTCAAAGCATAATGACCAAAAACTAAAAATTGAGGTGGAAACAGAAGGGACAAATAAACAAGACATCAAGAAACCGCATGAGGAAGCACACAACAGAACATGAACAAAGAAACAGTACAAGTGCACTCTCCATGAACATTTCCATCCAACTACATTAGCAAATTGGAGCAAGACCTGATTGAGGGCAAGCAAAATGTTTGTACTGTCTCCTGCAACAAAGTTTGTACCCATCCACTTTATTGCTTCTTCAATTGTCCCCTGCGTGGCAGGCTTCAAAGAACGAGAGAATGACAAAGTCTCATCACTAAAAGCCAATATGTTAAATGAGTCTTGTGGGTGAAGATGGGAAAGAGCAGATGATAGAGCATTCATGGCATCATCAAGTAGTTTGCCTTGCATGCTTCCACTCATATCAACCGCAAAAACTATGCTTCTTGCATAAACCTGCAAGATTTTTAATAGGAAGCATTTAAGGAGTAGAATCTGACTGTGGAAACAAATATGTACACTGAAGAAAAAGGAACAAATCAAGCTACTATCTCAACATATGAATGCAAATAGGTGCAAAATCAAGATTTTATGATCAACGTTCAGTTATTCATAGAATAATAAATAGAACCAAAACATTGATCAACATAGTATCAACTTCTACTAAGCTCATGTTTTATTCTAGTGCATGTTAAAAGAACTAATGTTATAAGTTATTAACTTTTTTTTAGTCGAAGTTATAACTTATCAACTAGAAGTTAGACCTCACAGATTATAATTTTAAGTTAGATCTCCAATGATACAATTTGTAAAGAAAACAACAAAACAAATTCACCGTAAACCATAACAGTACAGAACCACCTTTTGTTCATTTCCTGGAAGAATATGAACAGCAAACATCTCTCTTTGATCAACATCATCAGGACTTGGAGATTCCAAGAGCACGCTACCAAATATATGACTTGTTGGAACCTATCACATCATACACATTAAAAAACATTAGCAGTATAAACTTTTAAATGATCCTCGCTTCAAGCAAAGGTGCAAATCTGTTTCCAATTCAGTCAAATACTCAGACCTCTCTTTCTTTCTTTCTTAGAATCGCATATTTTGGAATGTTATTCAATGCCAGAATATGAACTCATCTTACATTATAGCAAAAGGTGAAGTCAACACTTGACCATGCAAGAACATCTGCTTCATACAAGAAGCTCAATTTTCCTACTTGTCGTTTTCGTTCCTGAAAACCCACATGTAAAGCTCATCATTTGTGTTTATAAGTCACGAGCTTGATAGTTTCAAAATAGCTACCTTCATAGGGTGACTACATGTTTTGCACAGCATTTCAAGGCCAGTATTGACACATAGTTCTATCTTTTCCTTCTTTGGTATCTTTTTGCCTGCTGGAATTACATACTCTGGAAAAGAGAAAGGTATACTAAGAGAGAAATCTCCATCTTGGTACAGTAATTTCTGTGAATAAATGATTGTCACTGAAATATTGGTCCCGCCATCTATCTGTAGATATTGAACAAAAACCAAAGCCTTAGTTACACTGTAGTGAAATTAATAAGCATGGAGAACAGCCAAGACTTGTACTAAGTTCTCAAAAGTAACCCCTGATAAAGCACTCAACCCTAACCTTGCAGCTAATTTCTAAACAAAACCCTAAAAAAGGAAGTGCTTACTTGTGGTATTGTTAGCATAAATATGTCTGGCTTCAAGTATCCTCCATCCTCAGCTCCAGAAGGTTTACCCTCCTCCTCCTCTTTCATGGGAACCAGTTGAGTACGATATGACTTTCTTGGGGCATCAACCTCAACACCTAAAATCGAACCCTGTTAGCCAAACAACTGAATTATTTGAGAGAGGATATAGACGCAGCCATTTCAATTCTACCAAGTGGGAATAATACACTAGTACATTCAAAACACATTCATGTATCCCAACATAAAAGCTTGAACCTGAGTGGTAATTACCTATAAAACAGAGAAATCTAACTTCCTATATGATCCGACTTGACAGTAGATTTCATATGCAAAAATAGACTTGAACCTGAGTGGTAATTACGTATACAACCAGTGTTCTAAAAATCCCTTCTTAGGCCCCGTCTAAGCGTTAGGCGGTCTCCGCACGCCCAGCCTTTTAACCCGCTCAGGCGGTGCCTAGGTGTCCCTCTGGGCCGCCTAGGCAACCGTTTAACCGTCTAGGCGCCTAGCGTTTTTTAGAACATTGATACAACAGAGAAATCTAACTTCCTATGTGATCCGACAAGTGTGAAGACTTAATTACTTACAAGCAGGACAGTAGATTTTTAACCATGACCTATCATTTTTCTGCTACAAATCTGTGTTTGTTTCGACATTAGAACTTATGTTATTTGATTAAGCTGTCATTCTAAAGTTTATGCTAGCTTTTTTGAGATGATTTTAGTTCACCGGTTCACTAGTTTCTGCTTCATACTTGTCTTCTTAACTATACAAATTTCTGCTTCCTAGAATGAAGATTGTTTAAAAATCTCTTTTAGGCCCCCTCTAGGCGCTAGGCGGCCCCTCTCTACTTAGCGTTTTTTAGAACATTGATACAACAGAGAAGTGCGAAGACTTCATGACTTACAAGCAGGACAGTAGATTTCATATGCAGAAGCAGAAATACAATTGAAAGGAGGAAATCAAACAGAAGGCCACAAGTAAGGGGGGTTTAGGAAAACGACCTGGTGGCCCATGGGAACAACAAGACGGCAGTCGCAATTCTTGCTTCCCATGACACAGTGCACACGCCAGGAGCCAGAAACCCTAACGAAGGCGGAGTCGAAGAAGCAATCGACCTGGAGGTCAACGCCGTTCATCTGGAGTGGGATCAAGGCCGGGGGATCGCATCGGCCGAAGACGTGGGGCTGGTAGCTCGGAATATCGGGGTTGTCGACGACGCCGGGGTCCGAAATCACGGCGTAGACCATGGGAGCCGTCGGAAGGTACAGTTTGGGGGACCTGGACATCGGCAGGGCCTGATTCGGCGCCGCTACTGATCGGTCTTTGCCGAAGTATATCCGCTTTGAAAGCTTGATCCCGTCTTCGACGGATCGAGTGAAATCTTGCACCGACATAGCTCTCGCCACTCGCTAGGGTTTGGGGGAATTGCGGAGGATGGTTAGAAAGGTGAAACCCTTACTTGGGAGGGAGGCGAGGAAATACGTGGACAGAACGATTGGGATTTCGTGATCATGAGCGTTTGAACTCCCAACGGTCACCTGGAACCCGCATGTGACCTGATGGGCTGGGGACCACCAAGCGAATAGTTTGTTGTGATGCTCAGCGGTGTCGGCGTGCCAGTTGCTTTCTGTGGCCCCACCCCTCCTCCCTGGTTCGTTTGAGTGAGAGTATGGTTCATCATAAAAGGAAAAGAAAAGAGCTATGATATATAACTACTAACTAGTAGAGGACCGGATATCCGATCTAATTATTATGATCGGATCGGATATCCAAAATAATTTTTTTAGTAAAATGGGATCCGATCCGGATATCCGATCGGTTCATCATGGATCAGATCGGATATCCGTTATCCATTAACCTGTAGATTCCATATATACAAAAAAGTTTAAAGTTTCAAAAAACAATACATATTAATTATAAGAGGTTGATTCACATAAAAACTCCCCTTAAGATACAAACTGTAAATAAATAATAACCGTTAGATTCGAAGAATCTATGGTTCAGATTAAAACAAGCAAATAAAAAGGGAATTGGGTTCAAAGCAAATGCGGTGGCAATTTTGCAATTATAAGAAACGTTAAGGGCGTAATTGTCTTTCACGTGTAAAACACAAGGATAGGCGTCTGGTTCTGCCGTGTTCCTGAACCCTACCCCATTTTCTAGCAGAGAGAGAGAGAGCAACGATGGCGGCGCGAATCCTCCGATACAAGGCGATGGAGCCGATCTTCCTCCTTGGTCGCCACTACTTCGCCTGCGTCGACATGAGGATCAGAGTCAATGGAGGCGGTGGCATCTCTCAGATCTACTTGTCAGAAACGACGCCGTTCCGAGCGTTTCCCTCCCTCTCAAGCCCTCTCCTCCCGCCATAGTCGTCGCCAAGAGGTTTAGGGTGACTGGAAGTGGGGAAGATAATGAGAAGGAGAGTTGGAAAAAAACATCTGCTCGCTAAGAAGAACACTAAGCGGAAGTTGCGCCTCTCTAAAATGGTACTACTCAGTGCTTTCACATCTTTTTGTTTCTAGGGTTTTCAGTTTGAATTGAGCTTTGAAGCTGATTTAACAAACACGTGTATTATGCATTTATGCTTGTTTTGGATTTAGCAATGAATGGAATTGAATTGGTTCTATTGAGTATGTGTATAGGGATTTGATGTATGGATCTTTTCTTTGATACCTATGAAAGCTGAGTGGAAGAGATAAGCCTTTTGCTCTTGAGCCTTGAGCCTTGAGCCTTTTTGGTTTCATTATTTCCATTGATGAGTCTGCTAATAACATGGTTTGAGATTGTGTTCCTCTTGTTATGGTCATAGGAGCAACACTGAGAAGAATTGTTTTATGCCTTGATTGAACTCGGTTTGTGTTTGTTGTTTCTCTTAATGAGTCTGATAATGGTAGCTGTGATATTCTTCTTCTTTTTATGGTGATAGGAGCAATGCTGAGAAGAATGTTTTTTTTGAAAGATTCATGTCTTGATCTGCTGAACTCACTTTGTGGTTCTAACTTGGTGCTTTTTCGCAACAGGTCCAAGTTAACAGGAACAACTATGACAATATCGTCGGCTGCTTACCGTACCTGAAGATGAACCGAAAGATGGATGCCTTGAGTGCTTGTAATCTCCTTGATAAAATGATTTTCAGAACCTGTGTGAAAGATAGATGTCAAATTGTCAATGTGTGTTTGCCTTATATTAACTGGATGCAGTTTTGTATATAAAAATCCTCTATGATGGGAATTTGTTTTGAGCGTTTCTCTACATTTTTCTTGTTGTAAGTTACTTTTTTTAGCTTTCTCTGGCAAGGACACATATAAGATGCATAATTATAGATCTAGTAGCAATTGTACATTTGTTTTCTAACCAAGTGAGTGTGGGAGTCTAGTTGTACGTGAGTGTGGGAGTAGATGCTGCTATGCATATTTTAACCATAAAAAATTGTAGTTTGATGTTTATTTGAAGCAAGCAATTGACAAAAACATTCCAATTATAATATCTATAGCTATGTGCAGGTAACATTAATTAATGTACTTCTCGTCCAGAGTTTGGACTTTGTTTTCTAACCATCTTTAATTGTCAACTTGATGATCATTATCATATTTTCACTTCACATTACAACATTCTTCAAAAAGTCCAAAGACTATTATCGCTTAATATTATATAGATATAGTTATGGATATAATTTAATCATTAACAATCTCCCCAAAAAACTAATCATTAAAAAATAAGAATACACAAACCATACATACTCTAATTAATTAAGTATACATCACGTATTTTAGACGTGCGTTCACGTATTTGAGTATCATGTTCACATATTTTAGATGTGCGTTCATGTATTTGAGTATCATGTTCACGTATTTTAGATGTGCGTTCACGTATTTGAGTATCATATTCACGTTTTTTAGATGTACGTTTACATATAAAGTAGTTGTGTTCACGTATTTGAGTATCATGTTCACGTATTTTAAATGTACGTTCACATATGAAGTAGTTGTGTTCACGTATTTGAGTATCATGTTCATGTATTTTAGATGTACGTTCACATATATAGTAGTTGTGTTCACGTATTTGAGTATCGTGTTCACGTATTTTATATGTATGTTCACATATGAAGAAGTTGTGTTCACGTATTTGAGTATCATGTGCACGTATTTTAGACGTACGTTCACATATAAAGTAGTTGTGTTCACGTATTTTAGATGTATGTTCAGACTAATGCTGTCAAATTACTGCACAGATATATGTAAAGCTTTCGAATTTGCACAATTATAAAGCATGATCTCTCTATACATAAAATTATAAAACGGCAAGTTGGGCTATAGTGCAAACAAATGCAGCAAGCTGCATTTGTAAGATAATTCGATGAAGAGAGCAAGTAGAGATATAAAAAAAGGTTGATGGCTAAATTTCTAATACATTCAAGTTCATGCATTATATGATGCATAAATAAGTATAAATAAGTTTCAATGGGTGAAACAATTTATTATGTCTGTTTTCATGTTCACGTATTTTCTTTGGGTGTTCACTTATTTTATGAGTGTGTTCACATATATTATGTCGTGGTTCACATATTAGTAAAGATGGTATATGAAGGAAGAAACAATTTATTATATTTGGTTTCATGTTCACGTATTTTCTTTGGTTGTTCCCATATTTGATAAGATTGTTTACATATATTATGTCGTGTTTCACACATTAGTAAAGATGGTACGTGAAAGAAGAAACAATTTATTATATCCGATTTGATGTTCACATATTTTCTTTGGGTGTTCACATATTCGATGATGTTGTTCACATATTTTATATCGTGGTTCACATCTTATTAAAGATTGTAGATTAATCCCGTTCACATATTGCATGACTCTATTCACATATTCCATGTTTTTTTTTCATATATTTTATATAGCAATATGTTCACATATTTTACGTCTATGTTCACATATTTTACGCCTATGTTCACATATTTTATGCGGGTTAATTTTTAAGTGTTAGAAAGAGAACTCAAAACCAAGTGGAGAGCTAGTGATGGATAGGAACTTGTTCACGCGCAGGCAGTAAAGGAAAACTTAAATGAATTAGATGCAATATTTAGATGAAAAGAAACAAACACTTATTTTCTTTTCACACTACCACGACGTCGCTAACAATGGCTTAAATTAGCCATGTGTCAATCCTAAGGATAGCATCTAAGCTTAAATTGCATTAGCATCTAAGCACATATTCTACCAAACTGTCATCGAACAACAATAATTCTAACATTAGTACTACAAAGGACACACAATACAGAAATCAACTCATCACCTACGTGGCAAGAGGTTCTAATTCCTCCACAGCCAACTTAGCAGCATGAAGAGTCATTTTCTTCTTGTTAAACAAAGTACATGATTACACCTTCCAACCCCAAAATCAACTGCAATCCCATCAAAAATTCTACAAGGCTAAGAGCCAATTGGTTTGTCAACTTATTATGTATGTTGCCTTTGTGGACAACAAGTCCTTAGAACCAGAGCATTTCAATACAAAACGAATCAGTTCAACCTCAAACGGGGAGCTCTTGTGCACCACTCATAGCAGCTTACACTCATCTCATTAGTTTGCAAACACTTCAAGTTTTGTTCGAAGACTTTGGGCAACAACATCAATGAACTCTTCAGTATTTAAGTAAAGGCTGAAACGTTAGAATGTGAAAGATTTTGCCTGTCTCATTATGGCCTCAAAGGGCAGAAGTTATACACAAATACACAGCTCTCTCCATAAATAGGATAGAGATAAATATATACAAAGGTAAATATATCATGTACAAGTAACTAACTTCAATACTCCCCCTCAAGTTGGAGCATGAAGATCAATCATGCCCAACTTGGAGGACAGATATGAGAATTGAGTCTTGGCCAACGCTTTAGTAAAGAGATCAGGAGGCTGGTGTGCAGTGGATATGTGGGACATGACCACGGTACCATTGAGGACAAGATCACGAACGAAATGATAATCAATTTTGATGTGTTTAGTTCGTTCATGAAAGACCGGATTCGATGAGATGTGCAAAGCAGCTTGGCTGTCACAATGAAGTCGGCTTGGAGCTGATGAAGATACCCCAAGGGAGCGAAGCAAAGAATGTAACCAAACCAGTTCACAACAAGCAGACGCCATCGAACGGTATTCCGCTTCAGCAGACGAGCGTGAGACAGTGGGTTGCTTCTTGGTTTTCCAAGAGATAGGAGATGAGCCGAGCATTATGAAGTAACCCGAAACAGAACGTCGGGTGAGGGGACACGCAGCCCAATCCGAGTCGCACCAAGCTGTCAACCGAAGAGAACTATCTTTGGAGAGATGTAAACCTTGTCCGGGATGGTGCTTTAGGTAGCGAAGGACCCTTAGAGCAGCAGACCAATGTGCAACCTACGGGCGTTGCATAAATTGCGAGAGGATATGAACAGAGTAGCAGAGATCGGGGCGAGTGATCGTCAAGTAGATCAGTCGACCCACTAGACGTCGATAGCTGTCGGGAGCGTCATAGTCATCACCCGAAGCTTCAGCAAGACGATGGTTAGGGTCCATAGGTGAATCACATGGCTTGGAACCTAGCAGACCTGAATCAGAGAGAATCTCAAGAGCGTATTTGCGCTGCGAGATGAACAAACCTGATGTATTCCGAGCTATTTCAAGACCTAAAAAATATTTAAGAGGTCCAAGATCTTTCATGTGAAAGCACCGACTAAGGTAAGCTTTAACTGAAGCAATAACGGAGGAGTTATTCCCAGCAATGATCAAGTCATCCACGTAGACGAGAATGTGAAGCACATTACCATTACGAGACAACGAGAAGAGAGAGTAGTCAGCACTGCTTTGAATGAAACCGAAAGCTCGAAGTGCCGCTGCTAATTTAGAAAACCATTGGCGTGGAGCTTGACGTAGGCCATAGAGCGACTTCTGAAGTTTACAGACACGACCAGGCGCAGCTCCATGAAAACCTTGTGGCGGAAGCATGTAAACATCTTCATTCAAATCGCCGTGTAAAAAGGCGTTATGCACATCGAGTTGATGGAGCTCCCAACTCTGACTAATTGCTACAGACAAGAAAACCCGAACGGAGACCATCTTGGTGACCGGTGCAAAAGTCTCGTTGAAGTCAATGCCTTCAATTTGCCGGTTTCCAAGAACAACTAGGCGGGCCTTGTAGCGCTCAATCTCCCCATTAGACCGGTACTTGATACGGTAAACCCCTTTAGACCCGATGGGTTTCTTCCCGGGAGGAAGATCAGTAACCACCCACGTCTTGTTTCGTTCCAAAGCATCAAGTTCAGTAGCCATTGCATCTCGCCAATGAGCATGAGTGTTAGCCTCCCGAAAGGATTTGGGCTCGTAGCCCGCTGTAACTGAGGCTAAAAACCGAGCATAATGTGTGGAAAAATTACCCAAAAAAACATAAGAGGCTATAGGGTAGAACGAACCTGAAGACGTGATGGCCGTGGATGATGATGATGATGATGCAGGTGAGGGAAGGGGTTTGTTGCATACTGTATGACACACAAAATCTCTTAACCGAACTGACTGTTGACGTTGGCGGATGCTATGCCGTGGAGCCGGTATAGGAGATGCAACTGCAGGTTCAACAACATCAACAGGTTCAGGAGACGACGGAGCGGGAGGTGTTGAAGAGGAACTCCCCCTGTCGTCATTAGACGGAACAACCGAATCATATATAGCCGGGCTGCGTTCATCAATAGGGCAGTCGGTGTCAAAAGGAGGAACTTGTTCGGAAAACGGGAAAATTTCCTCATGAAAAACGACGTCCCGAGACGAGAACAGCCGCCCGGATTCAAGGTCATAAACACGCCAGCCACGTTTCCCGGGTGGATACCCAAGAAAAATGCATTTGAGACCTCTTGGAGCAAATTTGTCGCGAGGTTTTGGGTGGCACGACGCAAAACAGAGGCATCCGAAGACTTTGATGTGAGCATATGTAGGTGAATGACCATGTAGGATCTCGTAAGGAGTTTTATGATCCAATAGCGCAGATGGAGTACGATTTATGAGGTAGCAGGCGGTAAGAATACACTCGCCCCAAAATTTGAGCGGAAGATGAGCATGAAACCGCAATGCACGAGCGACATTGAGAATGTGACGATGCTTTCGCTCAACGCGACCATTCTGTTGAGGAGTATAGACACATGATGTCTCAAACAAGATGCCCTGAGAGGCAAAGTAACTCTGAAGAGATAAGAACTCAGCCCCGTTGTCTGATCTAACTCTTTGAACAAATTTGTGAAATTGGGTATGAACCATTGCACAAAAGTTTTGAATAAGAACAGAAGCTTCGGATTTGGATTTCATTAAGAACACCCAAGTGGCCCTGGAATGATCATCCACCACAGTTAAAAAATACACAGCACCAGACATAGACGGAACACTGTAAGGCCCCCAAATGTCACAATGAATTAAGCTAAACAAATCAGCAGCTTTATTTGAACTTAACGGAAAAACGCTTCGAGTTTGTTTGGCTCGATAACAAACATCACAAGGACTGTCAACTTGTGCAGGAATAGAAGAAACATCAAAAACTGAAAGCTTGGACAAAATTACACGAGATGGATGGCCCATCCTATTGTGCCAGAGATCAACTTGAGACGACGACAAAACCGCTCGAGAAACTGAAGCAGCCGATCCCATATCACGCAGCCAGTAAAACCCTCCCTTCTGCTCACCCAGACCAATCAACGTCTTCGAAGTGCGTTCCTGTATAAGACACATCTTGTCGGTTAGTGTAACAACACAATTGGTGAGAAGAGTTAACTGACTTAGAGAAATCAGGTTACACTCCAAAGAAGGAACCAATAAGACATGCTGTAATGTTAACAAGGGAGAAAGACACAGAGATCCTTCAAAAGTAGCCAGAATAAAGCGACTATCAGGCAACTTAATGGAAATCGGATCGATGGAGATGATATTGCGAAGCAAAGATTTGTCACCGGTCATGTGGAAAGACGCCCCAGAGTCTAGAATCCAGGAAGACTTACCGGAAGACGAAGATGGTTTGTACTGAAGAGAGTTGAAAACAGAGAGAACAGTGTTCCATTGATCAAGAGTTATGGTCTGACCGAGAGCCACCTGATCAGCCGACGTAAGGGAAGAGACATTACCCGAGAGTGAGGTATGTTGAGCAGCATTGACGGAACCAACCTTGCCTTTGATTCGTCCACGGGACTGATTTTGTGAACTAGGTTGAGAACCGCCAGAGACTCGTTCCCCATTGCGAATAACATCACCATTACGAAAGGAAAAACCTTCAGGAAAGCCATGAAGACGAAAGCATTTGGAGACATCATGCCCAACAACACCACATGAGTACAAGTGGGACGATCTGAAGATTTGGAGTCGTTGGAAGGGCGGCGTTGCTGTGCAGCAAGCGCAAGAGACTCGACAGATTTTGATTCACGCTCCTTGATGATACTCTGTTGGCGCTCTTCTTGAATAGCAAGAGCATAGACTCGACCTAAGGAAGGAAGAGGATCCTTAGCCATAGTATTGGAGCGGAAAGTACTGAATGAAGCGTCATCCAATCCAATAAGAAATTGATGAATCCTGTCTTCTTCACGTTTAGAATTCATGTAAGCAGGGAAATCGCACTTGCAGCCACCACAATTACAGCTTCGCGGTGGATCATAAGTGTTGAGTTCATCCCACAGAGTTTTGAGAATGCCATAATATGTGATAACAGATTGTCCCTTTTGAGAACAAGTGGCGATGTTCGCCCTAATCTGAAGAACACGAGGGCCATTCCCGATGTGAAACCGTTGATGCAGCTCCTCCCAGAGATCATGCACGGTTTCAGAAACAGTAATAGAGGAACGAAGAGACGAATCAATTGATTGGAAAATCCAGCCAATCATCATCGCGTTTACACTCCACCAATCATCAAGATCCTCGGACTCGGCAGTAGGTTGGGGAATACGACCATCAAGGAAGCCCATCTTGCGTTTTGCTCGGAAGGCGTTCTTCATAGCGGTACTCCACTCTTGAAAATTGTCACCTTTGAGAGTGACGTGACAGATTTTCAAGCCTGGATGATCGGATGGATGCAAGTAGAAGGAACTTGTAGGATCAAGGGCATCACGTTTGGTGGGAACGATTGTGGCAGTGGGATTAACGGTGTCGGATTCGTGATCAGACATGGTGAGAAGGGAACCAAGACTGATCGGAAACAGAGGCAAGGGGCAGTCCGGCGAGAAGAGGAATCGAAAAAAAACGCAAGGTTGAAAGCAACCTGCTCCGATACCATGAAACGTTAGAATGTGAAAGATTTTGCCTGTCTCATTATGGCCTCAAAGGGCAGAATTTATACACAAATACACAGCTCTCTCCATAAATAGGATAGAGATAAATATATACAAAGGTAAATATATCATGTACAAGTGACTAACTTCAATAAAGGCCTGTACTAACCCTACACAAATCAGAATGTAGACGAAGATCAATATTTGACCAATCCCGATTCAGGAACAGATCTTCTAGTTCTTTACCTGAGGAAAGCAAGAATAAATCATGACTTACTTTGGGCCATGAGCTAGTATAGTTAGATCCTTGGTCATTTTCCCCGACTCTACTGTCTCGATGCAAGCACTTTCCAATTCCTAACAATCTCAGAAGCCTTAATCTCGCAATATTAGCTGAATCGATCTCTTCCAACACTGATAGTAGGCATTTTGACAAGTAACAAGTTCAACTGCAATTTCGTTCACACTTGAAGATGTGAAATTGAACTAATGTAGCAATTAATCCTACTAAGATATGAACGGAAAGTTAGAATCAGAATGATGAACAAAATTGCATTGTCATTAATCATTACCGTTATTAAAGCAAAGAGCTGCAGAGGTAGCAACATAAAGATTACGAAACAATCCAACAAAAACAGAGAGCTGTAGAGACAAAATCACATTCAATCAAAGACAAAATCACATTCAATCTGTTGATCATGCTTCCTGCTTTCCTACTACTACCTAGCAAAGACAAAATCACATTCAATCAAAGCAAATTCAATTTTCACATACTGAAATTCAGCACTGAGGCTGAGAAGACAAGGAGACGGAACCGCTCAAGGAGGCACTGGAGACGGGCGAGAACGCAGAGGACGAGGAGACGACTTGCAGGCGAGCGGCCAGAGAAGTTGCAACTTGAGAGAACGTGGAGGACAAGGAGACGAGGAGGCCGATGAAGAATCAATTCAACCTCTAACGGTAATGATTAATGACAATCACATGAAGTACAAAACCATCAAATCCACCCAAATCGATCGATCTATGGGCATCTCGATCGAAGAACGAAAACCCTAGATCCACCCATCCAAATCTCGAAGTTGAATGGTGACGGCGGCTGACGTGGATTGAAGGTGGTAGGTAGCTGGCGGACGAGAGGAGACGGCGGCCGACGGGTTGTGTCGGAGGAGACGGTGGGGCGAGTGCTCTGTGATGGCGTCAGACGCGAAAGGTTGAAGAAGAGTTGCGAACTTGCGATGGCGTCGAGAGAGGAATGAGGAAGACCGATGTATCCTGTCAAAAGAGGCGAAATTACCAACAAACCCCCGTATCTTTAAAATTTAAAAGGGAATCAGCTTCTAATCAGGACCGTAGATCTCTCTAATCCGACGGTCCATGATCGTTTTTAGTTTTTAGGATAACTTTTGTTTTCATTTGAACCGATGCCTAATTATAATCAGTCAAAGTGTTATATGACTAAGCAATTTTAAACGGGTATCATATACAAAATGGAGCCCACCATACCAAGAGTATTTAAGACCTTGAAATATACAAAAAACAGGCTCAAAGTAGTGAGCCCGAACCAAGAGTTAGTATGAAACTTGGAATATACAAAAACAAGCTCTAAACTTAGATTCCAGTGAATTAATAGTTAGTGTTTTTCATTCAAATATCTGATTATCCAGCTTCTAAACTCCAACAACACTTTCATCTATCACATAGCTTGGCTGCACAATAGCTAGGGTTGTCCATTACAGTTAATCATGTATTCGGTTAACCACTAGTCCGGTTAGTCAAAAGTATAAACCGTAACCGAACCATAAAAGTCGATTAACCAATTTTTTCGGTTTGTTTACCGGTTAACCAATAACCAATTTATCTATTATAAATATAAATGTGTCATTGGTGTAACCAGCTTTTACGTGATATTTTCTTCTAGGGGATGCTTTTGTAAAAAGTAAATTCAAAAACTAATGCAAAAGGGTAGATTAGAGTCCTTTAATATTTGCTAGTTCGTTGTTTAATAATAACACAAAAATCTTACGATCCTACATCTCGACCAAGCATATATTAAGTGCTAGACAAAAGGCAACACCATCAAAATAAGCATTAAGTAGGCTATATATGCCTGTACAATTACTAGCCAAAAGATACCAACTTATCTATAACAGGCACTAACTATCTTGAACTTCACTTCACTCATTTCCAAACTAAGACATATGCATGTATAGTTATTGGGCAAAAGATACCAAACTTATCTACACTAAAATAGGCACAAACTATCTTGAACTTCATTTCATTCATTTCCAAACTAAAACAAGTATCATCAATCTTCTCCAAAAGCAACGGACTCGTCAATATTGATGATCGGTTGCTCTAATGTCAACTCCTTCATACCTAAAATCATGACATGAAATTAGTATTTCAGTATTTAAAAAGATAATCACAACAAATAAAGTTTCCCGATTATAAAAGCAAGATATTTATGCTAACCTTCCTCCAACTTTTCCAATTCACATAAACTTTCTTCTACTATAATAGGATCTCTAGAAGTACGTAACCAATATTGAGTTCAAACTAATTAAAGCTTCCACTATCCTCGGTGTCAATGAAGTGCGCAATGAATCCAAAACACAACCTCTGGTACTAAATGCAGACTCAGATGCAACACTCGTAGCCGGTATGGCAAGCACATCTCGAGCTATCATGATAAGAATAGCGTATCTACTTTTCTGATATTTCCACCATTGAAGGACATCTAAATCAGCATCATCTTGCTCACAATCATCACTCAAATATTTATCTAGCTCATTCTTCTTCTCCCTAGTTCCCAACGTCCCCATTTTCAGCTTATATTCCATTTTCAAAAGCTGTTGAGCATCAATTTCATCATTTTCAGCACATGAGTTAAGAGATAAAAAATTCCTACTAGCTGAGTTTGGTGCTTATACTATCTTAGGCTTACATACAAATGATTTATATGCATCAAACAAGGACCGCAAAGTGAGTTTGATTTGTACAAATAATGTTTCAGCGTTTTCACTATCATAGGATTTAGTGACCACCCACTCAGTGTAATTCCACTTTTGCCTTGGATCAAGAACTAGAGCAACATACAAAAGGATGTTCAACTTGTCAATATCTCCCCAATACTTATCAAACTTAGCTTTCATTTGATGTGCCATAAGCCTCATGCTTGGTTCATCACTTTCACACTTCTTAGAAATCAGAAATCCAACTCCAAAGATTTGAGGGATATAATAGTCAACTCCAAGAGTTCGTAGTGATCCTCGTTGAATTTCGGGTTAAAGTTAGCGGTTCTTCGTATTCCAAGTAAGTCGATTTTCGACTTGCTCAGTTCTATTTTAGCTCGTTAGGTTGTGCGCTGTGATTGTAGGATTGGTTTTGGGAGCTAGTCCCGATCGGTCTTTTGAAATGTTTTAATTTTAATTATGTGTGCTTTGTGTGAAAGTATTTCTATACGGTATGAATTTGAGTACAAGTGTTTTGATTGTGATATAACTATGCCTTGTGAGTATGTGTGTTGCTTGTAAGTGGTTCTCGACGATTAAGGAAAAGCTGGATGCAATGATAGGAGAAGGGTTGCATTGACCGGCAGACGTACAATGATGGAGGCAGGGTTGTATCGTCAGACCGAGTGTAATGGAGGGTGAAGGGTTGCACTAACGGTCAGGAGTGCAATGAGAGTGAAGGGTTGCAGCTCCGCCTCACTAGGACAGTGGGTGGTGGTATATGTTTGTGTGAGTATGGGCGTGTAAGTGAAGAAGTGTATGTCGTAGTGTGGAGATGGTCGGATGTGAAAGCAGAATGGTGTAGGTATGCGAATGTGTGGATCAGTGAAGGTATGTGTAAGTATGGTGCCTATGTGTGAATATGTGTCTTTGTGAATGTGTGCGTAAGAGGACTTGTAATTGTGATTATGCTAGTGAATTGTATGTGTGTGACTGACTGAACCTAGGACTGGATTTAGAGTTTTGCGTGTGATTGTGGACTTTTCTTTGCTGACCTTAGAATCAAAAACTGTTTTGAAACGTCCTGTGGTTACTGTACTTAGTCTAGCCTGTTAGGGTAGCAGCTGACCCTTCGGGGACACTATTTTTCAGTTCAGGTAATCAGGATGTCGTGATCGAGCCTCGGCGAAGTGGCGGTGCAGTGCAGTAGCGTGTCACAGTAGTTGGATTTTGAGGTTGTTCTTTAGCTAGTTCTTATTGTATGTTCTGACATTGTTGAGTGATTATGAGTTGGATAGGCTGTTGGGCTTGGAGTTGTTGTTAGAAGTTGTTCTAGTATTGTTCTTGGGATTCAATTCATAACGTCTTGAGTTGTAAACTATAAATTTTATTTCTTTTACTGTACGAGTTGGATGTTTTCTTGTTTTCTCGCCGTGCCCGCGTTGCAAGATCCAGTTGTTCGGTTGTCAAACTAGCTTGGTAGTGCCTCGTGAGGTCTACTACTGAGTAATGCCTTGTCAGAAAAACGGGGCGTTACAATAATAATTTCCAGTTGCATAGCATTTTCCAGACAACTTTACCGTCGCATCATAGAAGATCTTCAATATAGGCACAAAATATTTGACTTTCTCCCAATCGCTATAAACTCTTTCACAAACGGACCATCATGTAGTTGCAAGTTGTCAAATGCCTTTCTAAATTTCAAAGCACATTCGATCATCAAGAAAGTAGAGTTCCATCTAGTATCTACATCTAGACAAAGAAGACCTTTGTATTCAATTTCCTCTACTACTACACATTTTATAAACCTTTCAAGCCTAGTTGGAGAAGATCTAACATACTGAACAACAACCCGAATCCTCAATATGGATGCATTTAGATCTTTCAAACCATCTTTCATGACTAAATTCAAAATATGCGCAGCACACTTTGCATGCATATATTTACCTTCTAAGCCTCTAGCACCCTAATGATTAACCTTTTTCTTTAAGTACTGGATAGCAATGTCATTTGAGCTGACATTATCTACTGTAATTGTTAAAACCTTTTTTTATCCTACGTTCATTCAAGCATTTCTCAACAACCCTACCAATCAACTCACCAGAATGTAGTGGCTGATCAAGGATTGTCCGGATGGGGGAGCGGATTTTTACCTCGCGTATTCCAGACAATCCTGTGGCTTGACCTTCTCTTGCTTTTCTCTCGCTTGAGGTGGTGACTCGATTACATGGCTAGTAAACAGTGGCGGATCTATAAGGGTGCAAATTTAACACTAACTTTACTCAGCATATAATCTCAAATCTATGATTTAAAACTAAATTATAATTTAATTGGAAGATTGTGTTAATTATAATTTGTATTATGATATATGGCCTTACAAAATTACAATTCACTTTAAAGTTTTTGACCCATTCAAGGATAAAGGAGACGAAAAATATATAATCTCGATTCCTCGATTGAGCTAATCATTCTTAAATTATAAATTGCAGTGCAACTTCAAATTATAATTCAGCTTAAAAGAATAAAAACATATAATCTCAAATCTATAATAGAAAATCAAAATTATAAAACCAAATTTAATGAGATGTTCAAAGAAAAGGTGTGTGACTCTTTAAGTCTCTATAAATTACAATTCATTTTTAATGATTTGTTTGTAATGTATAATACTTCAAAAATGAAGAATCAAAATTATAAAATTAAATTTAATGAGCTGTTTAAAAAAAAGGTGGGTGACTCTATAAATTACAATTCCTTTTCAATGAGTTGTAACTCGTATGTAATGTATATTACATTAACGGTGAAGGAAAAGAAAAAAAAAATATCAAAAAAGAGCATAACATAATGAAGGAGGAGGTAAAAAAAATTAAGAAAGCACTTCACAAGATTCGAACTCTGATCGCAAGACAAACAACACAAGTCCCGTGTCACTGTGATATGGTGGATTTTGTGTTCATTATCTAAAGAAGCTTAAGATATAAAACACATTCCCAGTATTATACAATATTAGTAATACATTTTCCGGCGACATGGGGGGGGGCGGCCACCCCCCTAAATCCGCCAGTGCCAGAATGATCAGCTATGAGATGGAAATCAATTTTCCACTCATCATCAATAAAATGTGCAGTAAGGCCCATGTAGCACAAATTTTAACCTAAGGTCCAAGTGTTAGAAGTAAGACAAACTCTAGAAGACAAATTCTTGAGAGAACAAGTCAATTTCCTCCTCTCCTCAATGAAAAGGTTGTAGCAATCTCTAGTTATACTTTGTCGAGATAGGATAAGAAATTCAAGATCAAGAGCTTTAGAATAACTATACGCTCCACAATAGTAAATGGAAGCTCATCTACAATAATCATCCTAACAAGCTCTTTTCTAGCCTTCTCTTTAGGGATGCTAATGGTTTGTGTACTTCCATGTTCACCAATAATAGCTCTACATTGAAAGTCAGTCAAACTTCGCCTCTTGTCCAGTGTAGCTGGATATCTTGGACATGCTTTTTCTAAGTGAATTTTCAGATTACTCGTCCCATTTGCAGATCGGGAATAGATTAATGTTGAACAATACTTGCATTTCATACGATCAAAATGATCCCAATATTGTGACTTTTTCTTCTTACAAGAAGGTTCAATACTTACTACGGGATTTTGTTTCCTTTTTCTTACTTGTGTAGGAATTGCAACTAGTTTATCCATCTGGTTGTTTAAAACTACAACATCAACTCTCTCAGATCAGATCAAATGGAAACAATATATAATTAACACATTCTAAAGTCAAGCAATTTGATAATTACACAAAGAGAATGATGCAAGTAACGAGATGTATATATGGGTAGAATAAAGTCAATAAACAATGTCACTTGACTAATCTAATGTACAAAGCATACACAATAAAATTTGAGACCCTTTAAATAAAACAAAAAAGGTAAGAGAATATATTACATATTATTGTTGGTTTCACTTTGATGTGAATTCTTCAACCGAAACTCTGGTGTGTCTCTCTATGGAAGCTTGGAGGCCATGAAAGAGTAAAGGTAATTTGGATATTAGAAGTGGGGAAGAAAGTGATACAGACTACTCGGGTCTGTACCAGAGATAAGAGGCAATACAAGGCCTTGGGAGAAGGGAAGAATGGCCGGAGGCCGAGGGAGAGGGAGATGAGATAGGGTTAGAGAGAGTTTAGGGACAAAAGAGATATTGATTGATTGAATGATTTCCAAATAATAAGATTACAAGATATAAATAGCTTGAACAATAAAACCCTAATGCTAATGCTAAACCTAACGGTTCAACAAGAGACCCATTAAATCAACTAAATATAATAATAATAGCTTAAATCACTAAATATAACGTATCAACTACTCCCCCGATTAGAGTCGACTCGTCCTCGAGGCGGAAAACAAGATAAGACCCGTAGTTTCTTCACAGACATAGCATCCACCGAGATAAAAAACCCAAGTATCCATTTGTAGTTGGACAATACTCAACTAATCAACAAAGTGCCCATTTGCATTGGAATGTCTCTCAGACATTACATCAAACACTTGGTGTGCAGCTGAAATAGGAATGTCTCTTACCTGCATGTGTTTGGACACTTCTTGTGCACTTGAAATTGCTAAGAGGTCAAATGAATTTGCAAGTAATTCATCCAATCCAATATTACTAAGATCAAGCGGATTGAACAAAATACCAATCAATTCACCCTTCGTGTTATGCTGAGCTGATTGGGTAAAGAAAGCAGAGTAGTGTTGTTCCTATGGCTTATTGTGTTGAGTTGTCCATGACAGTGCAAGAGGTGGACAAAAGGAAGAGGTGTGGAAATACGATAGTTTCTTTGGCTTTCGGTTGTCCCCTGGTGGATCCGGCGGCGGAAAAGGGGGTACAACGCCCGGCCTGACTTGCGGAGGTCGTGGCGGCAGATCTGAGAAGGCCCCGCAACCGTGAGGAGGCAGCGGTTGTGGATTCGTGACTGGCGCCGTAGGGAACCCTGGTGCGAGGTGCGTAGCGGACGTTGGCCGACGAGGGTCTCAATTGGTGGAAACGGCGCTCGGATCTGAGTGGGTGACAAACCCCCAATTGCGTTCCACGGCCCATTAGGGTTTGCATTGGCTGCACCCTGTGTTGCGGCGCCCGAACCCACATGAGCGGTGGGGCACTGCGCGGTCGAACCCGGTTGAACAACGGTGTGAGAACGCGATTGAACTGCGAACGAACCGCTAGGGTGCGCGTTCGCTGCGAATGGCGGTTGGCCCTTGGAATCACCAACGGCTGTGAACTGCGGGTGGGTTGTGGTCTGGTCCTGCGCTAGATTAGGGTACGCGAGCGGATCTCACGCCGCCCCTTGAGGAAATGCAACTGGCCCGCTAGGTGGATCTGGGTGCGCCAAGGGGCCGCGCGCTGCTGCTGGAGGAGGTTGTCGGCCATCTTCGCCGGCGTTCCGTACGACGGCCTTAACGGATGCGGACGCGGTGGCCATGGCCGCTTGGATGGTGGCCGCGGTCGCAGAGTTGGTGGCTAGATTTGGGTTTGCATCTACACTCGAGTTACGGGCCTACTCCTCAATCTCGCTAGATACCCCGTCAATTCAATCATCAAAGAACAACTCTATCCGGCAACATCTATCATAGTTGTTTCATCCATTGAAGCGATTGAACGCTTCACGGGCTGAAGTCGGACTGTGAATGTGGATTCTAGAATGGAATTCACTCACATCATCGAGCGGTATTATGTCTACAATAGTTCTAGCGATTGAGAACACTTGCTCCAAGACTTCACCCAAAACCCGATAGAGTTGATCCAGGTATAAGATGCAACACGAGGCCCCGGGAGAAGGGAAGAATGGCCGGAGGCCAAGGGAGAGGGAGACGAGATAGAGTTAGAGAGAGTTTAGGGATAAAAGAGATATTGAATGATTTCCAAATAACATGATTACAAGATATAAATAGTTTTAACAATAAAACCCTAATGTTAATGCTAAACCTAACGGTCCAACAAGGGACCCATTAAATCAACTAAATATAATAATAATAGCTTAAATCACTAAATATAACGTATCTGAAAGGTGGAAAAGGATAGTAGATTTGGATCTGGAGAAATGGCGTATTACTTTTAGGAGTTTTAGCTCTTGAGATTTACTTTTACTATTTTCCTCTTTAAAAATTAAGACATTGAATGGGCTCATGCTCAAACAAAAATGAAATTGGGCCCAATAGCTTATTAGAGCGAAAAAAATGTAATAGGCTAGACTAGCTTATTAGAATGGGCTTATTAGATTTGGTAGGAAATTGGGAACCTTTAATAGGCTTCAATAGTGATACAAAATACATGTCAAGCACTAGGAAGTAATGTGATTTTATTTTTTTAAAAAGTATTTTGGTTATTCGGTTTACCAAAAGTGCGAAAACATCAAACTGAAACTAAACCGAGAAACCGGAAATATTTCGGTTTGGTTTTATATAAACTTATGGTTCGGTTAACCAAATAATACGTCGGTTTTTTTGGTTTTCGGTTCAGTTTTTCTTTTTCGGTTTTATATGGATAACCCTAAAAATTGCAATCTCCTTCATACCTACAAATTTCAACAAAGAAACATAATAAATATCATAATAAATAATCTGAAACTGTAAAATCAGAAGCAAGAATAATACTCCCTCCGATCGGAAATATAAGTCGTTTTAGAGCTTAAAATTTGATATACTTTATATGTCGCTTTAGGTTTTCTAGGTAATTAATGATGAGTGAGATCTAAAAAGTGTTATTGGAATTTGGTTTCATTGACTAAAAGTTTTCACTTATTGGTTAAAAGGGGTGCTAAATAAATAATTAGAGATAAAGTTGAGAAAAAGTATACCTTTTGAAAGGTAAATAATGATTTTCTTAAAAAGTGTGATAGAAGCTAAAACGACTTATATTTGTGATCGGAGGGAGTAGTAGATACGAAAAACCTTCTTCCATTTGTTCTAAGGCTGGTAGATTCTCTTCTATCACTAATGGAATATTATTGGTGCGCTGCCAATCTTGTGTACATATAAGAGATTTCACCATTCTTGGAGTTAAGGAAGTGCGAAATGAATCCAAAACTCGGCCTCCAGTGCTAAAAGCATATTCTGATGCAACCGTAGTAACAGGAATAACAAGTATGTCACGAGCCATTTTCGAAAGCACATAGTACCTTTTTTGGCTATCTTTCCACCATAGTAAGACATCAAAATTCTCATGATCAGTTTCAAGTGTCTCCTCTAAATATTTATCCAACTCAGTCTTATTCATTGTGGTATGATCAACTCCCACATCCATTTGAAACCTTGAGTTCAACAACTTAGTAAAATCCATAATATCTTCTTGACGAATCTCATTGAAGCTCACACTAGAAGAAGATGCAGAAATACTTCGCTTGCTTGCTTGGGAAATGGATGAAGCATACAACTTAAACAATTCAGCAATGAGCAATTTGACATCAGATTCAAGATAGCAGCTTTATGAGCATCACAAAATTGACATACCAGCCATTCAACTAGTTGCATTTTACGCATAGGGTCAAGAATTATGGAAACAAACAAATGATAATTGATATTCTCAATATCACCCCAATACTTATCATATTTCAACTTCATCTGTTGAGCCATTTTTCTACACCCGTCATCCTCATCATTGCATAAGGTAGAGATCCCCAAACCAAACGCAAATACATGATGAACACAAGTATTGCAAGTCACATAATGAGAACCAGATAACAACAATGTCGCTTCATTTATACTTTCAAGATGGGCAAAAAATACTTTAGGTTTCTCCAATCATCATCAGTAATATCACCAAGCTTTAACGATTCTCTATGACGAGCATTATCTCACATTAACAAATTATCAAATGCCTTCTCAAACTTCACAGCAAATTCGATCATTAAATAAGTGGAATTCCATCTTGTTTCAACATCTAAGCAAACAAGGTTTTTACTTTCTATCTTCTCCTCTTTTACACAAGTATTGAATCTTTGAAGCCTAGCAAGAGTTGACCGAACAATGAGGCCTAGAAAGATAACTTTTGGACAAAAGTTATTAATTGTGCACTCGGAATTGATTTTCCCATGGTCATCTGACCGGACTGTAGAGCTCTTTATACAAACAATCATTTAATCCCTAAACTAACAAACAGTATATGATGCAAGTAAGGGATCGAACCTAGAGGAATCAAGTTATTAATCAAGAAGTAGGGGAGTTTTGAGAATGTTTTATATCAATATTAGGAACGTAAAGAATATTTATTCAGATCAGCATAAAGAATCCTTCGATGACGAGTTCATCCAATTTCTTAGATTTCCTTGACTAATTCCAATTCTGATCATAGATAATCACATGTCCACGGTTCAAGCGATAATTAAACCTAGACAAGGACGTTTAACCTAGATCTAGCATGAAGAACAAGAATATGCTAGATTTCAAATCAAGCAATCAAATTACGAGTCAATTGCAAGATAAAACAATCAAATCTCTTTCTTAATCATAGTCCACGGTCCTAGAATCAAGTTGCCTTCTAGAAAAGATATGTCCACACAGACAATGAAACAAATCAATTTAGACAATAGAACAATGACAATTCAATCAGTTGATCAGGCTCACAAAATCATGCAAAGCTCATGGAATTAAGCACAATGAGAAAAAAATATTAATCAAGGTAAGAAACAGTACCAGAACTTCACGAATTCATCAATAGTGCATTACTTCAAAAAATATCCCCCAATTGGAATTTAGTTCTCCATAATACAAACTGAAGCTAAAGAATTAATTAAATGTGAAGTGAGATTCCTAGAAACTAAGGAAAACCTCTAATTATATAGTAATCAAAAGACATGTTCATCGAAACTATGAGATAGAGAAAAGATAAGAAAAAAGGGAAGAAAATAGAAAATAATCCGTGCACGCGCCCAATATGCCGCGCTCGCGGTCAACGTCGGGTTAAAGGCATCTTCAGTAGCTTCTACGGCGCACGCGCCAGACTAGCCGCGCACGCGGCCTTCAGTTATTGGTCGAATTCTGTCTTAGGCAGCACTGCGCCCGCGGCTCACACACTGTGCTCGCAGTTCTTCAACAAAAGTGAATCTTCACTTCGGGATCTTGTCTCGAAAACTCTTGTATCTTGAATCCTTGTGTCTATGGTCTTCATATTATAATTAAGCATAAACACTAACCTAGAACACTCAATATAACCCTAAAATACAAGAGTTAACCTATAATAAATAGAGTATATCATCATCATCATAAGCGATTTAAACGAAATCCAAGAAATTGGCGATAAAAAAGGAGGTTGTGTACCTACAACCGGTAGATTTGAACGGCTTTGGTATTTAAAAAAATATGTAACCTACATGATATACCCACCATAGGGAATTAGTACACGTGGTGAAAGAATAAAACAGAAATCGATAACATTTACGAACATTTGGATCAAGTAATGGTTAGTGATATCATACAACAATAGTTCACAAGAATCCGAACTCAAAATCATGCATTCAAAGCATCTGATCACTACAAAATATCGACCGATACTACGAGCGATAGAATAAGGAAAGCGATACCATTTACGATGGAAAGGATGTGGCTAATGAGAAAACACTACCGAAATGTGGTCAAACAAACTTGGAGAACTTGCTTTCACGGGTCATTCATGTTCTAACTCACGAAAAAAACTCAACTGCTTAAAGCACACACAAAACAATGAAAAAGGAAGACATTTGGAAATACATTCCAACAACTACGAGAGATTGAGGACACCCTCTTTGATCTGCAACAAAGGATTATTGAATCTCCATAGCCAGCGCTCGTCCAAAAGCATATTCGGTTCCTACAAAAGAAGGAGTGCATTCTTCAGTTCCATAGAGCATATTGGAAGCAAAGGGAAAAGACAAAGCATGTAAAATTGTCTGATTCAAACTCGGGATATTTCCACAAAATAGCATCAGGGAGGCGAAACTATAAAACTATCAAGACAATCACACTAGGTAATGGTACCCAAAATAGTAGGTGAAGAAACATTTGTCGGGAAATCAAAAATGATTTCTATAGACAGTAAAAGAAGCAACAGATAAACATGTTTATCCTAAAGGAGTATATGACACTTATTAACAAGGATATTGTAACACCCCTATTTTGAAACCATGGGTGTTACATGCCAGTGACCTCGGATTTTTCCATCCAAAGCCACCCAAGGCGGTAGGTAACATAACTCGATTCATATAAAACGAAATAACGAACTTATATTACATCAAAAGTGACTCAGCATCTGGATACATGATTAAGAAACAATGCTCAATGATACAAAATAATAATGTTCGAGTGAAGAAGACATATAAATCATTTTGCAGCGGAAATAAAATGACGGTTAAAAGATTCTTCACAAAAACAAAATAGGAAACTCCAAAATATTTAAAATAACTTGAAACCTCTTGAAAATCTTCATTCCTTTAAATCCTCGAGTCTTCGTCCTTGGTCTCTGACAAGCCTGTCTTTACTTCCTGATATTTCCATAAAAGTAAGAAATACCAGCCGACCAATGTCGGAAGAAAAGAAAGTGGTATTAGTCTAACGCGAGACTAAGCAAGTGGTAGAATATGACTAGGTTCTTAAAAGGCTAAGTATGTCGGCATCAAGGTCCAAAGGGAATTGAGCGATACACGACAAATCAGGTTCTTTTGAGGTGAGGGTGTGATATATTATAGATAACGAGGCTTCTTTCGAATACCACTTAGATGATAATGAAAGGAACGAATCCGAAGAGAGATGAGTAACAAGCTTTCTTTTGAGAATACGAAATCACAAGAAGGTGATTCTTGGGAACGAGAAATGATTAAGATTTCGTTGGGAACTTATTAATACACATCAAGGTTTAGTAGAAACTTACACCGACTTATCTTCTTTAAATAATACAACAATACCTTTTATTGTAATGATTTCCGGATGTGGCAACTCATAAGAGTCAAGGGCCACTCCCAATACATTCCTTGCTCATTAATTATTGTGCATATGGCACTTATCTTGCATTAATGACAAAACAGTGCAATTAGTTATAGATTTTTAGATGCAGCAACCCAAAACGGGTCAAGGGCCACATCAAAGAAGGACGGAGTCCTTAACACCTAGCTAGGGTGTTGTCACCTCTCTACGCTTGTAGAGCAGGCAGAGTCATGACCCAGTATTAGGGTATAGGTACATCCTAATACATCTTTTTAAGAGGTGTAGCAGAGACGAGTCTCTCACCCCTAATGACTATCCTAGTCCATAGCAAAGTCTCGAAAAGAGACTTGAAACAATCAGAGGCCACAATCATCGGTCCTAAGTCCATGGGCTAGCGCAGTATAGTAACAATGGGGTCATTATTTCTAAACAGCAGATAACCCTAAGTTCATTTTATTTAGCAAACATGGTGTTCCCAACAAAAATGGATATGATAACGGAGGAAAAGGAATTCACAAATATCGAGTAGTAAGGGAGAACCATCCACTTGCCTTTGAATCTCGAGATCTGAGTCCTACGGGTTCGTTTCGTGAGCTTACGACGATTCGAGTACTCGACCTGAATTAGGCGCGGTTTTCAAGACGAGCGAACACGAATTAAATTAATATTTGATTTATTTATGATCCTAGGAACTTTTCAAATTATTATCCTCGTATAATAATTTGTGCGACTAATATAAATTATTATCCTTTAATAATTTATAACTTTAAGCTTTCAACTTATGAAAATGTTATATCGAGTTCATGATTTTTTGTAAAGTCATCGGTTTACGAATATTGCTTGTAAATTTTATTTAATAAGTACCCAATTGAAATTCATTAATTCTTAACAAAATAATATCTTAGCATTATAAACCCTAGTTAAGAAATGGTTCAAGTATATTTTATAAGGAGGTTAACTTAATGGCATGGGTCAAAAATAATACCTTTAGTCAAACTCATCCATTTTATAACTTTATAAAAATGATGACACCAATTTTATAAGCCCAAAATTTATGTGAGCATAATAATATTATTTTTCAAATGGCTCTTATAAAACTTCATTTATGTAAGTTATATATATTCTCATGATTTAAGAAAGATAATTTCTTAATCATACTCTTTTTAATCTATCATAACTACTAGTGAGCTCATTATTAAAATTCCTTTATCATTCTTAATTAAAAACAAAATGGGCTTTTCAAACAATGGGCTTTTTTTTTTTTTTTTTTTAATAGCAAATTCATTTATCAGCCCACCTTGAGTTTCACACCTCTACGGGACTTCCTCTTGCATTCCGGGATCCACCTGCTCGACCCTCCCGTCTGCGCACAAGCTCCGGTGGCCATGGCGGACGCCCGGCGACAGCTCCTGGCGGCTTGTAACGACGGTGGCTGGCTTGGCGCACTCCAGCGAAGCCCTTGGCGGTGTTCTCGGCGACGGAAGTCGGTCGGTGGTGGAGATGGGCAAATAACGCAGCTCGATCGGTATTTTGCGGAGGTCGAAAACGGAATCGATTCGGCTCGGACTTTAAACGAAAGTTGTAGAGGAGGTTTAGGGGAGTTTGAATATGAATTTTGTTGGCCGGATCGACACTTATTTATAGCCCAATTTGAGCTCGAAAATCTGGAAAAATCCTGTTTTTAAGGCTGATGTTTGGGACAAATTTCTGAGATTAAAGACTGAATTTTTCGGACTTGGTTTGATGATGGTAAGGGCTGAATTTTGAGGTTGATTTTGGGAGGTTAAAGGGCTGAAATTTTCGGTGGAAAAACCTCCATGGACAGCCCCTTTCTCTAATCTCTCACTTGATTAAGTATGGTGGAAGAGAGGGGAAGTGAGTGTAATGATGGGGGGATAGATTCACCAAATTTTTCCACTGGCAGAAATGGATCCCTGTTGTCGTGCAGCAATTGAAAGAAGATAAACGAAATCTGGTCAAGATTTCGTTTGGTCAAAAAAAACGGCTTCAACATGAATACATCACCCGATTCACCCTAACACAATGAGAAGTTCCCGTAGCCCAACTGGTAGGGAAGGGAAGGGAGTCGGAGAGGTTGGGGGTTCGAGTCCTTCCTATTCTCCCTTTTATTTCTGGGCTATTAATGGGTTGGGTTTAATTATTTAAAAGTCTACCCAATTATTTTACTTATTACTCATCTGTTAATTTTTCCTCTTTCATTAAATTTCTTTTTTCTTAATTCATTCTCCCTATATTCTTAAATAATTTATTTCAAAAGAAAAATTTAATATAAGGGACTCGTTTTCCCATAATTGAATTTGAAAGAGTTTTACACTTAATTGGGCGAGGAATTTACTATTGACGACATTTTGTTCGTTGTACGCGTAAGGATTTTTAAGAAAACTTTATTTCTCTTATTTATAAAAATAGCGGTTATTACAGATATAATGGACAAAGACAACAATAATAAGCCAGTAACGAATGAAGAAATAAAAAACAATGTCTTCCGAATTGGCTCAGATAACTCTGTTGGACAGGATGGCATGACAACATAAATCTATAAGAAGTATTGGGATATTGTTGGGCCATTAGTAATAAAATTAGTCAAAGGACTTTTCCACTCGGGAAGGATCCTAAATCAAAGCAACCATATGTTTATATCGCTGCTCCTGAAAAATGATAATTTATTGGCAACTAACCATTATAGGCCTATTAGCTTATGCACAACGATATGCAAAATCATAGCTAAGATTCTAATAGAAAGATTGAAAAAAGTAATGCCACCAAAATCATCCACCCGTTCCAAGGAACCTTTGTAGCTGGAAGGACAATTCAAGACAACGTACTCATAGCACACGAAATCTTTCACTCCTTTAGAGGAAGTAAAGCAAAGGAAGGATGGATGGCAGTAAAACTGGATATGGAAAAAGCATATGATAGGGTTGATTCGGAATCCCTCTTTTGTATTTTACACAAATTTCACTAGTAGAAAAAGGGTCTTTGGCCACAGTATGAATTACCACGGTTAGTTATTAAACCACAGTAAATAGTGTAATGAGAACAATTTACTACAGTTTTTTGGCAAACTAGGGTAAAGTGGTAGCACGAGTTTACCACAATTTGGTTTATTTTTTATTTTGAGTCTAAATTTTTAGTTTTTAATACTAAAATATTAGAGTCTCATGTCTATTTTTTCGAATAGGATTGACTGATTGAGTTTACACCACTCTGCATATAGACATAGTTACGTATAAAATAATGGTGTATGTCGTAATTAAAAAAGATATTATTAGCATATTGATATAGGTAGATGTATATAAAACTTGATAATCCTTAGCACGAAATGTAATTCTTGAATTTCGTTCCATTTCAATAGGCACTTTAATAATAAAAAAAAGGCGGCCAAATCAGGCTCTTAATTTGCTTTCCCATATCCCAAAGCGGTTTCAGACCATTTGTGCCGCTCTCCTCTCCTCGTGCTCTACCTCTTGTCAACTCCTTCCTGCAGGTATGTAAGTTGTAATCAAAAGTCTACTTTTTGATGGATACTCAATCTAAATTCTTAAACCTCTTTAATTGTAACTTTGTTTTTCAGAACGTGTTGTCTTTTGATAATTAGGTTTTTTTTTCCCTTTTCTCTACTTCTTCTTGACAAAAAGCTGATATGGTTAACATCAATTTTCTTTTCTGAAATTAGATGTTGGAGATTAATTGGAATTTGATATTATTTGAATTGAAAAATTTATTTGACAAGATGTCGAAGTGATAGGTGATTTTGTAGATGCATTGATATACTGATCCGGCCAAGTTTTTGATAAAGTCTTTAAGAGATGATTAACATCTAATTGAAATTAGGTATCCTTTAAAAAATATCAAGGGAAAGTGTTAAATGATGAATGAAAAATATACATAACCAAGCTACTCTCACACAATTAATGTCTTTTGTCTTCAATGAAGCTTATTGATGCATTAACAATGAATTTTTTGTTTAAATTCAGAGACCATAACTAATGTTTTATATATTATTTACTTAATTGTGTAGAAGTTGTATAATAATAATAATAATAATTATGGAAGTATGTGCACAGTGTATTGACATGTCTTTTCATATTTCTTACAATTGTGTATTACTTGTTAGACTTGCTAGTGCATGTCATTTCACATTTTCTTGCAATTGTTAATTACTAGTTGGCCTTTGTTTTTTTTTTTAAAAACTTGTTGGCCTTTTTTAATTAATGCATTCACATCTCTTTTCACATTTTCTTGTAATTGTTTATTACTCGTTAGCCTTGTTAATTATCCTCTTGAAACATATACGTGTTTTTCTTGTATGAAAATGGCTTGTCATGAATACAAATAAAACACTTCTTTATTGTAGAACGTTGAGATAATGTGGAGTTGGGTTGGATTTCACAAATACTCACGTGTTGCTTCTTCTTTTGTTATTATGTTTTATAGATATGGTTTCTAAAAATGTCCCTGAAGATGAATGTGTTGAAGATGATATCAATAATAGCTCTATATCTCCTAACAAGGGCACACGTAAAATTACAAGAGGACGTACTCTTATGGCAAAGGTTACAAGGCATAAACAAAAGAGTTTGAAATTCAAGTTAAAATGGAATCACAATCAGAGGCGGACACAGGGGGGTCTTGCGTGGTCCCGTGCCCCCCCTCCCGTCGGGTATTATTAGTATATATATGTAATTTTGGTTTAAATATAAATATATTTTAAATTAGTTGGTATTAATATGACATGAAAATTAACTAGTTTAGATGGTTTATTGTTCAAGTTTGTTTTCATCCCACCAAGGTTCAATTCCCCATAACATCATTTTATTTTTTTATTCATATTTAATGTATTTTTCTCCAATTTTTTTTATATAGTAGTCATACATAAATATAATTTCTTTTGATAAATAAGATTATTTTTTGCTATTTAAGGTATTAAATTATTAAACTTGTTGGTTATTCTTGATTCAGTTGAACCTCTTAGACAAGTTGTGCCCCCTCTTTGATTTCGTTCTGCGTCCGCCACTGATCACAATGGACAAGCTATAGGAGGGTCTATATGTGCGAACTTTAAAAGTTACCTTGGGACGTGTACTCGTTCTTGTGTCAATATCAATTATCGACGATGGGATAGATTTCCTGACCATATCAAAGATGCTATATGGATAGATGTGACGGTAAAAATTTCAAAATGTTTATCCTTTTTATTTTTTTCAATGGAATGTTACTTGTATAAATATCATGTTTATATTGATTTGTAGAGTGCATTTGAAGTTCCGACGTATGATTTTATCAGAAGCTTAGACTACGTTTAATGATTTTAAATCCAAATTGAAGCGCAGATTTATGCTGTTAGACAAAGAAAAAAAATAGCCAATCCTCACCCTCCACCTAAATATACTTTCATCAATCAACAAATGTGGGAAAAATTTGTTACAGGAAGACTAACTAAAGAGTTTGAGGTAAACTTTTTCTATTAGTTATTTGCATTCAAACATGTTGGTTATATTTTAACTGCACTTTTTTTATTGATAGGAGGAAAGTGAAAAGCACCGACAGAGCACCAAGAAGAATGAATATATTTATAGAGCCTCTCACTTAGGATATCCACGCCTTGAAGAAGAAATCAACCAATCAAACAGCTAATAACTAGTAAGTTGGTACTGTCTCATTTATTATTATAACATGTTATAATATATCGATTACATGTTTTAGATATTAGAAGCAGATGGAACAAGCACGTTACATTGCCAATGCAATGCAAAGGTCAAGGAAATGCAAAGGTTAAGGAAAAATCAGATATTTTTTGCTCCATATAATTCCATGTAAGCGAACATATTACTTTTTTAATTTAAAGTACATATGCAAAATGCAATGCAAAGGTCAAGGAAAAATCAGATATTTTGTGCTCCATACAATTCCATGTAAGCGAACATATTACTTTTTTTTTTAATTAAAGTATAAATGCAAAATCTCTACTTGTAGTGGATTTAAGGTAATTTATTTTTATTGTGTAGTTTTCACTGGATGTTATGTGTTATACATTCTTTCAAGCGGATTGTACATTGGCTTAATCCAGTTGGACAAAAAGTACGCGACGAGATAAAAAAATATGGACAATATGTATGTATTTAAAAGTTATTTTATATAGTTATTAGTTTTTAATGATATTGTGCTAACAATCTATTCATTTATGTATAGGTCTCTTAAAATGTGGGTTGCTGAAAATAACCCTTAAGCCTAATAAGACAACAAAGTGGATTCATATAAAGGTTAGTTTTCTTTTGTTAGGTTCTAACAGATGTTGAGGTTAACACTAGTAAATGATTAATTAATAATATATAATGTAAACCGTATATGTGATCTAACTAATTACTCATTGTTTTTCATACATTCATAATCTACCATGTTGGAAACATATATACTTGCACATGATCCAATTGAATGCTTTGAGCAGAAGTAGAATTTTCTTTTCCTGCAAATTAACCATGTGGTACTGGTTCATGTAGAGTAGTGAATACTTGATTATTATATGATGCCTTTTATGTTTATTAAATGTGTTTATTGAATGCTTTGAGCAAAAGTAGAATTTTCTTCTTCTAACTAACAATATTAGGTTAACCCGTCGTACCATGTACGACTATGTCGTATATATTAAAATTATTTTGAATACATTATATTATTAAATTTATGCACGTTTAATTTCACTTACCAATGGAATACACCATGATAGTATTATTATATTTAATTTGAACTAACTTTTTACCATATAAATTTTGATCGTAGTATATTTTCTTATTTATAAATTTCTTCTGTTACCAATACTTGATTTCTTATAAACCAACATAAAATATAAAATATAATAAATTTAATACCGATGTCCTAATAGTTCATATATTTTTTTTATAAACTTTCCACATATAAACATAATATCGATGTCCTAGCAGATCATATTTTCTAATATTCTTTTCTCTTCTCTTGATGTGATTTTCAACTTACCATCATTCATGTATTAATATTTATAGACTTTTTAAGATAAATCTAGATTATATAAATAGGTACAATTTAAATAGTTTATAAACATAAGATATTATTTTGATAGATTATAGATATAGATATTATTTTGATATATTAATATATGGTAATTAGATAAAGACATCTTTTTTGGATAAATCTAGATTGTATAGACATATTATTTGTATAATTTATAAATATAGGATTTTAATTTGATAGATTATGGATATAGATATTATTTTAATATATTAATATATGGTAACTACATAAAGACATATGAAATTTTTTAATTGTAAAATTAATAAGAATATATAATTAATTTAATATGTGGTGAGGCTAAAATTAACGTAAAGGCTCAAAAGGTCTCAACTTCAATATATACTATAGATAGATATATCTATATTGTAGATAATTTAGTTGTTATGATGCAGACTATGATTATATAATTTGTCTTGTTTTTAATAAGCTCGTCAATAAATTAGTCATAGATTTCCCCTATCTATTAATAATACTCCGTACATAAAATAAATAAATAGATAATATATAAAAATAATGTGATTAAAAACAACTCGTACAAATGAATGAGTTCGACCACGTGATTGTTTTCATGAATGAACAATGTGATCATGTCATGTGGTATTACGACTATGTAACGAATTGAGTAAAAAATGTGATGAGTAAAATGGAAATTAAAGATACGTAAAATAAATCAACAATATTTTAATTTGAAAGATATATAATATGGTTTCACAGATAGATATTAGATCAGTAAAAAAAGATTAAATAATTAAAAAAATTTAAAGATAAATAGTATGATTTAAAAGATAGATATTAGATGTATAAAAAAAAGAGATAAATATAAAGATTAGATAATTAAGGAAGATAGGAAAATAAAAGATATAAAGTTGTTGATAGCCATTTTAATTGATTAAGAAAGCATTAACTAAAATTAATATGTAAAGTGGGGCCAGAATCAGTGGCGGAACCAGAAATCCGGTTCAGATGGGGCTAAATGAAAAGATTAATTACCATTTGGTCATTTGGGTTGATAGCTTGCAGCATGTCAGCCAAAACCTCCACAGCATTTCGAATTGTTTCCATTTCTGACACACTACATGAATAAGAAAAATAGTTAAAGAACATTTATTTGATGTGATGCATAGTGTGGATCAAAACAAAGAAAGTTTGTACTTGAAATCTATCAAAATGGTACCTAAGACCCTCTCCATTAGATGCCATCGCCTCATCCAAAGTAGCTGATGAGTTGTTGGGCATCCCTTGTATAGCTGGAAGATTTCTCGCTGATGGTTGTGTTGCAGGTGGTGTAATAATCGGAGCTGTATCGAAAGAACGCTGAGGAAATTGTACACTAGACTCTGCCATCACCAAACACCAGATAGAAACAATAAATACTATAAGGTGCAAAACAAATCAATATTCATAAATAGGAGCTGTTTATGGTATTGTCATTAGAAGCGCACATTAAATAGGTTTCTTGCATCTAAAGACTACATATTTACACAATTGGAAGATTATCTCAAGTACAGCAGGATGCTGACTTAGCACATTAAGTATACTCGACAGAGAATATTATAAGGCGCTTACTCTCAGTTCATCGTAAGCCCAGTAATACTGGCCATGCCTTCCACTGGGTCCACCAAAGGCTTCTTGCCAATTGCCATGAATCTAGAAGCACTAGTATTTTGACCCTGACTTGCAAGTCAGTCTAAAACAAAACATAAGGCATTCATTAGAACAAAAAATGACATTTGAGGAACCAAAAGCATCAAGTTAACTCCGGCAAAAAATACGAATCGCAGATTACTAAAATAAAGAGTGAACAAACATAAAAGTTCAACACCACAAAAACCAAAGACATTAAAGAAGACGAAGACGAATGAATCAAACATCCTTGCAAGAAAGAGAGCTAACCCGCTTCTTCACGATCTTGATCATCTCATCGAGTACTTTCTTCTCCGCAATATAAAAATGTATGCGATCACCACAATTCTTCACTAGGGTCTCCAAGAGCTACGCACCACAAACACCAAACACAATAAGCTTAAGTTGAAAAGCAAAAAAAAACTTCAACAATTCCTTCAAAAAGTATGAGACATTTTCAAACAAGAGCTATTTACCGTCAGAGTGAGCAATTGACCACTAACAAGAAATGAACAAGAGCTACTAACAAGAAATGAACTCCCAATAAGTCAGTGGGAACTCACAAAGCACCGACAGCAAGCAATTAACAAATGAATCTATTGGCTATAGCAACTAACAATAAATCTGTAGCAATTAGCAAATGAAACCTCAATTTGGAGGGAATTAGAGCAGCAGTAGCCAACAATTACCTCGATTTGGAGGAGCCAAGCAGCAGGCAGCAACCAGCAAGGCGGCGAGCAGCAGAGTCCAGGCGGAGAGCAGCAGCAGCGAGGCGGCGAGCAGCAGTGAGGCAGCGAGGCGGAAGACGAGTGAGGCGGTGCAGCAGCGGGCAGGAGGCGACAGTGCAGGCGGTGCAGCGGCGAGCCGGCGACAGTGAAACGGACGGGGTTGGCCGCGGCTCGTCGTGTGGGTGTGAAGAGAAGCGATGTGTGCGAGCGCGTCGTCGAGGGTTGCCAATAATGTACAGACCTAATCTAATTTTTTTTTTTAAACCCAGCGGGGTCTACAGCACCCGCTGGGCACACAGTGGTTCCGCCACTGGCCAGAATTAACGTGGAGGCTCGAAATTCTCCGACTTTAATATATAGTATAGATGATACTCTTTCACGAACAGTAATAAATATTTGATTATTATATGATGTCTTTTATGTTTATTAAATGTGTTTATGGGTTGTCATGTATAAGTATATTTAGATATTGTTTACTTTTGTAGTGTCCTAGGCAAGCAAATAACAAAGATTGTGGTTATTATGTGCTCCGGTTTATGCACGAGATTATCTCTAGTAGGCTGGATAAGGTATATAATTTCAAATTCATAGATTACTTAGTAAATATGATGATTATTTCTAACCACTTATTATTATTATTATATTATCCAAATCTAGGTGGGTTGACGCCTTATACAACCGAGAAGATAGATGAAATCCGAGATCAATGGGCAACATTTGTTCAAGAATATATTACTTAATTAGTGATTTTTGTAGGAGTTTAGACTTTGCTAGACATTTGAAAGTGACTACTCACATAGATGTTGATCTAGTGTCTATTGTTTTGATTGACTTTATAGCTAGCTATTGCCATGGTTTGAAAAAGATTGATGAATGACTTTTATTTTTGGTCAAGTTGATGTAAGGCTTTTTTGAGACTACTAATTAATGCATTTAGATTAATTATCATTCTGATTTTGTATCGTTTGTTATTTAATTATATGCAGGTATTCACTATGAATAATTAAAATATTGTATTTTTTAGAAATAAAAAATATGTACCTTTATTTAGCTTTATTTGGTAACTATTGTGAATAGGAAACATAATCATACTACGGTTAACATATTTACCACAATGCAAGTTTATTGCGATTGATAAAAATTTAGATCAATACACATTTAATATGTTTTAAATAATTTTACCACTATACGTCTTTACTACGGGTAAAAAATTTTACCTCGGTTTGAAAAAAACTACGGTTCCTACAAACGTGGAAAATTAGAAAACCGTGGTAAATCCGCCACCGTGGTACACAAGCTTACCATTGTCATTTTTACCTCGGTTATAAGACCGTGGTAAGCTTTGCAAAATAACCATGGTTAAAAGCCTCTTTTGTACTAGTGTTTGGTTTTGACAAAAAGTTCATAGGATGGATTAAGGAGTGCATATATACCGTGTCCTTCTCAGTCTTGGTTAACCGTGGTCCTACTATGTCATTTGCACCAGAATGAGGAATCAGACAAGGAGACCCTTTGTCGCCTTATCTGTTTGTCATGGGAGCAGAAATCCTGGCATGGAAACTTCAAACGGTAAGTGAGGAAGCCCCTTATACGATTTCCGATAGCTAGATGAGGTATAAGGGTACCGTTTTAAACATTCATAGATGATATTATCATATTTGCAAAAGGCAACCAAAATGCATGTAATCAAATGAAGTGGATTATCGAAGAATATTATGCAGCCACATGACAAAAAGTAAACTGTCACAAATCAGCATTTCATACCTCAAAGAAAGTGGGCAATCAACAGAAACAAAGTATCAAACAAACAATGGGGATAAGCTCTAGGGAGAACTTAGAAAAATATCTTGGATGCCCGATCATATCATTAACGGTAGAATGAATAAAGAATGTTCCAAGACATAATTGGGAAGGCCTAACAACAGCTAACAAAGTGGAAAGACAATACGCTATCTCAAGAAAGCCGAACAGTGTTAGCCCGATCGAATCTCTCCGCAAAACCAAACTACATCATGCAAAGTTTCATGCTACCAAAACATATAAATGATGAATTGGATGCCATAAATAGAACGTTTCTTTGGAATAAAGACAGGCAACATAAACCCCTTGTTGGTTGGGATAATATGCAAGCCAAAGGCATATGGGGGTCTGGGTATCAGGAATCAAAGGATATGAACAAAGCACTCTAAATGAAACTGTTGTGGAAAATACTCACAGAACAAGACAATATCTAGGTGTTAGTGGTTAGTGAAAAGTACTTAAGAGGAAACTCGCTATCAGAATACAAAACGAAGTCAACAGTTCATGAGAATGAAAACAACTGATGAAACTAAAGCTAGAGTTTGAGGGAGGAAGAAACCATGACACCAAGTCCTAATGCCTGTATTTGGAAGTTAAATACATACCCCAAAGTGAAGAACTTTCTCTTTCTCTGGAAAGTTGACACGAACGGATTGCCCACTAAACAAAGACTCAGTGAAAAACATGTTGTGGTGCCCCAAGGATGTCTCATTTGCAGCACTACGCACGAGGGCACGACACATTTACTGACTCCATGTCCGCATACGCTAGTAATAATAAAGAGCATATATACAAAAATGGAATGCAACACTCCATTACAAACGAACCCTTGAAACATCCTATGTGAATTGAATAGCAAACTTTGGAAGGAGGAGCTTATTGAGTTAATAGTGTCCTGGTGGGGTATATGACACCAAAGAAATAAGATACTTTTCCAACAAACAACAAATGACCCCATACAAGACCTCAACCTATATATATCCAATGGAAACAAGCGAAGCAATGAAATGAGAATGAAGAAAAGGATGTGAAAAGGAGCACTAGATCAAGAGGTCGACCACACAATAAAATGGGAAAATGGAAGAAACCACCTTAGGGGTATACAAAACTGAATTTTGATGGATCTAAGTAATGGGAATGCTTCGGGAGGCTCAATTATAAGGGATAAATATGGAAAACCTATTAATGAAACAACTAGAATATACGGATAAGTGTCGGTATTATTGACGAAAGCAATGACACTATGGGATGGAGTGAGGAAGACCAAGCAATTAGGCATTAGAAAACTCGAGGTGGAGGGGGATAACATGATAGTTATCAAAGCTATAACAGGACAAAATCGCTGCCTATGGGAAATTAAAAGAATTATTACAGACATTCTCGTATCCCTCAGGAGTTTCGAGTCAGTCCACATATATCATGGGAGCAGACAGTGTAATTTTGTGGCCAATAAAATTGCTTTCTTGGGTCACAACCTCTCATGGGAAATTATCTGGAACCATCACAAGCTTCTAGCTCTCATCCGAAAGGATGCACTAGGAATCCCACCCTAGAGAGAGATCCTAATCTTCACCGGGTCAAAAAAAAGGGAAAGACTTCTAGAAGAATAGAGGTTTGGGTGAGAAATAGAAACGTGTCTCCTTCATCCGATTATACATGATCAAACAGTTACTAGCGGATCTAATTATAATTTGAGAGGCGCACTCATCAATTGCGTGCAAAGCACGCCCCTCCTCTTTCGCTTTTTACTTTTCATTTTTTGCACCCTTTCACCTCCTCTCAAAAAGACGATAGCTTTCTCTTCACTCGAGCAAATCAAATCGATAACGTTTGATCCAATCTCTTCGATTTTTCAATCAAATCTCAAGCAACGCAATCGAAATGAATAAGACTACATTAGGGATTAGAACAAAATTGTGTTGTCCCTACCACATGATTTGGAGTTATTTTCGTCCCTACCACATGATTTTTGTTCATTTTCGTGCGATTGAAGTTTACTTTTTATGGATAAATGTCCCTATATGTAATTCGAGTCCATTTTTCATGTGGTCCTTCAATTACATGTGTGTTTTTAGGATATATTATATTATGACTTTTATCATAATAATATCTTAAAACATACTTAAAATATTTTTACAATCTGGAATTTCAAAACTCGTTTTTTTTTTATATTAGAAATTGTTTACATAAAGTTGGATGAGAGTCTAGAAACAAGCTGAACTCCCACACCCTTTTGAATGCAAAAACTTAATCTATGAAAAACAAAATTACCACTCTTAGCATTGTTTTTTTTTGTCACGAAACGAGGATTAACCCCTACGAAATTCTTTATTAGACTTTATTATGCTCAAAATGAGCTACATAATCCTCCTCAAGAGAGGAGATAAGCTGTTCAGGAGAAGTAGATAAAAGGGCAAAAAGAAACTCAAATTGCAAAGCTAAATTGGCTAAAAAATCAGCAGTTTTATTGGCTTGACGACGAACAGGTTTCAGCTGCACGCGATGCTTTTGAGTGCAGAGAGTGCTGCTACAACGGGCAATATCATGGAAGTACCTATGAGGAGAAGTAGTGGTGGCTTGAATCGAGTTGCATACCGAAAGAGAGTCGGAACAAATGATGTAGCTGCTGTTAGGATGGTCTCTAGCATAGCGAAGGGCATGATCAATGGCAAGAAGTTCAGCCCGGAAAGCATCACACTCACCACAATTGAAGACAAAGACCTCCATAAACAGGCCCTGCTCATTCCGGATGACTCCAGCCCCTCCCGCTGCTCCGGGCTTACCTTTGGAGACGGCATCAACACAAATTTGCAACCAACCTGTGGGCGGTGGCTGCCACTTTGACACTTGCGAGTCATCCACCTGGGTAGAGATAGTTGTTGGGGCACCAAACATCAATTTCAGCCTAGACTCTTTATAAGCATTTGCAATGGATACCACTCGATGTGATAGGCCAAGGATCTCATCTTTGCCTTCAAACACCAATTTGTTCCTAGTCTTCCAAGAGAACCAAAGCATTGTAGCAAAGAGAGAGCTCCACACATCGTTCTTGCGTATGTTATCACAAATCCAATTCTTCAAGCAGGGCTGCAAAAAGAAGGAGGCTGGGAGAGAGTTAGCTGCCAAAGCATGCCAGACCAAGCTAATTCGAGGACAATCCCGCAACAGATGGAAAAGCGACTCGGGCTGTTGGCAGCGAGGACAATTACTTGAGGAGGTTAAGTGGCGATGGAACCGTATTTGATTACAGAGCACAACTTCATGTGCTACCAAGAACAAGAATTGCCTAGCCCGCTACTGTGCGTCCACTTTCCAAATAAAAGACCAAACCTGATGGTGATCCAAGTACGCCCCCGAGTTCAGCAATCTGAACGCTGACCCTGTGAAGAACGATCCCGACTGATTCGGATGCCAAAAGAAACGATCAGCCGCCTCACTTCCACTCAAGAGTGAAACAGACTTCAAGCGGTTGATAATATTTTGAGGGAGCTTAGGAGTCAGTGACGCCCAATCCCAATTCGAACCATCCCAGTTATCAGCTACCGTCGCTCCTAGCTCATCCTCGGACAATGGACTCGTAGCCACATCACTTAGCGGTGTGGAAAAGAGCCAAGGGTGTTCCCAAAAGAATGTAGCTTCGCCATTCCCCACAGCCATACCGATCCCCTTACTCAACAACTGACCACCATGAACTAGGCCCCTTCCAAAGAGCCGAAGAACGGGGCCGTTGTTGGAAGATATCAACATCCAGCCTTGAGCCACAATATTTTCCGCGAAGAACGCTGCTCCAAAGAGTCCCCGGTTCTTGCAAGACCCTCCAACCGAGCTTGGCTAACAAGGCAGTATTTTGAGAGCGCATATCACGAATTCCAAGGCCTCCATGGCTTTTAGGCATAGTCAATTTTTCCCAAGACAGCAAATGAATCTTCCGAGCTTCATCGGTCGACCTCCATATGAAATTACGCAGCAATTGATTCATACTATCAGAAATTGACCTCGGTATCATAGTGGACTGCATAAGATAGACCGGGAGGGACGACAAAACCGATTTGGCAAGCGTAATTCGCCCGGCCATGGAAAGCGTCTTGGATTGCCAGCCCGTAAGCCGGGTTTTCATACGATCAAGGATTTCAATTGATACGTAAAATCTAGGGAAATTCCTTTTGGTGCCCTCGTGATTTTGATAATTCCTTTTGGTGCCCAAAAAAATTTTGGTTTCCTTTTGGTACCCCTGTGTTTTGCAACTTTACCCATCCGTAACACAAACCATTCATTTACACAAAAATCGTTAACCTCCGTTAACATAAAAATGCAAAACAAAAAAAGAAAATTGAAATTATAAAAATGGGCAAAAAAACACGTGAATTCGAACCACCGTGAAACCCTTCTTGACCTCTTCTCATCTCAGTCTCCCATGGGGCATTCTAAACAATCTCAAACCCTCGCCTACATCAAGCACCACCTCCTCGGCGAATTACTCTCTCCCTTAGCCACCTCTGGGGACTCCGATATCTTCGAATCCCCTAATTTCGAATCCAAGCCGGAGATCTTCGATCTAGTTTCGCCGTCGCCGTCGCCGCCTTCGAACCGAGATCCGAGATCCGAACCGGCGTGGCTCCAGAGTGTGGCTGGGGACCTTCGACCGAGCCGTGGAGGCCGTCAAGGCCTATGACAGGGCCGCCTTCAAGCTCCGTGGCTCCAAGGCCATCCTCAACTTCCCTCACGAGGCCGGCAAGATGGCCTCCGACGCCGCCTTCGAGAAGAAATAGGAAACGGCGGCGGCTAAGGCTGGCCTGAAGAGGAGCCGTTGCCGGCGCCGGAGAAGATGGCGTGTCCGTTGACTCCGTCTCTTTGCTTCCACCACCGTCGTGTTTTTTGTTGTTGCTGAACTTGCTGGTGAAGGGGTCAACTAAAAGTGAACAACAAATTACCGTATTTTTTTTGCCCATGTTTTATAATTTTAATTTTCTTTTTTTGTTTTGCCTCTCTATGTTAACGGAGGTTAACTATTTTGGGTAAATGAGTGGTTTGGGTTACGGATGGGTAAAGTTGCGAAACACAGGGGTACCAAAAGGAAAACAAAATTTTTTTGGACACCAAAAGGAATTGTCAAAATCACGAGGGCACCAAAAGGAATTTCCCTAAAATCTATGAAACTCGAAATTGATTTCAATTTTTTAAAAATATAAAAAACGAAAAACTATAGACTCGCCCCACAATCATCATATGACTCATATGTTCATCAAACAAGCCCGTAATAACTCTGGCCCTTGCGATTTGAGCGCCCCGCCTCTTCCCTCTCCCTCTCTCCGTCTCCCTCAACCTGGAAAATGAGCATCCATGGCGAAAGCTGTGAAGCCGATTTGCTTACGCAAGCTACAAAGGCTACTGAAGATCTTTACACTGTGAGGGACACTTTCTTTCCAGTTAATCCGGATGCCAAAATCTCCAGACTCAAACAAGATTCCGATTCTTGTCTAAGGCTTCTCGATTCTGTTCCCCCTGGTACTCTCGAACGATTCCTTTCAACTCTTACCGTTCCGATTGTTTGAATTAGTATGTGTCAATAGCTGTTCTTATCTCTGTGTTCGATTGGAAGCAATTAAACATCGAAGAATAGGGATATCTAGCTTTGTGATCTCATTTTGAATGACTATATTGGCCAAGCGAGAAGTATTGGTTGAACGAAAAGTGAAAACGACGCCTTGAAACTGTATAGATTTGAGGAAGTAGTTCGTCGTTTGCGATGGCAAGGCGAAGGCAATTAGCAAGGTTAGGGTTACTTTATTCAGGGGACCATCCTACCTTATTGAATGAGAAATTGAAAGCTTGCATCTCTATCTCATTAGGCAATCTAATTGAACAGCTTAGAAGGAAAAAAGTGCCAGTTCTAAATGCAAAGGAGATCATAATATGTTTTTGTGTGAATAGCTGTTCGTATTTCTGTGTTTAATTGGAAGCAAAACATTGAAGAATAGGGATATCTAGCTTTGTGATTTCATTTTGAATGACTATATTGGCCAAGCGAGAAGTTTTGGTTGAACGAAAAGTGAAAACGACGCCTTGAAACTGTATAGATTTGAGGAAGTTGTTCGTCTTCTGTGATGGTAAGGCGAGGGAAATTAGCAAGGTTAGGGTTACTTTATTCAGCGGATCATCCTACCTTTATTGAACGGGAATTTGAAAGCTTGCAAATCTATCTCATTAGGCAATCCAATTGAGCAGCTTAGAAGGAAAAAAGTGCCAGTTCTAATATGTTTTTTTAGAGCGGTAGACGTTTATTTGGAAAAGTTAGAATTGCACTTTGTTTTTTTTTTATATGCATGATTAATTCAAGAGAGGTATATCAATATGTCATATTGATCAGAAGTTTTGCATTTTGGAACAGAACAGGTAAACTAGATTATGAGCTCTGAAGAGTTCTGATAAACTGACCAACTTTATATACTCGGAAGCTGCAGGGGTTTTCTATCGTTGTTTAGGCTCTGAGCTAACCAACTTAATCACGATTCTGTGCTTTACATGTTCTCTAAACAAAACTTCAGCATCTGTTTTATTATATATCTTAATTGGTCTTTTCATATCACTCTTTTTCATCCAGCTCTCGTTTACCTGTGTAGTTTCCTACTCCCCAAACAGCAGAATAACTCCGTACCTTCTTGAATGTGCATAAGAGCCTCTTACTAGAAAAAATATAGGTCATATCTTCTTATTTAATTGCGTCATAACACTGTTGAATCCACCTTGACTGCCGAGTCTTTTCCCATGACCCATATTAATACTTTGTGAGAAAGTACACAGGTATACACTTCAGAGAGGTTCTTTTGCATATCATCTAAGTTGACTATGTTCTATCCCCTGATTCTGGCATTGAATTGCACTTTGGTTTTTTTATATGCATGATTACATTCAAGAGAGGTATATCAATATGTCATATTGATCAGAAGTTTTGCATTTTGGAACAACACAGGTAAACTAGATTATGAGCTCTGAAGAGTTCTGATAAACTGACCAACTTTATATATTTGAAAGCAGCAGGGGGTTTCTATCCTTGTCTAGGTTCTGAACTAACCAACCTAATTACAAATCTGTGCTTTACATATTCTCTTAACAAGACTCCAGCATGTGTTTTATGATATATTTTAATTGGTCTTTTCATAGCACTCTTTTTCATCCAGCTCTCGTTAAGTTTACCTGTGTAGCTTTGTACCCCCAAACAGCAGAATAACTCCATACCTTCTTGAATGTGCAAAAGAGCCTCTTACTAGAAAAAAAAAATAGGTCATAGGTTCTTATTTTATTGCGTCGTACCACTCTTGAATCCACCTTGACTGGTGAGTCTTTTCCCGTGACCCATATTAATACTTTGTGAGAAAGTACACAGGTATACACTTCAGAGAGGTTATTTTGCATATCATCTAAGTTGACTATGTTCTATCTCCTGATTCTGGCATGTGTAATTGTTTATGCTTTATGTATGGCATCTAGCAAATTGTTTTATGATTACCATCTCAATGCAGAGCAAAGAAAAACGCCTGTGCAGCGTTCTACCTATGAATATCTTAAAGGCAAAATTTTGGATGTGTTTCCGGATTATGGAAAAGAAGCTGAAGATCATCTCTCTAAAGCAGTATGCTTGAATATACTTGTTCTTTAAATCCTGCATGCACTTTTTTTTAGTTTTTCCATGGAGCTTATTCTCTACCTCACCCCCTTCCCCTTGTGTGTGCCAGGTTAAATTGAATCCATCACTTTCAGATGCATGGCTGTGTCTTGGAAACTGCTTTTGGAAGAAAGGAGATCTATCATCAGCCAAAAATTGCTTTACTATGGCTCTAAGCAAGGTAATGTTTTATATTTCTTTGTCTCATCCGGCATGAACATAGAGAATCTTTTAAGCTCAACTATTCCATGTACAGGGTCCTAACAAGAATATACTATCTCAGCTGTCAATGCTTGAAAGGAAAATGGCTCAAGGTACATCGTTGTGTCATTCTATTCTTAATCCTCTAGATTCACCAAAGATCCTGATATATCTCTGCTGGTCAGAGCATTATGTTTTGCATGTGCTTAGGTTTGTTTTTATCTGGAACTGAATTGAAGTCCTAATATGCTGTCTGCAGATATTTTGTGGTTTATAATCTTAGAACTTGTCAAGAACTACTAGACGTACTTGGATTTTTCTTAGCATGCTATATTCCTGCAAAACATGTTCCTGGTCAAATAGCCATAGAAACGGGATTTCATAATTTTCAACAAATTTGGAACTTGATTATAATTTCTATACAATCTTAATAGATAAATCCGGCAACATTTGCAGCAAAAATTCTTACCTCCTGGTGTAGTTACCCTATCATTTAAAATTGCTGACAATTATTAAATTATTCATTTTAACCGCAACTAAATTGTGGCAAACTTCTTTTGTTACTATATATTGCCTCCATAAAAAATGGTGCTCTAGGCACCACCGAGCTGAAGTTATCTTGGGGACGATAGAAAACTTAGTGCCTACCATCTATATTCAAGATAGTTTTACCCTCGCGGTGCCTACAATCTTTCTGTTTTCCTACCCAGGTTTGTATATTTGTTGTTTTCAGTTTTTTCTTCATCAGTTTTGTGACTGTTTTTTTTCCCTTCTCATTGTTTGAGTTCTGGAAGGAAAATAAAAAGAAGAAATCGTGTGGCTTGTTCTGTTGGGTTTGAGTATGTAGACTGAATGGAAATTTTGCATCCAGGTTTTCAATTCTTAGGGACATTTTAGATGAGTTTTTATTGAAGTAATTAGTGGAATGACAGCATTTGGGGGGTTTTGGAATCTTGTTTTGTTCAATGTTTCCAATTTGGGTTTGATCTACATTACTGAAGCTCTACAGTATGCTTCTTTAAGTCACAGTTAAGAACCTAACCCTCTAGACACCAGACTGAGTGAAATAAGTTTGTAAGATATCAGCAGGATAGGGTGTAATTTTATCTTGCATATACACATGCTGTTGCAGTTTGTTTGACCATTCGGATGCAGTACCCTGATTCATCGTATGTATCTATCTCCTTGATCTTGTTTGGACATCTTAACCTATAGTTTCTGACAACCATGATGGAGCTAAGAACACCAGTACATGCAATAGGGAAGAGCACACAGCGTCAAAAACCAGTACAGCAGTTCACTCTTGGAACCGTTATTGTAGTTTTGCGAATAATTTAACTGTTGGCTAGGGCAAGTACAGGAAACATAGTGGATACAATATACGTTCCTTTTTCCATTCTTTTTACAACATCTCCCCAGATGTATCCCGGTTGCAAATCAGGATCGGGCTGATCTATATGAACCTACCTTACCTCGATATAAAAATCGGGAGGGTGCTTATGGCGGACTCGAAAAACAGAGACTGAAAACAAAGCTGAAAAAAGGGAAAGTGCGAAAACGCAAGTAAGAGTAAAAAGTGTGAAAAACGCAAGAATAAAAAGAGTGAAAACTGTAAAGCACTAGGGTCCTCCACCGTAATCTTCTTCTTCCATCGGTCCCTATATACTGCTAAATCCATTCTTTTTATGAAAGGGAGCAAAATCCTAACGATGTGAGAAGATCTACTTTTCTCATTCTAGGCCCCAAAAGTGAATGTTATTACTTCTCTCCTTAGAGCCACTTAAAAGAACCAGCTTCTATTTTCTTCCTAGCATAGACAATCAGAACTTTATCATACCACCTGGTAAGTCATGATCCCAAGGTCCAACAGGTTTGCTGACCTTATTGAGCTTTGACATAGCTGCACTATCAAATTTCCAGCATCGTGTGATCTTTCTTCCTTTTGTGCTGTCTTCTTAGATCTTGTAGTTGAACTAGTTTGATCAAATTTGTGTTTATTTATTCTGAGAATCAAGGCACTAGAATAGAGATTTTGTGTTAAATTCATTAATGATTTATGTTTTGCATCATTGCAGGCACTGAGAATGAGGCAGAAATAGTTGACGAGAGTATCCAATATGCTAAGGAAGCTATTGCTTTGGATGTAAAGGATGGAAACTCTTGGTGTAAGATACTGTATTAAAACACTTTAAAATAAATGCTGCAACGTTTGATACGTAGATGTTTGGTTTCTGTATGCTCTATGGTCTTCTCCTGAGCTAAATCTATTCTTCTTTCTCCTTCTTTTCCTTGGGGTGGGGGCAGGGGTTGGGGGTGCTTTCAAGCTCTATGTGGATTTAGATCTGTGAACATCACACTAGTACTCATAAGTTTACCCTGGGTCATTTGTAACTTAGTGATGAGGGGAAAGGGTCCCACATGTGTGTATGTCTGTATTGATTTATGATTCTTGCAGCATGTGGCGACTAACCTAGTTTAAATTGCTACTTTTCATTTTAAGTGCGGCAGTACTTTCTTGCTTTACTTTAATTAATAGATTAATTTATACCCATGGACATTGTAACCCTGCATTATTTAATTAGTTTAGCTGGCTGCTATTCGTTTCAATTGTGTGATTCCTTCCTTAATTTGTGTAATCTATTTTCCTGATTTATAATGCATGTGGCCATTTCCATCTGCCAGATAACCTAGGCAATGCATGTCTTACAAGCTTCTTTGTGACGGGAACATGGGATCATTCTAAGCTTCTCCAGTCCTTAAAAGCTTACCAGAATGCTGTGAGTTTTTCAGTCAAGAGTAGCTTCTCATATAATTTGTACTCCTTTTAGGCAAGCATGTTCAGTGCCTTTTGGAAGTTCAATTTTCTTGTCCTCGCAAGTGTTCAAAGAAAGCCACTTAAGGGAAACTTTGATCTGGCAATGTTTTGTAAATAGAGTTGTTTGAAAATGAAAAATACAATTATAGAAAAACATGCAAAAGAGCAGGAATCATATCCAATAGATAATATAGCTACAGCTAGAGCAGCAACAACATATTTTATATTCACACATCTTATGGAATACGAAACTTGAGGTTATCCTTTAGGCATTCATGAAGGAGATATCCAATTTATAGCAATCCTCTATGAACACAACATTAATCAATCTCTTTTGACCATTAAATAATACAATATTATGCTTTGCATGATCTATGCAATGTAATATTGACATTAGGTACTGAAAGGGCATTAATATCCGTAAGTGGCTCAAGTGCAATAACAGCCTAATAAAAGGAACTTGTAGTAAATAACAACTTTATAACGGCTCAGAATAAATCACAGTATTAGTTAGGTACAAGGGTGAAATCCCTTTCCCATGGATGAGCAAGGGCCTTACTTGTCCATGGGAAAGGGATCACAGTATCCGTAAGTGGCTGGTTGACAGTTTGTTTGGTTGTGTTTTTTTAATCTCATCATTCTCTAACATGTTTCAATGTGTTTTAGGAGAAAGATGAAAGAATGAAATCCAACCCCGACCTGTTTTTTAATTGTGCTACTGTAAGTAATGCATTAGAAATGCACATCCCTAGTGTACATAATGGTTCTTATTCTATTTGGAGAACTGGAGTTCATTCTCATATTAAATATATCAGGTAAACAAGTATTTGGAAAATTATGAGAGGGCCCTTAGTGGATTTGAAGCAGCCGCTTCAAAGGATCCTGGTTTGAATGCAGATCAAGAGGTCAGGAAAATCGTGATTCTTCTGGATAAGATAGACAACTTGCTGAAGGTAAATACTTAAATGTTCCTATAAAGTACTTTACTTAGTGGAAGCTAATATAATACTTCCTTCTGTCAAGACATCTGCAAGACTGGCATTGGCTGTTGACAACTAATATTTTCAAAAGCATGTTGTTGTAGTTCTTTTTTTAGTTTTCCTACACTAGTTTGTGAGGGGCTGACAAGGTGATATCTATAACCCTTCTTTCAATATGTTGAAAGGATGAAATATGCAAAAGAAAGTTACATGCATGCCCTTGCAAATATGCAACATTTTTACTGGTTCAAAGTGGAAGGTTAATGACTGAATAGATTGGAAGAACTTTATTCAAGGATAAGATATAGCACATGGACAAGTTTGTTGCTTTTCCATTGAGTGTTTTTAAGGTGTTAGACTCGTTCTCTGTCCTGTAATTGAGGGTTGCTAGACTAATAATATTTTCAAATGTGGCATGCATCAGAATAAATTTCTAGTCTATCACAATGACTGTTGCAAATCATGTACAGTGACGAAGAATAAAGCTTATCATCTCTTTCTCATGGCGTTTCATGTTAACCTTAGCCCTCATTTGAAATGTTTGACTAGATCTCCTTGACAGGGACAAATTAAAGCTAAACGGCTTGCACCACTTGCATCATCAATGGCCACTGCTAGGTGTAAGCACTTGTACTTCAGAAGAGTTATTTATTGTGCCCTTATATGTATGGTGTTTGTAGAAACTGTTATTGTAAAGTCTGATAATTTTTCTTTTCATGTGTGCTTAAAAGTGGATCACTCGTACAAAAAGGCTGCAGTGGATGAACTTTTAGATGGCTTGAACAAAACAGTAGCAGTGACTGGGAAACTTCTATTCTCTGTGAATCATGAAAATACTACACCAGTGTAAGTGCCATGGAAAGCAAGCTAACCTTATTTATGGTTTTTCCAAACTACACATCTATGTTAGTTGGATCTCTGCAGATGCTTCCTTTCCATTATCTCTGTACCATACAAAAGTAGCAGTACCGATGAATTGTGGCCAAAACTACAGTCAATGTGATTAGGTCGTATTGCACAGTTTTGCCACATTTTATGCTATATCCTGATATCTAATTCATTGTTTTTTAAAATATTATGATCTAAATATTACATATCTATTATAATATTTTGATATACCATTTTTGCTCATACATAAGTTCCCATAATGGTAGAAATTTAGTGTAAAAATAGTACTCAAATTCTATTGTTGCTACAAAAGATTTTTCTATAGTGATATGTGAATGTTTTGATGTGATTTTTATGTTAATGTAGAACCTTCATATTAAGCTATGATTAAGTTTTATATTTTATTTTACATTTGAAGTCATTCGCTGAACATGACAGGTAATATGAGAATGTATTATATTGATTATCTGATAATCTCTGGTGGTTATCATATTTTGATGGGTGAAAATATTTTTGGTAGTTGTTTTTTCACAAAATTGAAGTCATGATTGTCAGTATATAACTACCATTATTACATTAGCCAGTGTAAGGCATGCCATTATGTAAATAATCAGATATACTACTTGGGAAGCTGTGGAAACTAACTGACAATGGTTTGCTGCAGATACTACATCGTTTGTGACCCAAATAAAAGATGTTTTGTTCTATCTGTCTATGGGATACATGATACTGCTGTGAGTTCCTTTTAGCATTAAATATTCCCACCTGATATTGGTTCTTAGTACAATTCTCATTTGGTAGATTTATTCTAGAGAAATGCTATGGTCTTGTTTTTTTTTTGAAGTAAACTGTGTTTTTGCATAGAAGGTAGTTTTGTTTGCCTTAAAAAAGCATAAAAAGTAAAGGGATTGCAGGTATTCCAAAAGTTATTTTGATTTGTAAGTGAAACAAGGAATCAGTTTTAACTTTTCTCTTCACTTAGGTTGTGCTAGGTATAGAAACTTTTGTCTCCGAGAGAGAATTTTGAAGGTACTTCAAGCTTCATCGTTGCTTCATAAAAATAAATGAATTTACGATTTCCACACTAGAACATAAACATAAAATAACACCTTAATGTTGCATTCGTTTATTCAATACAAAAAATCTAGGGGGCCTTTTCTGCATCTTCCTGTTACAAGAGGCTCGGTAGAAGACTGTTTGCAATCTATTATATATGTATGAGCACACCATAACGCTAACTGGGAGTTCAGAGAGCTCTGTTACAATGAAAAATGATGTGATCCAATATTTGAATAATCTGGACTGATCCGGCTAAACAGCTTCTACAAGTGTTATCTTCTTCTATGGTATCTTCAGAATTCTGACAATGTCACTTCTATTGCAGATAAAAGAGGGCGATCAAGTGACACTATTGGAACCTTGGCTTCGTACCATTAGTCTCACCTGGAAAGGAAAGGTAAAATAATGCAACCTGCCTTTGTACTCCACACTTTTCTTGGTTTTGGGTTTGTGTGTTGGAACGTTTTTTAGTTGCCATTTCTAACCCCTTCAGAAATTGTCCTATTTAAAAGTACTGTTTAACTAATCAAATAGCTGACCCAAGTTATTTTGGTCTCTATATATTGTACTTAGCATTACGAATACAAGTCAATCCGGGTGGACTTCCTAGAACAACTGCTGGTGAATGGAAAACCTTTGCCTGCTCAACATGCTATCCGTGCATCCATTCGTGCTCAACACAAACCCTCATAGTCCTCAATGAAGCTGCAGTTCTGTTTACGAATACATCTTGTGGCTTGTAACTGATGTAATTAATACATTGTTATTAGAATGTAAATGTCCGTCCAATGTTGGTGATTGCATTTGGATCTTAATTCAGATTTCTTACTGTGTGATACACAAGCTCCTTATATTTTTCGATTGAGGATTTTCGATTTATTTTTTTAATGTCTTCTGCTTACATGGCATTCCAGTGCGTTTTTAATTTGTAGGGCCTTTGTTTGGTGCATGTTTATGAATGTTTGCAAATTTAAACCTGCTAACCCACCTTGAGTAAAACTATTTAGGCTCTGTTCGTGTCATGTTATTGTAAGGTGTTTGGCCATTTGTTTAGTAACCTCATTATATAGGTGTTTGATAAACCGAGAGTTTTATAAGAAGTGAAAGTTCTTAAGGAGGTTTCAAACCACAAAATGCAAACTTACTAGTAGAGGTAATTAAAAGGCCATTGCTTTATACACAACACAAATTTGCACTTCATGAAGCTTTAAACTTCACGATGCAATGCACTTCATGAAGCTTTAAGCTTCACGATGCGTCGCGTTTCATGAAGATTCACGATATGTCATGCTACATGCTCTTTCTCAAATGTAAACACATGTTCCTCTCGTTGATACCTTCGATTTGATATATTATAAGCTTGAACGTTGAAATATTAGCATAGAACAAATTAGAGATAAGTTCGGTTCACTTTTAAACGCAAATTGGACCAGCTCAAGCCTTAAAGCTAAACCAAACCGAAACCAACGGTTCGGCTCGTTAAAGGTTCGGATTAGGATTGAGCCAAAGGGTGAACCGCCAAACGGGGATCGAAACCGACAATTAAGTGTCGGTTTGTATATATTAAAAAAAAATATGTCGGGGGGATGAAATCGTCGATTAGGAAACATACTTCGATTCTGGTTTGTGCTATCCCAAACCGTGAAATCGAAGGTTTCAAGCTATTCAATGCATTTTTTTTATATAATGTATTTTAGGAAAATTAACGTTAATAGGTTTTATGATTTATTTTTTAAAATTTATAATTTTGAGTTTACACTTATAATTTAATAAATACTTAGAGTTTGATACATTAATTTTTTAAAATGTATTTTTTATCTGGATATTGAAGTTTATATAGAATATTGTTGCAAACAAAAAAAAATTGAGCATGTCTTCAAATCGGTCAATATCTAAATTAGATCGGATCTAGAAACCAAGAACCCGAAACCGCCAGTTCTGAAATTGGGTCCATGTCGAACTATAAACCCTACCTTAAACTTTGGCCTTGTTGGACAACAAGTAACTAATAGCTTATAATATATTTTGTTTCAAAAGATGCCTGTTGAATAATAGGGGTTACTGCAAAATACCTTATATTGGCATGTTGAATCTTAAAACAAATCATCGTACAGAGGTTTTTTTTTCAGAAACAAGACAACACAAAGTACAAGGATTGAATGAACTACAGCTGACAAGGCGGATGATAAAGAAGAGGAGCGCATGCGATGTGGTTATATTTTACAATGTTCAGTGAAGTTGCGCCTTAGGATGCTGATTCTACATCTCTCTTCAGCAGCTCCTGCGCAACACAAGAACAGCTCACATGTGAGAATTACATAATTATTCACAACAATTCAAGATGAAAAGCCGGTGTTGGTACTGACCATCCTCGTCGCTGAAATTGACAACTGCTGTCTCTCTCTCTTTTCCCGTTGGCACTCCCCACACCAACTCGAGAAATCCTTCTGATATTTCCTCAGCTCGCGGAAAACAGAGCTTTTCCAGCCCAAAGAACAACAGAAACAGTTATGTCCCCCGCAACGGGCATTTCCAAACAAGGAGAATAGAATAGAAGAGAACGTCTAATGATGGCTAACCACCAAAGACGGAACTTATATATACATTGATAGCGAAAAAATGTAGTAGCACCAGCCAGAACAGGCTATCTATACCTTCTACACCACAATATCAAGTTAGTCCTGTTCCCAGCTGTTGTAGCTCTAGCACCATGACGATGACGGCCACGATGAAGAACAGCATGTCCAGGAACATGAACATAATCGAAAATTTCCTGTGTATACAAAAATGTAGAATTTAAAAAAGAAATAACGTGAAATATATAATGCTGAGATGGTGGAAGAAACTATCTACAACAAACATACTCTCAGAAGAAGAGAAATCAAGATGAGTGGAGGGTTGTCATTGGTTCACGAAATCAACAAACCATACAAAAGATTCATAAAACTTACTTCTGCTTGCGTCTCTGTATTAACATGTTTATCACATCGGACACCGCGGAAAAACAATTCACCACCAGAAAACTGGCTCCCCAAGCATACATTTAAAGTTACTTCTGCATCGTCGACATGAAAACCTGCAGGTTAACATAAATCAAGGTTATTAAAGCAAGTCATTAAGGAAAAAACCTTATCAGCAAAGACACCCTAAAGGCCAGTAGTATCATGGGTGCTACCATCGAAAATGTCCTTTTTGAGAAGTTGCCAACGATAACATTATTTTGAATTTTCTCTCATTGTGACAACGCTTGTCAAATACAGCCTCACAATGACCAGCAAATAGCTTTGTATAAATATAAACTAACAAATATATTATCATATTAATCATTACAGCTGCACATGGAAGTCAAAATAAGTCCACGTTACTACTACATCTGACTAGCATAAGTCTCCTTACGAAGAGGTAGTTTTTATAAAAATTAAGGAAAAGAAATTCTGCAAACGTACCAAATAAATAAAATATTCAAGTAATTCAACCATGTCCATAACAGGTTCATGATCAAACTCCTTAATCTGATTTACTAGATGATCACATTTTTAAAAAACCATAAAAAAAAGATGAAAATGACAAATAATCAAATCAATTATTAACCATTTCTGTAAGGCTTTTGTCTTATGTGTGCTATCATATTGTGCTTAAATAGATAATACGCTATCTTCAAATGAAAGTTGATAATTGAGCTAAGTACCACCTTTTCGGAGGAAATAAACGTTCTTAATGCTTTATCAATGCTTCCACTTTCTATAATAAACCTTACTTCGTGATTTTCCTGTATAAAATTTCAACAATTGTCTGTATAAGATCTGATAATTTCAACAATTCTTAATGTATATAAAATTCTCTGCAATTTGATGAAAACAAAGTTTCAACAATTTTTTTGTTGGAGGCTAGATTATTTTAGTGCTGTAGTTAGCTTTCAAAAGTAGAGAAGTTCCATCAAAAACTTCCAGAACCTAACTAAATGATGTACCACAACATATGATTCTTGCATCATATAGAGCATATATTTTGGATATCTTCAAAAGGCTAATTGTTCTATCTTTTGTTTGTGGGATCTTTTTTGTTAACCAAATACATAGACTCTTACTCCCCCCTTCCCGTATACATAATACAATCCACACCTCCCTTCTCATGATTAAAAGGGATAAAAAGAATACAGCTCAGAAGGATCAACAATTTCCCTGCTTATATTATATCCAGCTTGATTATGCTACATAGCCTTAACATTTTTATAGCCTAGAGTGAGAGCATTACTATTATTGAGACCTGCAGAAAATAAAACACATATGTACAAGACAGAACCTTACCAAGATCAACATCCCTATCAATTCCATATTCAACAATAAAACCATGATGAGAATCCAGTGTGGATCCGCCAACTTCAGGGAAGAAAGCTGCACATAAGTTGAACACAGAAATCAGACATAACAAACATTTAGTTCACATTTTAACTTCATATCACGAGCTTAAAGTACCTTTAGCCAAAGGGCGTATGTAATCCTCCATTAGTTTATTAAGCATATTTTCAAGGCCGAAGTCATCAAGAACGGCACCATATTTGTTCATAGTATTTGGCCGCATGATTTTGAATTTTTGATCAAAAACCCACCTCTCGAAATTTTCCACCTAAGTGGAAAGAATCTGAGAAGTAAGGCATAAAACAAAAACCAAATGATAAAAGATAAAATTAGCAAAAAGTGATACAAACAAAATAGGTGAATACCTCTGCTAAGAGCATGTCACAGAAACGAGGTTGAAATATCTCAAATGTGTATATTCCTGGTGCAGGCTCAAACATAATGCTTTTGAAACTTTCCACCTTATTGTCACTTATTGCTTTCAAAAACGAAGGGACAAAGAAGTTTGCTGCATGCAAGCTGTATATTTCCCTGTTAAGTCGCTGAAATTATATGTAAATAGATATTAGGATTTCATATGCAACACAAATAGCTTATAGAAAATTAGAAATTCACTTTCATTTTTACAAAAACTTTTTACTCTATGTTAGTACCTTTCTTTTCATACAGTATTTACTTATGCCATATAATTACAATTTAACATAATTATTCCCATTTAATATTAGTCATATTAGATAAATGGCTGTTCTAAGGATAGGTTTGTGTCTGATGAAGTTCGAGGTGCGAGTATAGAAAGGAGCCATGAAATGCTCTAAAAATTATAAGATAATAGCAACTAGGATAAAAAAGACTTCATAAAAAAAACAAATGTTAGTAGCCAAGGACAACCCTTGTGAGCTCCTATTTTGGCTCGCAAGCTCTGCTTGGCAGGTGGAGATCATACACTGCACATGCAGAGTACATGTCCACAGCCATTCCTCAGCTAGGGGCTTACAAACACCTAGTCTCTCATAGCACATCCCAAATAAGATGATACTAGTTGATGAAGACGTCTTTACAGGAAAGTGAAGAAAGGAATGGACATTGTAGAAATAAGATGATACTGGTACAACTAAAAACAAAAAAATGAAGAAATCTCACGCTCAATTTGTGCGAAGGACATTAAAAAGAAAATACAGATGGAGCCAATTTGTCATATACAAAAGATGGAGAATATTACATCCCACATATCAATTCACATAAGGCCAATTTTAAGAATCCAAACCCCCATATGGTTATTCATTCTTATCTCAAAACGCAAATAAAACTTGAGACTAATAGAAGAACAAAACAAGATATTTAATCTTATTCAATGGAATGGAACGGAATGGTAATAGTTCTAAGGAAAGGGGGAAAAAATGCAACTAAACGTTTTGAGGAAAATATACATAATGTTGTCCAACCCATTACAAATCATGACCCTAAATGTACATCATCAAAAAACTTCAGTATCTTTCACAAAGGAAATAATGTCAAGCTCAAAACGAGTGACTTCTTCACTCCTAGCAGATACTGTAATCACACGAAACACCCGAGGACATCTACAAAGGTTTACAATGCTATCTGAATAAACACACAGAAAATACCAACATAGCTACCCATTTTATAGCCACAACCTAACAAACATCAACAAAGGTACAATGAAGCTTAACAAGTGGGGAAAAACAGATTACCTCATAATGTGACGTAATCTTGATCCTGTAATCTTTATGTCTCTGAGCCTATAAGAAAACAAAGACTGACCCTTAGAAGCCACACTCAAGGCTTATTATTTAATTGACAAGCAAGCCCTATTGACTAGTCATTGTAGAATTATGGAGTTGCTACCAAAACTAAGAGAAAAAACAAGCTTCCAGTAGAAAGATTTTAATCACACCAGTGATCAAGCAATCCTCCACAAGCAACATATGAAACAAGAAAATGTTCCCTCCAAAACCTTTTGCATAATCGAGAGTGCTTTCAATGAGCTAAGATAAACGATGCTATGTGCATAACGAAAACCTCACAAGAGAAATCCATATTATCAAGTAGAGTACATCTACAACTTCTAAGCTTAAGAAATGAAAAAGAGCAGCGTCTACGATAGAGAGAGGGGAAAGCATAAGGAATAAGAAATCAGGATAATGCAACAATGCAAAGACAACACGGACCCTGGTTCTCTCGCCGTCAGGCCAATATTTGCGCACAATCTCGCTCATAGAAGCCATACTATTGACTATCTATTCAATAGACAAGCAAGCACTATTGACTAGTCATTGTAGAATTTTGGAGTTGCTCCCAAAACTAAGAGAAAAAACAAGCTTCCAGTAGAAAGATTTTAATCACACCAGTGATCAAGCAATCCTTCACAAGCAACATATGAAATAAGAAAATTTTCCATCCAAAATTGAGAGTGCTTTCAGTTAGCTAAGATAATCGATGCTATGTGCACACTGTTCTAAAAATCCCTTCTAGGCCCCGTCACGCGGCGTCTAGGTATCCGTTTAGGCCGCCTAGGCAACCGTTTAGGATCCGCCTAGCGTTTTTTAGACCACTGTATGTGCATAACAAAAACCTCACAAGAGAAGTCCATATTATCAAGAAGTGTACATCTACAACTTCTAAGCTCAAGAAATGAACAAGAAAGGGAACACAGACCCTGGTTCTCTCGCCATCAGGCCAATATTTGCGCACAATCTCGCTCATATACTGAATCTTGATCTCACGAGACAGATTCAGCAGTGTAGGGGGCAAGTACTGCTCCAGATAGCTGAAAAGCAAGGGGCTGAACTCCAACTGAAGGTCATCGTAGTTGTCTGGCTTGTGCTCGGTGTTAGCCTTCACACACAGGCGATTAGTAGAGACAGTCACCGGCGCCATAACGCCGTTCCCGTTCCCGTTGCTGGATCCTGGAGGATGATCCCTCCGACGATCAACAGCGGCGTCGACCGACATGGTTGATGAAGAGCGATTTTTAGGGGGGGGAATTCGGAGATGGATGTGGATGGAGGGAATCAACCAAAATTAGGGTTTGGGGGAATTTTCGTGTAGGTGCTTTTGAATACAGTTGATTCAGATAAGAACTAATACAATGTAACTCTGAACGTAAACCCGGCTTATTGATTCATACGAGATCGAATTTTGATCCAAGCCTATTTTTTACTGATAATGTACGATTGAAGCTCTATAAACCCGAGTCCGAACATATTAAGGAGTATATGTATTTTATTTTTAAAATTTCAATTATGTAATATATTATTTTAATTAATTATGTAGGATTTTTGTAAAAATGAAAAATATCTCTTTTACTTAAAATAAAAAATATTTAAATGAAAGTATATTTTCATATAAGTAAGATACCAAAGATATCAAAATTGGATAAGATATCAGGTTAATGTAACACTATTATTTATTCATAATATCTAAGAAAATATGCATATAAAAGATTTAAAAATATATAAGTAATCAACTAAAAGATATAAAATATATTAGATGTGTTCAGAACATCCTTTTCCATCCTCATACCTTTAGGCCCCGTTTGTTATGTTGTTGGAATCGGGAATCGGAGTAGAATCAGGAATCAGAATGGACCAGACATGTTTTTTGGTATAATGTCGGAATGAACCATTCTAAATAATTTCGGTTTGAAATTCTTAAGGTTTAGAGTTCTTAATTATGATTTTAAAGGTTTATTGTTATTAGAATTTATAAAATAAGGTTTATAAACTATAAGATTCAAGATGAAGAATTGCAATGTCTAAAATGGGCGATACCCACCAATTTCTGCTGGAATCAAATTAGCCTGCAGACTTGGAATGAGTGATTCCTGAGAATGAAATCGATTCCAGATATCTCTCTACCAAACAGGATACTGGAATCAATCATTACTGATTCTCATTCTTCATTCCCGAGGAATCGTACCAAACGGAACCTTAATGTGTACAAAATATTGATTTAATCTCCTACAAATTTAACATATTTACTACTTATTCTAGCAAGATATACTATTGATTCATATTTGCTACTTATTCCTGGGAATGAAATCTATTAGGTTTGGGGTATAGGTTTGGAAACCTAATATTATACATACGAAACAACAAGTATGCGGTTTTCATTCCCAAACTCATACCTTCATTCCCGATTCCCACCTACCAAACACTCCCTAAGGGTGCTTGAGTACGTGATGCTTATATAAGTACTTCCACCATGGTAAGTACTATCATTGCACATGACCTAAGAGTTTCAAGTTCGAAAATCATATGGATAATTGCGATTGATACGCATAAAGGTCTCCTATGATAAAATTCATTAAACATGTAACTTTTTGAATAAAATTTGATTAAATTAACATGTAATTTGACAATTCATTAAACATGTTTGTAGCTAATAAAAATTGCTTAATTGGGCCACATCTTCTCCTTGGAATACATTTAAAGCTACAATTTTGACTTTTCCATCTGCTCAGACTCTCAACATTGCCCTCTCAATTTTTACCTATTTAAAAGGCTAGAGAGGGGGAAAAACTCATCTTATAACAATCCAAATAGATTAGAGACTTTTATTACGAGAAGAAATATGTATAAAGTTTACCTATAAGCTATAATACCATTCTAAATGACGCTGACAATCAAATGACTAACTTATATCCTAGAATGACCTATTGCCCCCCTCCCCAGTTCTGATCAAATGACCTAACTTTTTTTTTTGGTCGAAGATCAAATGACCTAACTAGTTAAGGGGTCGGGTCGAAATTTCATCAATCTCCGATACCCGGTTCAACAACTCCTATGGTATGAACAACTGCATTCTTGAGCTCTGCCTGAGCCGGTTGAGGCGAATGCTTCAACTTAATGTCTATGAGTGTTATTCCGGTGCACGGAAACTTGGAGCTGCAATCGAACTTGATAGGTACCACCGTTGTTGACGTCCCATTTATGTTTTTGAACTCGATATCGCTTATATTTGCAAACGATGCCTGTACGTTGTCAAACAATATATAGTTCATTGTGAATGCCAATAATGTCACATACAAGATGAGACCCGCTAGAAATTAACAAAATAAGTTATATGGTAACCTGAGAATTTGGGCATCCACCGTCTGGGCAATAGAACTGGTTGATTATGATAGGGTTGCTGACATTATTCATGATGGCGTTCACAAAATGGATATCGTTAATGGTTACATGTACGGGTTTTGCCCATGTCTTTATGCGGAACCCATTGGTCGTGCCGGTGAAATGGACATCCCTCACCGTCACGTTTCGCACCCCTAATTCGCCAGCTTCGAATCCTAGGCTACCAATGCTGTAACCATATATAAGATTATGATATGAGATATTTACTAAAACTATTAGCCCTCACTACATCAATTAATAACTAAAATGTACCTTATACCGTGTCCAGGTCCGCAAAAAACGTTTTGGATCCAGATGTGTTGGGAGCCCTGACCGAGAGAGATGCAGTCGTCTCCGGTTTGGAAAGAGGAGGCAACGATGGTGACTCTAACGCTGTTTTGTATGTGGATCCCGTCGGTGTTGGGGCTGTTCTCGGGTGCGACAAGGGTCGTGCCGAGGATAGTAACATTTTGGGATTCCTCAAGGACAATGTGGAAGCCTTGACTATGGGTTGAAGTCAGATTGTTTATCCATACGTGGTTTGAGTTGGTAATGCTCAACGTCTGCGAGTGTATAGATATATATATATATGTACGTACTCAAATTAATCAAAGTGATTAAACATATGCATGCATGCAAGCTGTATAATTAAGGTTTCAGTAGATAATCTTCATCAGAACACTTGGTTTCTATATAGCTAAATATACTGCAAACTTTTCGATCATGTGCATCCATAACTTACAGACTTGATTAGTCCTTAGTATAAGAAAATAAATATCCTCTATTTTTTATGTAATAGTTAGTTTTAACAAAAATTGAGCGTCCAATTTTTACTTTAAAAATGTTTCTATTTTTGCTTTAATTATTGCAAAAGTTACACAAAAAATACGTTACTAACTTTAATTCACAAAACTGTCCATTTAGAACCAAAAGTAAAGAAAAGAACCTCAAAAAATATCTGTAAATGGTAAAAAACATAAAGTCGAAATCTAGATCAAACAACTTAACGTAGGTGATCTTATACTGTGCGTAGAATGAGTTGGTTTCCTAAGAAATGAATTTATAAGTCAAGTTTAGAGGAATTAGTATTAATGTATATACCGACCCTTCCTCCAAAAGGACACTTGGGATCATTAAACTGAGTGGACTTGCATTCAAACAAGTACTTGCCACGGCCACGCAACGTCCCTCCTTGGATCACCAAATTCTCCACCCCATCAAAATGTATCCAACGACCAGCCTTTGATATCACCATGTAGTCAGTGGGGCCCAAGATTGACCCATCAATCTTGACCGTCGGTTTCGAGCACTTGCATTTGCCCTTGAGTTTCACCGGATGCACCACATAATCCCCCTTTGGCACGTACATCTCCGCCCCATCCTCAGCCATGCATAATGCCTTCCAAGCGGCCTCGAATGCTTTCGTCGAGTCCGTCACCCCGTCTCCCTTTGCTCCGAACGAGTTTACATCGAAGGTCTGCGACTGTGGGGAAGAAGACGACCTCGGGAGAAGGCTCAAGAGGGTGAGGAGGAGGATGGGTAGGGTTGAGGAACACCTCATTCTTGTTTGGGAACTTAATTAGTCAAGGTCTCTTGCTTAGTTGATGAGTACTCATTCATCTAGTTTTGTAGGGATTGTCATGTTAATGAGTTTAATGAGGTTTGTTGACCAAGGAGTTTTTTAGATATAAGCATGTGGTAAATGGAGAAAATTAATCTCGTTGACTGACTTAATTGAAGCTAGGCAACGTTACACACACAAATGGGTAAAAAAAATCAGTCAAACCCTGAACCGGTAAACAAATCAGGCAACGTTACACACACATAAATTTAAGGCGGTAAAAAAATCAGTCAAACCCTGAACCGATGCAGGGATTCGGGCTTATTACGGTTTAGGCTGGCCGATTCAGGGTTTCGGACTTTTGACAAAACCCCAACTATCCATCGAGCTCTGTCTGTCAATGGCGGTTTCTAAACACGGTAACCAGGCGAGTTCCTCACTCTACTCTTCTGTTTCTTGTAATAATAGCTCCTCACTCCATTCAAGCTTCGAATGATCCAATCATTTTCCTAGCCGTAAACCTTTTCTTTGTGTTGTAGCAGCCCTGCTTTTCTAATCCAGCGATTGCAAGTGATGATGAATGTTCCTTGCTCCTTCCGCTATCAGAAACCGATTCTCTCTTTGAAAAGAAGAAGGTACTCGAATTTCTGCTTGACATATGAAACTCTTGAGCATCTGGTGTTCTTGGACTCAAGATTTTCTGTTTTCTTTCATCTTTTTGAGTGGATGAATAAAGTGTACTTGTGAACTGCTAAAGAACTTTTGCAAGTAGAAGATTGCTGCTCATACTTGTGAACTGCTTAGTTGCTAATTTGCAATTGACGTGTTCAACACTATTAAGAAACTCTGCTAATCTTGATACTGAACAGTCCAATCCATATCTTCTGTTCCGCAAACACGTCCCGTAGCACGTCCCCTTGTCTCTCATTGGTCGGAATTTCAAAATTGCACGTCAAATTTTAAAATTTCGACCAATGGGAGATAAGAGGACGTGCTACGGGACGTGTTTGCGGGACAGAAGAATCGGATTGTGAACAGTCATATGTGTGGGCTTATCTTGGAATCTGGGAGGGTTTTCATTGTTCTACTCTATATATTGAACTAGCTGCAATCTGTGGAGAAGTGGTCATACCTTTGTATTGAATGTAAAAAGCAATTCAGAGAGTTTACGACATTTTTATATGCAGGGTGGATATGTTATATGCCTAGAAATATTCATGTGCATGCATGGGAAACGTTTAGCAAGTGAAGTAAAATAGGCAAAAAATGTGGATGTATGGGAAATATTTCTGTAAGCTTGAGATGTTACATGTATAGAAGTGTTTACTTTTCACTGTCATCAGCCCTTTCCACTATCAGATTGATTGGCAGTTGGTTTCTTTTGATGGCCACTTCTGCTACAGAAACTGTTGCTGGAGAAGGGTTTTGCTGTCGATCAACGGATATACATCACCATACCCTTGCTATCTGATCGGATAAATGTAACCTTGAATTTGCTGCTTCAGAGAGCTAGAATTATTCACTTAAACGAGGTAAGGCAGCATAGCTTTTTCTTCTCAACTTCTTTTCATTAATCGCCATGCTAGTGCATACTGGACAGTGGACACACTTTGAAGGCGGTGGATCTTATTTTCTTCATAACTAAATTTAAGGAGTTTTGGTTATAAAATTTCTCTCTTGGTGCAGATGGAAATATATTTTGGTGAAATGAATGGGTATTCTCCATCTGAGTTCTATAGCCCAAGGAATGAATTGGAGTCCCTCAACTTTATCCTCTCTTGTATCGATATTGCCCCAAGGAACTCTATGCTTGAAAAGACAGCTCTGCACGATCTACGTGCTGCAACTGTCCTTAGGATTCATGATTTTGGAGGAATGAACCAATTGAAGACGAGACTTGCTCAGTACTCTTGTGAGAAAGAGACTAGTCTATTGCATTGGGCTCAGTGCAATGGAAGTAAATCAAAGTTGCAGATAGCTTGTACATCCCCTCTCTCTCCCTCTCCCTTCTTTCGTGGATTAGTGAATGAAAACAATTTGAGTGCTTCCAAGTCCAACTGCATAAATACTTTAATTCTTTTTTTCCTGATAAGCATAATATATCCTTTGTGAAATTTGCTACTCAACTTTATGCGTTTGTTCATATGTAGATATTGAAGGGGCAGGAAGAGGAGCTCTGGCAGCTGATGACCTAAATGTTGGAGATATTGCTTTGGAGATCCCTTTGTCTATTATCATTTCAGTGGAAGTTGTCCATAACTCAGATATGGTCAAGTTCAATGCTTTTGCTGTTCTGTAAATCCCTGGACCAGGCATTGTATTTACAAATGCTTATGGAATCAGGCCTATTAATTATTTCGGTATCATTTACAAGCATTTCAACCTTCTTATACTTGTTTGCTTCTTTTTCTCAGTTTCACATATTGAGATTGATAGAGGGGATTTCTGATGAGACGATGTTGTTGTTATGGAGCATGAGGGAGAGACATGACTCTAATTCAAAATATAAGATCTACTTTGATACTTTACCAGAGAAGTTCAATACTGGTATGTGCCTTTCTTTGCATGTTTGACTTCCAACTTGTAGTGAATTGTATATAGCCATGGAATCTGAGTTATTTATCTTACTCTTATTCTTGCTTGTTTCAGTACTTCCATTTTTGTGTGTGGTCTTCTGTAAATTCTGCTGTGAATAATTAGATGGGGATGTTCATCTGCTGTGATTAATAAAGAGAATATGCAAAATGAGTCACCGTTATAATCTTTATGAATTTGGTATTATCGACTTGTGGAAATCTAACCAACAATTTGCAGATTTGTCTCTATGTAGATTATATGGGTTGGCGAATAGGAATTAATGCAAAAGTATCATGGTAAACATTTTCTCATTTTTTGTGATAGGACTGAGCTTTGGATTGGACGCTATCTTGGCCTTGGAGGGGACCTTGGTTGTGGAAGAAATATTGCAAGCTAAAGAGGTGGTTTATAGGTTTTTATGATATTTATAAACATTAAAATTCCGATGTTTGTCTCTTAGAAGAAATTGATTCTGAAAATGCTTGATTTTGTAAATTTGCTATCACATTATCAACTCAGTCCGACATCAGAGTTCTGATTATTGCTTGAGCAACTATTGGGATGTCTGTCAGTTATTTGATAAACATGATCCACCACATCCTTTCCACATTCGCCCATCAAATATTTAGTTTTAACCCCAGTGTACCCCTGCTTTGAGTTGAAATGTACACACCCTTACCTTGAGAAACTCTAGAGGATGTTTCTGAAAGACCTAGAGATGACAAGAGCAAGACAAGAAAACTGAATTGAGCTATGTGAACAAAAATAATTGAATTTAGTTAAAATGCGCAAATATTCCTTATCATATATATATATATAATATTCACATTGTAATGAATATATCTGTTTTGCTTTTTACTGTTGTTGATAAACTGTAGAAGGTTTTTGTGTCAGTTCATTCATGGTGTACACGCTTTCGTAAGGTGCATCTTTCTGGGATTACTTGCCTAATATTTGTTTTAATATGTGTTAAATATATATATACTTGCAGCATTTGCGGACTCAATATGATGAGATGTTTCCTGTACTCTGTGATAGTTATCCTGATTTGTTCCCTCCAAAGTTGTATACGTGGGAGCTGTATCTATGGGCGTGTGAACTTTGGTACTCAAATTCCATGAGAATCATGTTTGCAGATGGAATGCTCCGTACATGCTTGATTCCTGTTGCTGGGTTCCTGAATCATTCAGTAAGTTGTAATTTATATATTTCTCATGTGTTGGCTTTCCTGCTTGGTTTGGTTCAAGTCTAGTTTCAGTATGTTAGATTATTGATTGCTCAGCTCTAGAAATTCTTAATAAAATTGCTCCATTGTTTCCATACATTTTTTTCAGTTTCTCAAAATTCTTGAAAAATGAAATTTGCTGTTCTTTGTTTATTTGACTGTGTGACGGCTCAGAAAGCCTTTAATTTTTGTTGGTTTTGTGTAAATGTTTCTGAATACTTTCCCGAATTGATAGAAGAGCTAGTCTTTCTCATGAAGTATTTTCAATTTGCTTTTCTTGACAGGTCTGCCCACACATTACGCACTACGGAAAGGTTGATCCAGAAACAAATTCTGTGAGATTCCCACTTTCAAGGCCCTGTGAGGCAGGCCAAGAATGTTTTCTAGGTTATGGGAACCTATCAAGTTCTCACCTTCTCACGTTCTATGGTTTCTTGGCACCAGGAGACAACATCTGCGATGTCATTCCATTAGGTTTGTGGCTTCCTTGTCACGTTTAATATGCATCATTATTTTTCAAGCTCATTGTCATAGGAGATCCCAATTGTTCCTTTACCATTCCAATAACAACAGATTATTGGTTTAGATTTCGGGGATGAAGATAGCAGTGATGCAGCAGAAGCCAATAGTACCACGCATATGGTACGTGGTACATGGCTTTCAAAAGACCATGGCATTTTCCATTATGGATTGCCGACACCATTGCTGAATTATCTACGGAACTCTCTTAGCCCTGGTGTCCGCAATATGAGCCTTGTGAGCCCTTTTACTTTCTCCGTCTCAGTTTAGAAAGATGACTTTATTTTATACACTGAAAATGAATCTTTTGGTTAGCATGGTGGGATGATAATGCTATGTGTTCTCTCTCAACAGTTGCAGGAAAATTTAGAAAATGAAATCAAAGTTCTTGAGGAGATAAGTTGCATTTTCAAACCAATGATGGAAGGACTTGAGGAGCCTGAAATTGATGACAGGTAAGAAACCGCTCAGGCTGCTGCAATGAGTAATGTGATGTGACACCATATCCTCTGTTATGAAGTTGTGGGGTTTTCCATTTTGGTTTATATGTTTGTAGGGAAGAAGACACAGTTAACTGGGATGTGAAGCTAGCTATAGAGTTCAAAGCTGTGCAGAGGCGTATCATTTCCTCTGTGATTAAGTCGTGTGCAACTGGTCGGGAGATGGTAGAACGTGAGCTATACAAGTGCATGGTTGAGGACATCAGTGGTTAAGCATATGCTTGTAGTGTTATCCTTTCTAAATGCAAGTTTGGTGTCCAATTTTCGACAAGCTCAATGTATTGCAGAGGACTTACTTCCCTATTTTTCATTACTTGTCCCTACTTTCCCTCATGCAATCGGCACATACATGCTCAGTAGTTTTTACAAAACGGTTATGTTAAATGGAATATTGTAAGATTAGTCTAAATATGCGTTAGTTGTGGAGGGTATTAGTGTCTTTATGACTTGGCAATTACCTTGTTGATTAGTTTAAATAGTGGAGTCTAGTGAGGGAATGGGATCTAGAGAATTAGAGCGGATCAAGGTTGTACGCCTTTGGGCTCATTGGACACTGTCTCCTTTGGGATTTGGCTCAATCGGGGTTTGTCCCATTGAGATTGTTTGTTTCCTGATCTTATCAATCAAATTAAGTTTGATTTGTGTATTGAGCATCCTCTTGTCTAACATTAGTAGACGAAATTCTTGGATCCCAACTCAGAAAGATTCCTAACAGTAACACTACTGGAAATCAAAATACCCATTATTCCATTTCACGCAAGCCCGAGAACCCATCCTATATTCAAACAACTGTACTGTAGTACGCATGTTTCATAAAATTAGAGTTGTCAGTCGACCAAAATAAAATAAAATTAGAGTTGTCATATAACCCAGCATCATCATTGACAGAACAATAACTTGTAGACAGCCCAAAGCTTTGCCACGCTCTTAGGCGAGTGCTCACAAAATTCTAAGTAAATTTTTATTGATAAGCACCACGCCACCACGTACAGTTGAGGCCCTGCATGAGTAACCACTTTGAGTGAGTTTGCAAGAGCTCTTCTTCCAAGCTCCCTGATTCCCCTTAAATCACTTGTTACCCAACCTTGCTCTAGAAGCACGAATATGTGGCCGCTGCTCTACTACTACTAGCTGAAGCTACCTGATTCCCCTTCCATTATGGAGGAGATAATTGGTGAATAGCCCATTCTGGCGCCTGATTGAGCCACAATCCCTCACCAGTGTCCTTGTGTCTGAAGTCAGGATGTCTAACTGTTGCCTACAAGTACAATTTGAAATTGCAATTAAAATTTAAAAATTAAAAGGAGAGCACACAATTATAGCACAGGCATAGGAAGACGTTACAAGGCAAACAAAGAACACCAAATGTTTGCTCCAAACCAAAGATCACGAAAAAAAAAAAGAACGCTAAACGAAACCGTAAATTTGTTGTTTTCAAGAATAACTTAACTCTTGTATCGTCATTACCTTGTTACAACGATTGCCCCACCATTTATTTGGATTCGCTATTAGGTCCTTCCAGGATTCATCACGTGATCCCTCATAATCTACAACAGAGTAAACCATAAAATATACACAGAGTGGCATTCAATATAGAAAGTATATTGGAGGAAAAATCATGGACATAAGGATAAACAGACACCGGAAGGTCCGGAACACATGTACAGTGTTTCTCTCTAACCTCCTCGATCTGCCAGTGATTTCTTGGCTACCCCAACTTGGCTGTTGAAATCTAAGCCTTCAAGTTGCTCTGAAATCCAACTTGGTGCTGTGTTAAGCCAAAGTGCACTGCCATCTTCTATGTGCTTGAAATCAGGATGTTTTGGTTTAACCTGCAATTTCAAGATTGATCATCATAGTATCTATTGTATTAGATCAGATAAATGACATTTAATGAGAAAGGATAATAAAGTGAGGAGCAAGTGTTTCCAACCACTTTATTAATCTTATCATTTCGAAAATCTCTCCATTCTGTTGGGTTGTAGATTAGGTCTTCCCAAAAGCTAAAAGCCATTTTCCCACTGACTGAAGTGAAAGCGGTGCAGCATTAGTAAAAAGGCCTCCTCAAGGATTAAGGAAAGAGTGAGGTAAACACAACCAATCCAAAAATTGAATAAGTTTGAGACACTAGAACAATTAAGAAAAAGTGTGATTGGATTAATCCGCGAAATTCCAGTCTTGCAAGTAGCCATCAATCTTCATCACATTGTTTTTCGAGTTTAAGTTTTTGAAATTCAGCTGCATAGTTTCTACAAGGGCTGCTGTCATTTTTGCCCTATTTACTGCAGTCGAAACACCATCTCTTATGCATGTAAATAATAAGCATATTACATGGCGTACAGTTATTATATCTATTATAGGGGTTGGATCCCTCCTCCCTTATAAGAATGCGTTCTCATTTGTAATCAGAAGAAGTCTAAAGAAGAGCTTAGAATGTCAAACACATGTACCACAGTGCATTATCTCCCACAAGTTCAGCCTTCCAAACCAATCCAAGAAGAAGACACCCCCAAAGAGATAAATACCAAAAGAAAAAAAATACCATATGCATTAGGCTTCAAGTCTTGCTTATCTGATTTAAATTGGCTCTTAGCATAAGAAGACCCTTGAACAAAGTTAAAGCTGTTGACAGTGACCTACACCAACAAATGACCATCAAACTTTGGATGTAAGAAAAAACTCCCAAAGCTTAAAAAGGATTTTTGATATATAACACAAGGCAAAAACTCATTTAACAAGACTGTAATAAAAGATGAACCAGATATGGAAAAAAATTGTAAAAAAAAAAAACAAGAAACTCACAAAGCCATCTCAGGAAGGTATTCAATGTTGAGTAGACTAGGAACACAAATAGCATTTGGTACATAGAAATGTCCAAGAACATATAAACTTGTTGAGAATATATAAAAAGAGAAGTTAGAATGTCAGCATTTCATTCAGCATCAAAATACACAGCAATTACAGAGGTATGAGTTGTTAATATCTCGTGTCAAAAGTTAGAATTACATCAAAGTACAATCCAGACAAAATTAAAGTTGCCGCATCTTATCAGCTGATCTGAAATAAAAATGCCTAAATTGATTGCAAAGATAATATAAAGTAGCAGCTCCAACCCAAATTGTAGACATTCAACAATCAACGAACTAACTCACGACGCAAGTGCATTTGAGAAACACATTGTTCACTAATATATATACTTTGAAATAGAGCAGAATGAAACTTAGTTGTGAAATCACAAATAACATTTCATTCTCGTTTTGTTGTACATAGATTCATTTGTTGTGTAGAAGAAACAAACATGCTCTATTAGGATTTTCACATGAATTCAGTGAATAAGGAAAAAACTTGTAAAATGTTGTAATTTTATCTTGCTAGTGAAAAAGAATTCTACCCTTTCTTGTAAGAGTAACATGATCAACATGTCAAAATGTAACTGTAACCTAATTAATATACTTGTTTGCTCGGCGTCTTATGAATTTGCTATAGCATCTCCTACCCAATGAAAATAATCTTGCATACTGTTGGAATTGTTTACTTTAAAATTCAAATTATAATGTGGAGGGATAATAGTAGAGACAAATAAAAGAAAAATTGTAGTGAAGTTAATGATACAGTAAATTTATTAACTGCAAAAAAGAATGGTGAATAGAAACGAAACAGTTTAATTTTAGCAATAAAAGCCTTTTTTTTATATGAATCGGACTGTGGATTTAAGATTAGCACACTTCTGTGGGTAACAAAAAGGGGTCTTAAACATCCCCATTCAGGTGTACTGCAGAGAAGCAGACACAAATTTTGGCACTCCTTCGTAGGCCTTAAAAATTTGAAAGAGAAAAGGAATGTAGTTTAATAAAACTTGGTACAGAAAGTGTACTGCTCACCGCAAAAGGAGCAAACAGCTAGCTGCTGTGAACAAAATGCACGGTGTCATGTAAAATGCCACTTAATAGTTTAACTGTCGATAAACTATTATGCCTATAATCATATATTAATCATAACTTCAAAGATGAAACATAAATGATGACACACTTGATACTATCGGTATGAGATGTAACAAACAAACGCGCATGTGCTGCAGACTGAAAAAAAAGAAGAAATGAATAGTACCTGGAAATGACTCCTCCTACTCAAAGTTAAGGGCAATTTATCAGCACTGAGATGTCCAGCTATGTAGATGTTGTCATTTTCCTTCAAGTGGCAAGCAACGGTATGTGCTAAGTCACCTTCAAATACTATAGGGATCCTACATTAACCAGTGCCAAACAGGGAAAATCAGACAGATTGCTGAAAATATCCTCCTGTCCTCCTTAAGGTTTATCTTAACAAAGAAAACTTTAAGACCCACCAAAAAGATCAAGCAAAGATGAAGAAGAACAAAATGATCCGGGCAAAGCTATACCCCATACATATAAAGCAGTTTCAAAGGTAGAAAAGTCTACTAATAACAAAAGACACATAATATCCTGCATCAAGCTGAAACCCTATTCCCCTCTAACCCCTTTGCTCCTCATTCGAGCTCATGTGCCTATGAAGAACAAGCAATGTAAATAGAATGCACAGCTAAATGAGATGGGCAAATTAAAAGTGCTTATGGCATAGCATTATTTGAAATGGCTGGCTATGAGAAGACAATGTGATGAACAACAACATTTACCAAGGTAGTCCCACAGATGCAGGATCTTAGGGGTCAGGACGGGGGTAATCCAGACCTGAATGAAATATGCCCGAAAAAACACAAACCCTCCAAACCACCCAGCAACTACAAACAACAAGCTAAGAGACCCAAAGAGAAACTAAAGCTGAAATTGAACTCAAAGTAAAAGAAAACTTAAGAAAATTTCAAACTACAAACCAATGTTCTAAAAAATGCTAGGCGGCTTCTAAGTAGAGACCGCCTAGCACCTAGGCGGCCTAGACGGACATCTAATCACCACCTAGGCGGGTTAAAAGGCTAGGCGGTCAGCGCCTAGACGGGGCCTAAAAGAAATTTTTAGAACACTACTACAAACAATAATGTGATGAATAAAAGTTAAAAGCGGAAACTCATTATCAGCAGTAGCTACAAGAAGTGCTTAAAACTAGAGGGGAATGAGATGTTGGATTGCGTACGAGAGAGGGGAATTGGAGGGCTGATCCTGAGAGATGGTGGTAGCAGCCCAATACTTGCCATCGGGGGAAGCCAGGAACTGAACGGGGGATTGCACGACGCCGATAAAGTTGAGCGAATTCGCGACCTTTGGCTGGTACGGGATCTCCGATGGCCGCGGCCGCCGCCGAGGAATGTGTCCGGCGGTGGAGTAGGAAGACGGACGGTGTAGTGGGGAGCGTTTGGGGGTGAGAGCTCTGCAAACACGACAAAGCAGTGCCATGGTGGAGTTTGTGGAATGGCGGCATGTTTCGTCATTTTGGTGTTTGAGACAACTTTTCGAAGTCAAAGTTAAAGCCACAATGGCTAGTCAGTTTGGCAATTGGTAGACCAAATTTTTGTCACTGGAAGAAAAAGAATTAATAAAATTGGAAAAATAGAAAAGAAAAGTGAGGTATGTTTGATTATTCTTAGAGTGAAATTATTTTCCAAAAAATAAATTAAAATAACTGTTTTGAATACACATCGAGCTAGAAGACGTGTTAATGAACACATTTATGATCATCTACAAAGATGCATAAGAAACACATGTGTATGGCTAATTACCTTGGGTAGAAAGGTGTGAATTATTCACCTCCTAATCTTGACTTTTGTGGTTACTTTTGCCTAACTTTGGCCTTTAAATAAAGTCATCATCCATTGTAAAATTTGCACCAACAAAGAGTAAGAATATAACTTATAAGGTGCTTACTCTTTCTCCCTCTCTTCCAATGTCATTATCATTCTAAAGTGGTTTTCTTAAGTAAAAGTTCTTAAGTAAAGTTCCAATAATCTTCTTTTAATTCTTTATTATATAACAATAACAACAATTTTATAATATGAAGACAAAACAAAATGGTCAACCAATAAATATACTCTAACGTTTTTAAGCAAATAATAGCGGTATCTTTTTTTGGGTGAAAATACCAACGGTGTCTAGTTGTGTCTGATACAGTGGTGAACTATTATTTAATTATTTATGATCTGACCATTTTTACACTTTTTTTTATTTTTTGTACACTAATTGGTGCAAATTTGTACCGACTACCTTAAACATACAAGGATATAATGAGAAAACCATAAAAACACCAAACTGGTACAAAACGGTGCGCCTAAGAAAGGTGCACCACTCGTGCCTTGAAGGGAGGCACACCCTTAGGCAAGGCGCACATGGTGTGTGCTTACGATAGGGGTACATGTACGCTTTAAATCAACCTGTGGCCATCTCCTTCCTCATTCCGCTATTCAAAAGAAATCCTAGCCGCAATTTAAAAAAAAAAGCGAAATTGCTTAGGCCATAAATATCAACCGTATCGGCAACAACATCACATGGTATCACCAAATAAAAGAAAAAGAAAATTACGTGATACTTAAGTAGCAGTACCGTGAAACGAAACGGAGAACTTTGCCCCAAAAAGCATATTTTAACCGAAAAAGTAAACCCAAAAGCAAATCAGCCCAAAAACGCAAATTCTATCCTACACGTGTTGTTTGATTTGCGGTAAGGATTAATTATGAATCTTAACAAAGATTAAGTTATATATGACTTTTTCGGTAAAATTTTAATTTAACAATTTGTTTTTTAAATATACCACAATTCATAATTTTTTTTTTATCAATCCATAGACATCAATTTTGTATATTTTATATACTTTTGTACAAAAACATTAGTTATTGGGATGCATTAAATTAAACAAAATAATAGTTGGGCTTTTTAAAATAACTTGGTTTTAACATAAAAACTTATCATGTTTTTTATATTTTTTAATCTACTACGTGTTATTGATATATAAGTGGGTATTACAAAATAAAATGGATTGAATGTCTCTAATTGTTGAAAAAATCTAAACAAATAGAATTAAATAAAAAACAAATCCTAAACCTAAACGTAAAAATAAAAATAAAAATAGTCATATAGTAATTTATTAAAATTAATATAACATGGTTAATTAGTCAAAATAAATATTTAGAGTATTAATTATTGATGTTTAATTAGCTAAAAAATATTCAGACATAATTAATGATGTTTAGTTACATAAATAAACATTGTAAATTAATTAATCAAGTGTATAGTTGTAATTATATATATATAAATAAATAAGTGTTGGAAAGTAGAAAAGTGAAAAAGTGGTTTCAGGGGTTCATTGATATTTAAGTGAATATCATGAAATAAAATTGGGGAGTATGAGATGATGTGGAAGAGGGAGAAATGATAAAAGTGATGGATTTTTGGGAATTAGGGTATCATGGATATTGATGGCCTTAAATGCAAGCGGACCGTGGTGGCAAAGGAGTTGTGGGACAGGGAGGGAGTAGTTGCATCATGGTTCCGCTGCCAATTTGCATTGCTCTCTTTTGCCTCGATATTTCTCTCAAGTCATTAATCAATTATCGACGTCATTATTATTGCTACATTTGGGATTTATAATATGATTATGAAAAAGATTATATTAAGGCGAAAAATAGTTATTAAATGATTAATACTTGATGAATTCCTTAAAGAGGTTCGATGGGAATTACAGGTTTTTGATTATGCAATGGGGGATATTAATTCATTTTACTTGATCATATGTCAAACCCAAGTGCACTTGTCGTTGTTCAATTGGCGTGCATGCCCAAGGAACCGCTTTAAGGTAAGTGGATAGTTCTTCTTTCTCTTACTCGATAATCGTGAAATAACTTACCTTTATCTAACTGGATGTTGGGAACAACCTTGTTTACTAATAACCTTATTATACTTAGAAATAATTAGCATTGTTTATTATTATTATTATTATTATTATTATTTTATTATTATTATTATTATTATTATCATCATCATCATCAAATGTTAGACTTGGACTTAGGTCTTCGATGATGTGTGACCTTTGACTGTTTCAAGTCTCATTTAGAGACTTTGCTATGGCTTAACTTAAGATAGGAATAGACAGATTAAGGATCTGATGTCTCATTATAACGTAGCAGAAGGTATATTTATCTATTGACTCTTGATATTGAGTCATGACTCTGCCTTCACTCTGAATAGAAAGACAATGCACTTGCAAAATCTTTGGGAC